>CM053627.1:171917698-171963431 GCA_028646595.1 Phalanger gymnotis
GCGTTCTCAAGCCCCGCCTCCATGACCAGAGACCATTGGTTCCCCAGCTGGCCCCTCCCAAGTCACCAATCCACACCCACACAGGTTTCACACCTGACAGGGCCCTGGGCCTGGGGCTTAGCACTTAACAGCTGAAAGCACTTCCACTCAAAAGAAACAAAAGCCATGCTAATGAGACAATTTTGCTTAACAACACACTCCACCCCTTGTTCTAGGATACAACTTGACAGTGTTTACAAGTTGAATCTTGGCAATAGTTATCCCAGAAAAAAATGTTTTGGACCAAACCATCATTTGTGGCAAAGTTACTTCAATTTCTTCATGAAGTAAATAAGAATAATTACTATGGATAGTAAATTCTGCTCATATGAAAAATGAGAGTTTCGAAATTCCCAGATATCAATGCTAATAGAAATATATGCATATATTATGTATTGTTAATATAATAATGGTTATTTCTATTAATAATTGAGTTTAGGTTAGCAGCATTTAAAATTGGTCAATTCAAGCATCAACTATATCAATTAAGAAGTTTATTAGGTAGCACACATCTCTAGTACTAGTGGTGGATCACTAGTCTGCAGAACACTGCTACGGTCTTAAAATATTCATTATTAAGAAACTCTGCGTGGCTTCTGTCTTCAGAAGGATTAACTGAATAAGAAACTTGAGAGGTAGAAACGGATAGAGAAATCTTACCTCGGGGGCCAGGATCTCCTGGTGGGCCCGGTAACCCATCTTTGCCTGGTGGCCCTGGTTTTCCATGACCTTGGGCAGAGAGCATGGCAGCAGGTAGCTTCATCTGGGAGAGGAATACAGCCATCCTCTCTTTGTTAATGAAAGTCCAGAAAAAAGGAAATACATCAGAATCTCTAGCAGACAGTGTAAATATCAACAATCTAAACCCATGCCTACTGTGTGTTCTGCATCCTTAACAACCAAGGCAGTCTTAACCGGATTCCATAAACTTTGTTTTAAAAAAAAAAATTGTTCAAAAACCATATTTCAACATAATTGGCTTCCTATGCAGTCCTACATATTTTATTTTATACATTTAAAGATATTATTCTGAGAAGAGGTTCACAGGCTTCACCAGACCACCAAAGGGAACTATGACACATAAAAAGTGAAGAACTCCTGGGCACTGTACAATCCAAATGAACAATTTCCAGGTATTTATTTGGAAATTTTGGACTTCCAGACCTCATCTAGTACGGAAAAGTAGATTTGGATTCTTTGCCTCAAATTTAGAGATTAGCTGTCTGCTTCTATCAGATTTGATAAATGGTTCTTCCCTGAGTAGAATCTGTATCACATTCTGGTGACAATTTTTGGACTGACTTTGACTTGCTGAACTATATTTAGGCATATCACTTCAGTTTCACATTTTAAAAATGGTCTTAAAAATACCTTCCTTCCCTTAGCTATTCCACAGAAATGTTTTAGATGTATATGGGACCTGAATTCTTTGTCTTATCAATACAGATGAAATTATTCTAAGAATGAAAATCTGGGCTATATTTACCACAATTCCATGATGTAATGCTCTGCTAGGTCTATATGTATATGCATATGTATATGCATATGTATACGTATACACATATGTATACGTATACATATATGTATATATGTGTGTGTATGTGTGTATATTAGCCATTACTCATATTTGTTCTCTGAAGGATACTTTCATAAGTTATAAAGGACATCAGGTGTCAATATTATTGAAATTGTCCTAGATCTTCTTTGGTAGAATGTTTGCTTTCTTCCTTCCTCCCTCCCCTCAAAGATACCAACCCACTAAATAACAAAAAAACAAAAACAAAAACCATCCTTATGGTATGGTTTATCATATGTTAATATATATCTGTTGGTTTTTGTCCCTTTATCAATGTGGATAGCAAACCACTATGACTTAGAAGAAATCTTAGGGAATCTCCATGATTTGCTTATGGTCATAAGGTTGGTAAGTGTCAGAGGCAGGATTTGAACCAGGTCATCCTGACTCCAGGTCCGGCAGCTGAGTGGATAGAGCACATGATCTCTGAAGTCTCTTCCAACTAAGGTTATTACCCTTCTTCAAAAAAGGAGGTGGAAAGCTTTAAGGTGTTAATAACATTTTGTTTGGGAACTTTTGTCTGTGGAATTGATGATGAGGATCTGAATTTCAAAGAGTGAGCTAAATATTCAGCAACTTATACTGAAGACTACATTTGTACGTGAGGATTTGAATCCTGCTTCAGACACTTAACCGTTGTTTTGTATTGGGCAAATCACTTCACCTTTCTGGGCCTTGGTTTCCTCATCCGTAAAAATGGGGATAATAGTAGCACCAGCTCATAGGGTTATTGTAAAGATAAAATCAGTTAATATATGTAAAGGGCTTTGCATATATTAAAGGGTTATATAAATGTTAGCAGTTATTATTCACTATGCAATGCTTCTGGGCACCTTTTATCATGTACTAACCAATTCCTCATAGGGACTATGACCATAAGCATCTTTCTTTTACATTTTTCTGTGTACCAAAGGAAAATGTTGGAAATAAGAATGTATAAATTTAGAGAAATTAATATGTTAACTAAAATACTTCTTGTCAGAGGAGCTGAGTTTGGATTTTGACTCTGCTCATTATTGCCTGTGTGACTGTGGGCAAGTCACTTAACCCCTCTGGGTCCCAGTTTCCTCACCAGTAAAATGAAGGAGTTGAAATAGATGATCTCTGGAATCTTTTCTTTAAGGTTATCATCCTTCTTCAAAGAAGGAGGTAGAAAGCATTAAGGTGTTGTTAACATTTTATTCAGGGACTTTTGTCTGTGGAATTGATGATGGGGATCTGAATTTCAAAGTGTGAACTAAATATTCAGCCACGTATACAAAAGACTCCATTTGTACATCAGGACTATTTCAAAAACAAATAACCAACTTAGTCTATGAGACATTTCTAGGAGACATTTTATAGTCTTTACGGAGTCAGCATTGTGCAATGAGAAGAGCTTAGGACTTGTAGTCCAGAGAGCCTTGGGTTTAAATCTTACCCCTGACGTTTAGCAGCTGTTTAATTATGGGTAAGTTGGATGCTAACATCTGTAGTATACATCTAAGAGTTTTTGTGAGCAATGAATGAGATAAATACTTTATAAACTCTAAATACATAAATTTCACTTAATTTTAGAATTCAAGAGTTGGAAGGGACATCAGTAGCCATGAAGTCCAACACTTACATGAAAGAATCTTCACTAGAACATATCTTAAAATGGTTATCCATTATCTGCTTGAAGACTTCCAAGGAGAGAGAATTTCATAACCTCTCTAGGCATCCTATTCCACTCTTGGACAGCTCCAAGTATTAGGAATGCTGAATTCGCCTCTCTATAACTCCTACCCATTACTCCTGTTTCTGCTTTTTGGGGACAACTAGAACAAATCTTATCCCTCTTCCATGTCCTCCTCAAATACTTGAACACAGCTATCACGCTCCCCCTGAATCTTCTTTTCTCAAGACTGAATACGCTCAGCTTTTTCAACGAATCCTTATGTGTCTTAAACTCAAGGCTTTTTACCAACCTGGTAGTCCTCTGAATATGCTCTAGCTTTTCAGTGTCCTCCTTAAACCAAGATATCAAGAATTTACTATAATACTCCAGAAGAGGTCTGATAAGGGCAGAATACAGTGAGATTAATCCCTCTCTATTCCTGGAAACTATTCTACTCTAAATCAGCCCAAGATCTCATTAGCTTTTTTGACTGTCAAATGCCACTTCTGACTCATATTCAGTTTGCAGTCCATTAAAACTCCTAGATCCTTTTTAGAACAGTTGCAGTCCATTCATGCCTCCACATCTTATTATATCTGTGGAATTGGCTTTTTCATATGCAGGTGTAAGATTTCACATTTATCTCTATTGAATTTCATCTTAGTAGACTCAGCCCCATGCTGACCCCTCTTCTAATCTGTCAGGAAGCTTTGTGATCTTGACAGCATCATCCAGTGTTTCAGTTATTGTCCCAGGTTGGTATCATTTGCATATTTGATGAGCTTGCCATATATGCTTTTATACAAGTAAATTGTTTGATAACAATATTAAATAGCACATAGCTAAGTACGGGTTACTGGGAGGTGGCCACTTTGCTGCAGATGCCTTGCCAGGTTGATGCTGAGTTAATAATGATTACTCCTTGAGTCTGGCTACTCATCCAATCTGAATCTATCTGATTGTATTACTGTCTAATAGGCATTTTTCCATATTTTTCCACAAGATTAGTATAATGTACTTTATCAAAAAGTTTGCTAGAATTTAGATAAAATATATCCATAGCGTTCCCCTCGTTTATTATTTTAATAAACTTTTAAAAAAACAGAAATGAGGTTAGTCTGGCATGATTTTATCTTGATGAAGTCATGCTGACTATAACCACCACTTCCCTTTTTAAATATCTGCCAAACATCTCTTTAATGATCCTTTCTGGAATTTTCTCACTTAGGAATCAGTGACCTATGATTTAAAATGCTGTTATCTTCCCTTTTTGGACAACCATGACAGTATTTCTCCTTCTCTAATTTTGCTATGGGCAGCTAGATGGTGTAGTGGATAGAGCAGTGGGCTTAGAATCAGCAAGATTACTGTTCATCATGAGTTCAAATCCTGCCTCAGACACAAGATGTGTGATCCTGGGCAAGTCACTTAACCTTCTTTGTTTCTCATCTGTAGAATGAACTGGGGAAGGAAATAGCAAACCACTCTAGTATCATTGTCAAGAAAACTCCAAATGGTATCATGAAGACTAGGACATGGCTGAAATGACTGAACAACAACACACATTTTGCCAGATCCTGTTTTCCGCAATCTTTTAGATATCACTGACAGTAACTCAGCAGTCACATATGACCAAAACATGTAGTTCTTCTGGGACAGGTGATTTGAATTTATCAAGGACAGCTAAGTGCTCTCTTTCGGTCTCCTTATTCATTGTGGGTGTCAACTCCCTGTTAGGTATTTTTTCCCTGTCATTTCTAGTGCAACAATCACTCCCCTTTGCAGAAAAAAACAGAAACAAAATAAAAAAAGCTCTGTCTTCTCTTTTCCCAATTGTCATCATTCATCTACCCTAAGCGAAGATACTATTCATGTTTTGATTCTCGTTTTTCTTCTAGTGTGTCTAACCAAGCCCTTTCCCTTGTCCTTAGCTTCCCTCACCAGCCTCACCGGTTCATTATGAGCTTTGGCATTAGTGGCACTTTTAGAGGGCAGAGCTTGGGATTTTCTTATGATCACTTATCACTTATCAGCCTATGATCGCTCTTATGGATCATCTCCTGTTATCTGGCCTTGACGTGATCTTCTGTATATTGCTTTTTTAATATCTAATAGCAACACAAAGCAATCCAAGCGATGTGATACATCTGGAGAAAAAGGCATAAACAGCAAGGAAATGCAAAAATTAAGATTTTAACCAATAGTTTTGACAAGAAAGTGACAATATTGTTGGACAGGCAACAATCTTGTTTGAGTCTATGAACTAAGGACTATTAAATGTTCTATATTAGTTTTGCTGTCTTATAGGAGTTATGGCTTTATAAGGTATATAGAGCCTAATTTGGGGAAACTCAAAAAGCAGATTAAGTACTACCATTTGTACCTTTATAAATGCTATCGTGGGCCTTCTTGTGAAGGCTTTAAGTCCTAGATGACATATAGACTAAGATTCAATTTGAGATATCATTCATATACATTGCTTCTTAGAATAGATATGCCATAATGCAATTTGCCAATGAAAGACTTCTTTTTAAAAACAACAATTCCATTGATTTTTATTACAAAAATGTGAAATATCTTTGAACTATGTGGGCTTAACTTAGGTAAAATGATTACTATAATAACTCTTACAAATTATCTCATTCATTCATATAGGAATGATAGGCACCTTCAAGATCATTTGACTTGACCCCTTCGTTTTATAATTGTTCTTTTGTAGATGAGAGGCATTTAAACCCATATAAATAAGACTGTGTTCTAAGCCTACTGGTGTACCCCACTATAAGCAAATTGAATGGAGCCAGAAATAGGTTTACAAAAATGATAAATTAGGAGGGAGTGATTATTCCTTTTATAAAATATATGTTCAATTTACAAAAGAACTGATAAGAAGACTTCCTTAAATAGTCTAAATATTATTTAACTAGTCTATTTAAATACTATTTTTAAAAAATTCAATTTACAACTTTTTAAGAACATATCCGCTATATAAAGTGAGGTACATCTCTAGTTCCAACATCACACATTTTCCAACAGAATAAAAAAATTAAACAAAAACAAAAACTCATCAGGCTTGGTGTATGTCTAAGCATCCATCAGTCACCAAAGCAAGCTTTCTGCTTTGCTTGCCCATCCCCCTTGCCCTATATATCTTCATCTCTTCTCCCTTCCTTTACTTTTCAGCTTCCTTTTATTTGTTACCTTCCCCCATTAGAATGTAAACTCTTTGAGAGTAGGAATTATCTTTCTGTTTGTATTTGTGTTTTTATCATTTAGTACAGTGCCTGGCACATAATAAGTGCTTAATAAATGCTCCTTGAATGGACTTGGTTTGGCAAGCATTTATTAAAAAAAATATTTATTAGGTTCTTGATATGTTCCAGCTGTCATGCTAAATGCTGTTAGAGATACAAAGACAAAAAACTGACATTTAAATAAAGGAAACAAGTACACATATAGGTTTAGTCAAAATGTACAAACCAAATATAACCTTGGAAGGGAAGGTGCTAGCAGAAGGGAAAGGCTTCCTGAAGTAGGTGGTGCTCAAGCTGAGTCTTTAAAGGAGGCATAGCAGAGGGGGAGAGCTTGTGTGAAGAATAGCATGTAGACCAGTATGATGAGCAGTATTTTGTTACTTTGCTCACATATATCAAATAATTGTATAGCATAGTTTTATTTCTATTACTAGATAATAGATTGGGTATTAATTTTTCACTTTTGTTGAAATACTTCATACTTAAAATACTCAAACAGATGAAGGATACTATTGATTTGAATGCTCCATCCAATAATGCTGATCACAGCTCGCCCTTCCATGACGGCCAATCCCGTGCCACTCATATCAATGTACTCCTACAGTTTGCTACAGGGGGAGAATTTCCAAAGTACCAGGCACTCTCCTCATTTTCTTCTGACATTAGTAGGATAGCAGTGGTGTCCATAAGTTATACTTTGACCATGACAACCCATTACATTAAACAATAATAATAAAAAGTACATTTAAAAAAAGTTTCTATTGTCTGATTGACAAATCATTTCTAGTTTTACCCAGAAAAGCAATTACCCACTGCAGTGCCATTTAACTTAATTACAGGCACATCTGTTTCAAACACCTTAAACTTATAAGTAAAGGTATTCGGAGCTCACTTTCCCCTCTCTCATATGTGGGTTGAATGGGCTTAAATTCAAAAACAGTTGGTTTTGGGTAATTTATATTTTTTAAACAAAATAGGAAAAATCTTTTAAATAATTACATACAGCTATAAATTACTCTCCTTTAAAACACACACCAAAATAGTTATTTAGCAGAAGGCTAATGATTTCTTATGAACCCTGTCCAAGTGCTAGATAATTTAAAATAATATGTTTTGTATGCTCTAAATGAAATGTGAACGTCTGTGCTCTTAATTGCTTTTCTTCTGTTTTTGGGAGATCTTTTGTCAATTAAACAGTTTTTGGCCGTGCTTTCTAATGGCCCAGGAAATTAAATCGTTCTAATGGAAGCTTACTGACAGCTAATACCCACATTTTGCCTGGTAAGGCAAATCCATTATAATCACTTTAAAAAATGAACCTAGTGGTTTGGCTTCCTTGGAGAATGGGAGCACCAAGACAACAATGATGAAGAAGGTAATATATTGGATCAGAGAGTTTCAAAGGACAACCAGGGGTCATCTATTCTAGGTCATTCTCTAACTCATTTCAAGACCTGTGGTTTTTTTTGTTCTTTTTTTTTAAGGGCAATTAAACAAACAAAAATAACAAAAAATCTCTAAGAACAGCAATTCCATAATCTTCCCTGGTTGCCTATTCTAGTGTTTAATTACCCTTTTCTCTTGTTATAATGAACCTATTTTCTCTTGTTCCACCTTCTATAGAGAGGGAGAACAGCAGAACAGCAGATCAGCATTCCCTTTGTGAAATTTTTCATACACTTCTTCCAAGCCCTTCTTAGCTTCTAGGTTAAAAGATATTTTCTCACAGGACAATTCAATTAGATTCAATCTCAGAAATATTTATTAAGCATCTGCTGTATGCCAGGCTTCTGTCCTCGGTGTTGGAAATTCAGAGATTTGAAGAAAAAAAAAAAAGGACGCAGTGTCTTCCCTTTAGGCACTTCCAATCTACTGGGGGTAGTAGGTTACAACATTTATAGAAATAAATATAACCAGCAGGTGGCACTATATGGCAAGGTTTAAAGATGTAAGTGGAACATGAAAGCCAAAGAAGTTTAGGAATGTAGTCCATTTTTTTTGTTCACAACACTACTTCCTTTTTTTCTGGAGGCTGAACACCTCACTGAGGCACATTCAGGGCCATGCTGGTAAATGTTTAACAACCAGCTTTCCAAAAAAAATGATATGACACTTTTAAAAAATCTGTACTATTCACATTTTTTCTATCATTTTCTTAAGTTCAAGCAATCAAAAAAAAAAGAATAAATCGAGCCCTAATTTGTAGAATTTTCTAATTTCTGAGGTGTAAATCCTCACACTGAAAATGTAACAATGGGCTCCCCCAAGCGGAGCTGACTACAGCACACTCCAGATGTGTGATACTCTCTGACACCTGAATTCTGCTTACTCATATATCCACAGCCTAGGAGTGAAAGGGCCTGAGTCACATGGTTCATGTCTTTCTGATATTTAAAAACATATAACATGAGTTATAAAACCAAATCTAGAAGGTTCTCTCTCATTTGGCTCAGCCAAATACTAGTGGAAACCCTAACATTTTGAAGCCAAGGTTTAATCTTCTATACTATCTTGTGCTGACCAATCTTGTCACTGGCTTCATTCATTATAATCACTCCTCTTCTCCCCATTCAATTAGTAGATTAAATCATAGAGAATTTGCAACTGGCAACAGTTTTTTTTCTTTTTCATCAAGGGTAAACTAGCTTTTAAAAAGCATTAAATAAGTTAGTATATAAACAATGAGAACTAACATAAGCTTTTAACATACACTGGGGTGAGCATAGTAAAGGGCAGCCAATTATATGTCTTGTATCAGTCTTTTTGCAGAGGAAAGTCCAATAACAAGAAGATACACCTGTGCTTGCAGCATCAAGCTTCCCTATTCTGCATCCTCATTCGAATTACACAGGCTTCCAACCCAGTATGTTCTTGCACAAAGTCCTACCAGGGTGGGTGCTTTTTGTATAGGACTGCAGTTCTTAGAACCTACACAGTTAGGTTTCAGATTCTTACCCTGCCCACAGGGAAATCAGCCTGAATATCTAGTTGCATGAATATAACATGAATCAGAATGCAATGGAGGAAAGGAGAGCACTTATTAAAGTTCTCTAGGGGTATCTGATGAGGAGGAAATACTTTTAGCTGTGGGGGTGGGGGTGGGGGAGGGTAGAGCAGCGCTCCTGGCAGGCTTATTGGAGCTTGTGGTAAACGAGTTGAGCCTTGAAGGAAGAGAAGGATTTCCACAGGTAAACAAGAGACATCATCTTTCTTTCTTCAAATTTCTCATAACACTCTTCCTGGTTCTCCTTTGTCCCTATCACATTCCACTTACCTACATCATACTTATTTGGGCACCTGTCATTTCCCTCACTAAACTGTAAGTTTTTTAAAGGCAGAGAGTATATTATATTATTTTTCATCTCTGTATTTTCAATACCTACCACAGTTACTTTCATAGAGTAGCCATGTGAGGTGTATTAACTAAATTGAATGCAGGACTTTAAATGCCAAAAACATTGTCTGTCACTTCTTTGACTATCTCCTTGTATCATTTTAACTTTTGAGATAAAGACATTATACTGATGACTCACAAGTCACCTGAAAGCATATTATGAATATTTCAGAAAAATGTATGAAACAATGAGGTGAGCCATCACTTTGGGTTTAATTCTGACTAATAAGGAAAGATTGGTTGGTTGGCGAAATAGAAGGAATAGAAGCCCTGGCAAAAAGGGACCTTATCATCTTACATTTCTTAAAAAGGAATTCTGGGCATAATCAGGGAGCAATAAGATGCAATAGTCAGAGTCTCTAAAAGGAAAGATGGCATAAGAAAGACAACACTCCAAAACCCCCCCCCAAATTTGGACAATGAAACCACAAATGATCCCAATGAGAAAAAAAAAGGAAAAGTCTTCTTAAATAATTGTGACTGTATAAGAAGCGGTTTGATGAACTCATATTTAAAAAAAATATATACCAAAACTAAAAAGAAAGCAAATGACACGGATGAATAGAAAAATGTGGAATGAATCTATAAGAATCATTAGTGTGGAAGTTTCAAGTCCTGAATGAGTTATGAAGAATGCAATGGCCTAACAGTGGTGGGGAACCTGCAGTCTTGAGGCCACATGTGACCATCTAGGTCCTCAAGTATGGCCCTTTCACTGAATCCAAATTTGTTCTGTGAAGTTTGGATTCAGTCAAAGGGCCACACTTGAGGACTTAGAGAACCACATGTGGCCTTGAGGCTATAGGTTCCCCATCCTCACTTTAGGAAAACTAGGGAAGGATGGGCTCTCAGCTTAGTATAATAGGTTAAAGGTAAGATAATTACACAACACCTTTTTTGTGTCTATCTTCTCTATTGTGGAGAATGATCATCAAACTGGGAAAGATGGAACAAACATGATTAAAAGAAAATTGAAGCTCAAGATGTGAGAAAAGAAAGCATTCAGCTACTGAATTGAGCTCAAGTATGTAGGTCCAGAGGAATTTCATCCTAATATGATATAAGAAGTTGCAGATGTCAATGCAGAACCATTGTTGGTCATCTTGGGGAAATAAAGTAGACTTAGAGAGATGCCAGAAGAAGAGGCAGATATATGTTTGAGAGAGAGAGAGAGAGAGAAAGAAAGAGAGAGAGAGAGAGAGAGAGAGAGAGAGAGAGAGAGAGAGAGGCAGAGAAAGCAAATATTTAAATCTGGAAATGATTGACTAATGAATTTGACTTCCAGATAAAATTCTAGAACAATGGTGTCAAACTCAAATGGAAATGGGGCCAATAAGTTGTACTTTAGGATCCCTAGGGGCCTGCAAATTAACTTAGAAAACCACACATCAACATTATCTATGTTCTATTATATTTTTGCTTATTTTGTTAAATATTTCCCAATTGTATTTCACCCCATTCCTGTGGCACTGTGCAGTGTTATGGGGAGCATTGCCATGTGTTTGACATTTCTGTTCTAGAATGAATTACTAAGCCAAACTAACATCATGTCAGTACATAAGTACCGTGCTAAAGATATTCATTATAGTCTTGTGGATGGAGAATTGTGAAAAGAGCATAATGTGAGCCAATAATTGTGTGAAACAGAACAGTTAGGTGAATTAGTAATTGGTGCACTACAGTCTGCCAAAAGCCTGATGTGTTGATGTCAACCTTGTGAGGAGGTATCTTTTGGCATGTTGTAGTGCTCTACATTGGTCCCATTTACAATATACTTTACATATTTAGTGTTAGATCTGAAGTCAGGAAGATCTGAGTTCAAATCTTTTCTTAGATAATACGTTCTAGCTATGTGACCTTGGGTAAGTCATTTAACCTCTGTCTGCCTAAAGTTTCATCATTTATTAAATTTGTACTGGTCGAATTACATGCAGAATATTGTGCTCAGTTCTGGGCTCTGTAGTTTAAAATTTCCATTGCTCAGCTGGTATATGAGGAAGACTAGGATGAATAAGGGTAGCAATCCAAGATAAACTAAGGATGTGCAAAATACTTAGGGGTATATGATAGCTGTCATGAAACGTTTGAAAAAATTGTCACATGGAAGAAAGAGTGAAATTTGTTTTACTGAAGAGGGCTGAAACATCATCATACAAATATGGAGGCAGATCTTTGTTTCGTGAAAGGATGAATTTTCTAACAATTAGAGCTCTGTGAAAACGGAACTGGCTACTTTGTGAGGAAGTGAATTTCCCACCCCCGAAGGTATTCAGGCAGAGGCTGAATACTTATCTGTAGTGTTGTAAAGGGGATTTCTACCATATCTGGACTAGATGACCTGGCATAATAGAATTTTAGATTTGGAAGAGACCTTAGATATCATCCAGATTTTTTTAGATGAGGAAACTATGACCCAGACATCCAAAGTAACTCACCACAGTAGAAGGACCAGGTAAATCAACTGATGCACAAATTTGCTTGGTCCTCCAAGATATTCTTAAATTCCAGTTCTTCTAAAGTTAAGCATGTCACAGACAGTAAATGGTAGGACTGAGATCAAACTCAGGTCTTCTGATTCAGGTCGAGCCCTTTTCCCACTACAATCATGCTCAGATCCCATCCAGAATTGGGTTATTCCATGAAACGCTTTCAGAAACAGAGACACTGAAAATCATCTCCTAACCTTCAAAAATCCTCAGGACCTCTTGATTTATGTATTTTTTTATTTCCTCAAACGAAACTGCATCAGCCTGAAAGAAAAAAAAACAAATGGATTGTTATAACACAGCATCTCTCAAATGAGGAAGAAATAAAAAAAAGTTGGGTTTGTAACTATATCTCGGAAACTACTGAAGAGATAAGTTTAATCAAAGGATAATGTTCTTGAAGGTGGATTATACAAAGCTCCAAATATCTTTTGTTGTTGTAGTTGTTGATCAAATGCTGAAAAGAAACTGAGGTGCTTAATTAGCTTCAAAACTTGTTCTGGGCCGTGTTTATGTATTAACCATAAGGCTGTTATTTTTAGTATACATAGACAAGTGTTTCTGCATTATGCAATTAAAAACATACCCATTTCCTTTTCTGGAACTCCAAAAACTAGATATCTTGACTATTATTATCATTACAACAGTTTCCCCAGCATTTCCTAGAATGTAAACTCTTTGAGGGCAGAGATTAAATTTTATCCTTAAACCTCTAGTGCCTGGTACAGTGTCTAACATGCAGGTATTTAATAAATCCTTGTTGACTGACTGACAGGAATTAAATTTATTTCTAAAGGAAACTAGGGAATGGAAGAGGTAAGAGTTGGTTTAGGAGGTTTTCAAACAGACAGGACCTGGAAAAATAATAAAATGGTGGGTATTATTCATTGGGTCCCAAATGAGATTTTATTTTTAGGACTGAAAACTACATATTATTGTATCTATACTAAATAAAACTCTCCTTATTAAAATGGTTTAAACCTGCAATTTACATAGTCACAGAGATAATCAGATCGAACCATCCTCTGATCTCAACTTAAAAAAAATAGCTCAGACCCGAGAACTGGAGAGAAAGAAGATAAAGCCTCTCCAGTCAAGCTTACTAGTGTAAGCTAAATTTTTTTATCTTCTTGATAAATAAGCCCACACAGAGCTGCCAAACTTATTCTAAATCCTTATTAAACATCATTCAAATCTGATGTTTTATACCACCAGCTACGAATTTTAATAAGCATGCTATTGCTTTCAGTGCCGCTGGGATTTAAAAAATGTATTTTGTTTATTTTTAAATGGAAATATCTAATTGTTCAATTTTGGAATTATGAGCAGTGTATGTAATGGCCAGGGAGAGAAGGGTAGCACAGAACACTAAGTAAATTCCTTTTTCCTAGTTCCATTTTTGTTGTACCGAGGGTAAAATAAATTGGAAACTCTGTTGGCATGGATTATAAAACAAGTTGCTTTGGTTAGGGATATTAGTTGTTACTGGCATGTCTTTAAAACAGATTCCTGCAAAAGGAGAGTCTTTGGAGAAGTAAAAAAGGTAACGAGAAGGTAAGAAGAAAGGAAGGCATATGAAAATTCTATTCAAGACAAAGACCAAATCTGGAAAAATCTAGAGACCACTATGATAGCAATACTTTGTCTAGTGTCTCTGACATCCTTGTGATGAAGTCAGACCTCATTTTGACCCTGTTTTCTTTTTACTGTGAGAGATTTTACCTGTATTGAAAATTTACTGGCCATCACAGTGAGGATTTTTAGTAAAAAGGCTGTTTTCTGTACATAGGCTTAATCAAAAAACATGGTTAGGCCAAACAGTTATCCCTGGGAAGACCTCCATCAGGGTCATTTCCATTCTATTCTATGGCCATCATTAGCAGTCTATTCAAGAAAATTGAGTTTTGGTGTGATATAGACCTGGTCTAAGTGTGACTTCTCATCATTTTGATCCATTTTATTTTTAAGCATTGAATCATGTCTGTGAAAGACCTCAGAATTTTGCGTAAATCAGTGGGCAATCATGACTTCAACAGACTGATGATGGTAGATATCTTTCACCATTTGGCCGGGACCTGATGGAATAAACGTATAGAGCCAGACATGCATCTTCAGAAATGGCCAGTATCTTGATTTGGTTTGGCTTCATGCTACATAGTTTTAAAAAAGGAAATTTTCTTTTGAGAGGAGGAGGGAAGGAGGCAAGTTGATCGGCAGCAATAGATATGAAAAGGAAAAAGAAGGGCATCAATAAAACATTTTAAAAGCTATACAGAGGGAAAGAAGGGGAGGTTCAGAAAAAATCAAGAAAGCAATTTGTTACTACTTTGATTAGGTTCATATATGTCTTAAAATATAACATGCTGAATGTGTAAAAGTTCACAGTTTCTTATATAGTTCTTTCCCCTGTTTTCTAGGTCTTGTTTGTGATTATTGAATTCACAACAATAATGATTTTTTTTAAACAAGCAACTCTCATGTGGCTTACCGGAATTCCAGGGGTCCCTGGAGAACCTGGAGGCCCTTGGTAGCCAGGGGTTCCTGGAGAGCCTTTGTTTCCTGGGGGTCCCATGGGACCTATGATCCCCTGTACTCCTGGAAGGCCTGGTTTTCCTCTTTCACCCTGTGGACCTCTGTCTCCTGGTATTCCTTGATCACCCTATCAGAGAAAATGATCATTTCTTAGGGCATTACACTCATTTTAATAGGTAGCAAGGCTGGAAAGTATCAAACCATACTTATTTGCCACGGTCTATAATGCTTACTGTTTCATACTGTTTTTCCGTATAACACTTAGGCCCAGGTTGTCATTGAAGCAGTAAGATAAATTGATGTAGAGGATTTTGTCACTTGAATTTTCTACCAGTCTATGAAAAGGCTAATCTATCAAATTTTAGGGTACTCAGTCTCGAATTCGTACATTTGACCTGTTTTTTTCCTGCTTTGTCATACTTTGCTTTCCATTTGAAATTCTTGCTTTTTAGACTTGTGGCTTATTGTGCTTGTATTTCAAATATATTGTACATTTTTATGTGTGTGTGTATAGAAAGATGTACCCTGAACACATACATCTGCTTTAAGTTGTATACAAGCCCAGTCACTTGGGAAAAGGAAGCATTAAAAAAAATCCAACATAAATGATGGAAGCCATTTCTATCTGTCCTTAGATAGCTAAGAGTGAAATGCTTTCTCAAAAGGAATAAATGAAGGACCCATGAGAGATTTTCTCAAGATGGCCATTCATTAGATGCTATGAGTCAGTAGAAGTTAGAAAGTTATTACTTGGCTATATCTGAATTTGTTGTAAATTTCCTCTAATGCTTGTTTTATACCAAGGTTGCTTTGCCATTCATAAATATTTGAGAGTTTTATTCTTTTGGTTATGAGCAATAAGGAAAATGTAAAAACTTCCATTTACCTTGTATTTCTTTAAATAAAAAAAAGGCAAACAATTATTAGGATGTCTCAAGGGCTAGAACGCCTAGAGAAGCAAACTAATAAGTTAAGAAGCTGTCTGCTCAGTTATAACACAGTGGGTATGATGATAGGTATCATTAATACCTCACCTGGGGGACTATTAATGAAGCTGCCTACTCAGCCATACTTAGCATTATGTACAAGAGCACAGTTAATAACTGACATACTGAGATCTATTATACTAGAAGCTATCTTTCTGCTCTAGTAGAAGGCCTTAGGAGGGAGTGGTCCCTAATGCATCACAAATTCAGGAAGTATCTTTCTATTATTAATAGGGCACAATCTTCTTAATTCAAAATGGTGGTCTCCAATGAATCATGTTGGCTAGATTGAGAATGTGACTTTCTATTTATTAATAGGGCAGGACCTTATTGATTCAAAACTGATTCCTTCCTTGGAAAAGGGAATCTCCATTGACCTTCGTGGCTGATAGACCATGGAATACAGAGGATAAGACCTAGTTTCATCCTCAGGGATGAGGATTCTGGATCCTACTATGTGATCTGACTTGACCAGAAACTTTGCAATGCAGATCATTTCAGCTTTTTTCTTGAGTTTGTTCTCTTCACTTATGAATGACCATGAGAGCTATAGTCCCTTGGTTCTTCTCCTGCTCTTCTTTTTTCTCCTCATGTTGAACAAGTGAGCAGAGATTTTTTGGTTTTGTTCTCTCCAAATTGTTTCTCTTTCTTTAGGGAGACTGGAGTGGCAGGGAGCTTGTTTTCTCCTTAATTTCTCTGTGGGCAGGCAAGCATAGAAGGATACTCTTCTGAAAGGCACAGGAGTCACCAAAAATCTTATTACTTTTTTTTTAGCTGGAAATTGGGAAGTCCACATGGTCATGTGTCAAGGTAGGCCCAATCTGGCCCAGAAGAAGTTTTCTATTCCTATCATCCTTTCAGAAATAATTATTTCCCGTATAATATTATTAATCTTTGTTCTTTTTTTTGTTTTGTTTTTTGGTCCGGATCTGTCATTTCAAGTTGTGTGGGAGAACTCCTGGTATAGAAACTCCATTTACAGATGGAAATCAGCTATTTATCTACCCTTTATAGTCTTAGAGAGTGGTCTGAAGCAATGAAATATTAAGTGACCTATCCATAGTCAGATATCAGTATAGTTACAGGTGGTACTAGAACCAAGTCTTTCTTATACCAAGGCCTCTGTTATGCCAGGTGATTTTTTAACATTTTAAAGTATTTTTTTGAGGGTGGAAGGCAGGGCAATTGGGGTTAAGTGACTTGCCCAAGGTCACACAGCTAGTAAGTGTGTCAAGTGTCTGAGGCCACATTTGAACTCAGGTCCTCTTGACTCCAGGGCTAGTACTCTACTCACTGTGCCACTTTAAGCTGCTCCTTAAAGTATTTTTTAATGTGAAAATTTCCATTTTCTTTTATAGTAATCACTTGAACATATAGCTAGATACAGACATAGGTATAAATAAAGATAAATATGTAATATGTATGGAGAGGAAAGTGCTGATCTTGGAGCAATTTACAATTTACAAATTTACAATTTACAAAAATTTAGAAATTTTTTTTTTTTACAATTTACGAATTTACAATTTACAAATTTTTTGTACAATTTACAAAAAAGCAAATTTAGGATTGATATGAAAAAATTCCTAATGATTAGCACTGTCTGAAGCGAAATGGGCTACTCAAGAGGGTAGTGGGTTCCTTAGTGGAAGTTTTCAAGAAAAAGCTGTGTGATTTCTTTTCAGATAAGTTATGAAGAACAATTCTTATTCAAGAACATAGAATGAGGTCTGTTCTAACTCAGATTCTGTGATTCTATGATACCTTTCTAAGTTCATCTCACCTGCTATGATTTCATTGGTATCATGAAACTCCTATCAGCATCTGCTCTTCAATTTAATATTTTAGAGAGCTGCCTGAGGACCTATAGTAAGTATGTGTCAGAGGCAGGATGTCAACCTAGGTTTTTCTTCTACTCCACCTCTTTATCCACTGTGCAATGCTACCTCCTCAGGATTCTTAAATTACTTCTTTAAGAGGGAAAAACTCACAAAAATTCAAAACCTAGACGTCATACGAGTCTATTTTAATCTCTTTATCTCAGAGGTAAATGGACATTTGCACTGGTCAAAGTACTGTATGTTAATACTTAAAATGGCTTTTGTAATAGGAAAAAATATTTTGTCCACTAGGAGGCAGATGTGGTTCCCTAAGTGAGAATTAACATTTGCATTGTGTGCATTTCTTCATTTTTCTTCATACTAAGTTTTCCCAACTAACATTCTGGGTATATTTATAATAGTCTAGCTATGGTCACCTTAAGAGAGCAATGCTATCAAAGCCAAATCTTTTGGGGGCTAGTGCTCTTGGGATTATCTGGGCATTGACCATTAGAGCACTTGGAAGTTGAATTCCACAAAATAAAAGTCCAATTTTGTTTGTGTGTGCGTGAGAGAAAAATACTTAGTGAGAGCTATCAACCACCTGGATCATGAGGAAAATTCTTAGCTCAATTATAAATATACCAGCCTGATATAAACTGATAACTGTCTAGTACTGCTGACATCTTTTTAGAATTAATTCTCTGCCTTGTTGGATTATTAAAAATTCTGATTTAATCGTTCAGGAGTTGCTTTTAAAAATTAAATATGTATGTTTGTACCAAACCAGGCATTTTCATTCATGAATGGTCTATGTTGTTGTTTCACTTGATAGCGATTGATACTGAGTTGTTTTGTTCTGGGGTAACTAGGTGGTGCAGAGTGCTGGGACTGGAGTCAGAAAGACTCCTCTTCCTAAGTTCAAATCTGGCCTCAGACATTTACTATCGGTGTGACTCTGGTCAAGTGACTTTACTCTGTTTGCCTCAGTTTCCTCATATGTAAAGTGAGCTAGAGAAGGAAATGACAAACCACTAAGGTATCTTTGCCAAGAAAACCCCAAAAAGGGTCATGGAGAGTCAGACACTAAGCAACAAACTTTTTGTTCTGGACACCATGCCTCTCTTAATTAACTCAAAAGTACAATAGCTTTGGTGGGCTCTGAAAGGAAGGGAAAGGAAATGGTTAATTTTTTTGGGGGTAGGGGTAGATGATCTAAGCTTGCAATAGTTTTTCATGAATGTACATAGATCTTACATTTGGCCGTTGGAAATCTGGCTATTTTCAAATCGACAGATGTTTAGTATATGGTCTTGTGAAAGGTCTGCATACCACTTACAAGATAAAATAGTCTTTCCTAGCCCTCAGTCCCTACAGTACTGCCTTATACGCGATAACAGTGGTTTTTAGAAGATGATCTTACTGAAAGTAATCATGTTATCATCAATCACAGTAATAAAAATAAAACTATTGGCATTGCCAATGGCATAATTACAAATTTTCCTCCCCCCATTCCCTTTCTATAACCCTTTTTTTTGGCCAGACAATCGGGGTTAAGTGACTTGCCTGGGGTTACACAGCTAGTAAGTGTAAGTGTGTGAGAATGGATTTGAACAGGTCTTCCTGACTCCAGGGCTGGTGTTCTATCCACTGAACCACCTAGCTGCCCCTTTATAACATTTTATATTCATTTATTTGAAATTCTAAGCTTGTGTGACTTCTATATTTCTTCTACTTTAACAACTCATTAAAGACTTCACTTTTTCCTCACACTTTAGAACATATTAAAAATTCCTTCACCTCCCAAACCCTAAACTCTGAAATTCCAGTTAGTCATAATCTCAAGTCAACAAACATTCATTGTGTAGACTTGATTCAAGGCACAGTGTGTTTTAAACACTGGCACACAAAAATCAAACACAACCTAGTATCAAAGAGCTAATAATCTGATGTCATGGAGACGAAGAAGAATACATACAAACTACCATAAGAAATGCTGAAAGAGGAATCACATTCAGCTAGGGGAAAATCTTCATGGAGGAGGTGGTACCTGAATGAGTCTTGAGAGAATAGGACAGGGATAGTGACTAGAATGGAGGTTGGATCAGTGATTTCATTGGTATTGGAACTCCCAGATAGAGAAACTTTCTCTACTAATGCAGGTTGGCATCTTTTCTGCATTTTTATCATATTAGAGAGCTGCCTAAAGTACTAAGAAGTTTAAATGATTTGCTCTGTCACATGGCCTGTATCTGTTAAATGTCAGTTATTGTTGTCATCATCATCCTTTCAAGGGTCATGCATCTTAAAGGAATAATGATGATGATGATGATGGTGATGGTGATGGTGATGATGATGGTGATGGTGATGATGATGATGGTGATAATGATGGTTATGGTGATGGTGATGATATCTGGCTTTTGGATAACACCATAAAGTTCACAAAGTCTTACATATAATTCTGTTCTTTTGAACCTCATAACCCCATGTAGTCACTACTACAGGTAGTATTTACCTTTTTTTAAACAAATGAGGAAGCTGAGGTTCAGAGAGGTTGTGCCCTTCCCATGGTCGTACAACTAGGAAATGTTAGAAACATGAACTCAAGTCTCCCTGGCTTCAAGTTCTGGATGTTATCCACTATGCTATACTGAGGGCAAATGTGCATTTACTGTATTCTACACAAATAGAAAGTTGGGAGACGTCTGGAAGACCTCAGGAACAGAGGGCAGTTCAGTTTAGCTGAAATATGGAGTGCATAGAATAAGCGTGAAAGATGAGCTGGAGTCAGCCTCTGGATAGACTTAAGGAATTTGTAATTTATCCTTTAAGCAACAGGAAGTCAATGAAGGTATCTGACCATGAAAATTATGTGGTTAGTTGTGTACCAGGAAGATTCTTTTATAAGCTATAAGAATGATGAATTAGAAAGGGGAGAGATGTGAATTAGAGAGCCTAGTTAGGAGGCTATTAAAATAGGCTGAAGGAAAGGTAATAAGGGTCTGAATTAGTGTGTTGAAAGAGGGAAGGGGAAAGGAGACAGATGTGAGAGAAATCATGAAGGTCAAACCAACAGAACTCAACAATTAATTGTATGTAAAAGATGAGGGAATGTCAAAGATAACTCCAAGGTTTTGAGCCTAGGTTTCTGGGGGCATGAGAGAGTTATCCACAGAAATATCTCTCAGGAGGTACAGATTTGGGGAAGAAGATAATGAATACAGTTTTAAAGTTGAGTTTGGGCTTGTAGCAAGCCACTCAGGTGGTGATGTCAAGCAGATGTGGTATTGAACTTCAGGAGAGAATTCAGTTGAAAATGGAATTCTACTTGGTCCATAATGCTACTCTTTCTAAAACTGTAGTTTACTCCAAAGTGGAGGCTTGGAGTCAGGCATCATGGATATAAGTCTTGGTTCAATGAATAAATCATTGAACATTTCGGACCCTTTTTGTTCTTTCCTGCAAAATGAGGCTAATACTTGTGTTACGTACCTCACAGAATTATGAAGGGGGAACTTTCAAAAGCTTATGTCACTGTGTAAATGTGAGCATCACGATGATGTTCAGTCTCTCACGTCTTCTCTCTTCTTCCAAGGTTATCGTTCTTTTTCTGGCTCCACTCTCTTCTCAGCCCAGTCTTGACCATTTTTGGTGTAGTATCTGTGACCAGCCATCTCTTTCCAATACTTTCTCTTCTAACCATTGATCCCTTAGCTCCTTGACTCTGCTATTCTTTCCTTGTTTATTCTCAACCTTGTACAACTCCTACCACCTACCTCCTCTGTTCCTATTTCTGTTTCATGTCAGGCATTTCTTGGGGGGAAATCCTAAAATTGCTAATTAGGATCATGACGAAGTTATGCTACATAACTTTAACTGGTATGGAAAAAACATGGAACTGTTTCAGAAGAAGTTTGGGATAATTTTTAAATTGTTTTTGTAAATTTTATTTGTAAATATTAACTTTGTAAATTTGACTGACGGGATGATGGTTCCCCATACAGGGAGGTTTGAATAAGGTATGGGTTTAGAGGAGAAAATAGAGTTCCATTTTGGACATGTTGAGTTTGAGATGCCTATGGACCATCCTTTTCTAGGAGAATGGGTACAAGGATAGCACTTGAATTGTCCATCTGTTATCCCTTTTTCTTGCAGCAGAAGCAATCCACTTATTTATTGCTCATAGGTTTTCTTGGAGATGTCTCTTAGGGAAATTCTTTCACTTAAGCCATAATTAGAAATGTGTTGCCGTTCAATTGCAGCCAAGATACATTTCTCCATTCCTCTCTGGATTACCCACAACTTTGAGGTAATTTAGTTCAAATGAGATGAGAAAACAGGTTAAACAAAGTGCCCAAGTTTATGCAGGTAGTGAAGAGTAGAACCAGGACTGGTTCCAAATTCATCCTTGGGGAAATCCTTGGGGAATCCTTGGGGAAAATTTATTATAGTAAATAGTCAATATTCATAATTATACTTACTATGTGTCAGGCTATGTGCTAAGTGCTTTATGAGTATTATCTCATTTGATCCTCACAACAACCCTGGGAGGTGGTTGCTATTATTATCCCCATTTTACAGATGAGGGAACTGAGGCAAAGAGAGGTTAAGTGACTCTCCCAGGATCACATAGCTAGTAAGTGTTTGAAACCAGATTTGAACATAAGTCTTCCTGGCTCCAGGTCCAGCATTTTATCTGCTGTGCTAACTAGCTACCTCTGAAGAAAAAAAGAATCAAGTAAATATTGGCAATTACTAATAGGTCAACTTTCCAGTCTCCACAGAATCTTTATTAGAATAATCTATACGTGTATAACAGAAATCCTTGGTGCCAGTGAGAGAACATAATAGGCTTGTCTTTTTTGCAAATAATGTTCTATATTTACATCTTTACAGCAATAAAAGTCATTGGAAAGTAGAGAGAATGTAGTAGCATACTTGTGATTCACTAGTGCTGAAGGTTACCGAGGACTCTTCTTTAACCAAATGTCTTCTCTAAATATGTTAAAATCATACAACATTCCATGAAAAGTGGAACAACTGAAGCAACTATGATGGCTCTCATTAAACTTGGATAAGGCATAAAACAGGAAGGCATGTAATTGCCAACGATATTTTTTCTCTGTCCTATAGTCCAGCAAAGTCTAAAGAGAAGGGAGATTCCATATAGTGAGGTTCTCCAGATACTCCCAATTATGAATGAATGCTGATTGTATTATGTCCTCTTACTACTGCTGAGCCTCCTAAATGACAGAGATAATCACTCCAAAGAGTATGGCCTCACTATCCACATATCTATCAAGTGGATGAAGAATGTGTTTTGCTTAGACTATGAGATTCAGTTGAATGGTCAGCCCATGGAGTTGGTTATATATACTTTAGATAGATACTTCAGATTTTACAAGGTACTGAATCCAGAAGTGAATGGGAGAAAGAGAGTGCATTAGATTGTTCCTTGAAAGTTGTACAGTGATTTAAGTTTCTCCTTTAAATAAAGGCTCACATTTTTAATATCAATATCTTCCTATGATGCAACATGGCTACAAATCAGGGAGTGCTTCTATTTTTGAAGAATTAAAATTGCAGGTAATCTCAGGAACAGTATAAAAATGTGTGAATAAGCTACAGCATATGACAAAAGGATTGCATACTAAAAGCAGTGTAAAAACATTAGGAGATGTATTACCTGAGGAAGATGAGGGGCCAGTTACATTGTAAGAGCAGGGGATAAAAGATGGATAGCCCATGTACTCAATTTGTAGTCAGGCAATGTCAAGACATTTAGAGGAAGACCACTAACATGTAAAATGACCTTTCTGTGGAGGATTTGCAGGAAGACATGAACGAGATTTGGATGGGATGAGATGATATGTTTTGGTGGCTATCTGCACCCTGGGGGGGTGTGCCCACAGTGATAAAATTATAGATCTGTTGAAACATGGAAGCATTCCATCATTTGGTATCTTCTCGCTAGTTTCATTTAAAAGGCTTTTGGGATGATGTGGTTGGGTTTTGTCTCATTCCAAGCCTTCTGCAGACTTGTTTTTGCTCTTACTGCTTAATGTCTGTTTTATAAGGCTACACCAAACTTAAATTTATGCTACATTTTTCTGTATTTTTTACAAATGAATTTGTACTCTACTCTGGCATTGCCCTTGGCTACCATGTTTTACCACTTGTCAAAAAGAACAACTATCTGGCATTTTCTGGGTTCTTTCTATCTTCTCATTATGGTGACTCTTTTAGGCTAGCAAATGGTCTCCTCTTCTTTATCATTCCGTCTAATCTAGTTCCTCATGGGTTGGTACTCTTTTTGCTTAGCACAGTTTCGGGCACATAATAAGAACTTAATATATACCTGTTGACTGATTGGTTGACTAATCTAATGCTGATTTTAACCTTTCTTGTAAACAGTGGATAGTTCAATGCCCACAGCTAGCTGGCTATTCTATGATTCCAGTATTAGCAATCAGTCATTTCCTACATGGCAGTGGATGCCATTTTCATTTTTTGTCAAGTTTTTCATAGTTTGCCATATCCAGGACCTTCTGATTCTCTTCTAAAATATATTGTTTTTTATATATAGGTATGAAACTTCAGAGTACTTTACAAATGAAGCACCTAGGTGTTGTCAAAAAGTCATTTAGGCCAGTTGATAAGGGGCTACACAAGTCTTTGGCTTTCCATTTCTCCAACCTGAGATGGATTTTCCAACATACGTTTTGCCTTTCCCAGTGTTCACCCACCTTTGTTTTGGAGTTTGAGTGTCAACATTTATTTTGAATTTATTTGAAGGATCTTGTCAAATTCTTCAAAGAATTTCTCTACCTTTTTATTATCTGTAACAGATGTTGATGCACTAACTAAAACTGGTCTTTTTGCTTATACAAATTGTGAGCCTTATAAGAGGAGATGATAAAATGTCCCTGAAATGATGTTTCTTGATGCTGTTCTACATACCAGGTTAGATTAGCTAAAACACTTATTAAGCTTTAGCATGGCAGCTAGGTGGCACAGTGCACAGAGTGCTGGGTCTGGAGTCAGCAAGATCTGAATTCAAATCTAGCCTCAGACATTTACTAGCTGTGTGACCTTGGGCAAGTTACTTAACTTCTCTTAAATCTCAGTTTCCCCAACTTTAAAATGAGGAAAATAAAAGCACCTACCCTCCAGGGTTGTTGTTAGAATCAAATGAGCTAAGAATTGTAAAACACTTAGAGCAGTGCCTGGCACATAGTAGGTACTATATAAATGTTTAAACTTTTATCATCGAAGATTATTATGTCAGCTTGTCCTTGGACAAAGGTCTCATATTTAGAGAATCTACTGTTAAGGTTTATGGGTGATTTGACTTTTTTCCTCACTATTACTTAGGAAGTAGAAGGGAGTCATATGGGTTTGAGAATTTTATTTTTCTTTGTTTCTTTGGCTGCCATGGCTAAATAATTCTTCACTTAGTGGCCAACACAATGGTTATGAACCATACTTATTTGTGTTGGTCCTTAGACAGAAGACTCTGCCTGTCACATGAGGCCACCCTGGGACCAGCATAAGCTTACCTTTCACTGGCATCGTGCCATCTTCATGCCATTGCAAGGCACTGGAATAGGACTTAGTGGAAGTAGAAACAAACCCTTTTCCTTGACCCTGACATTTTTTCAAACTTATCATTCTATCTCTCATTTTCATTGTGAAACTTCTAGAAAGAAGAGTCTCTACTTATTTTTTCCACTTCCTCACTGGTCCCTTATTCCTCAACCCTTTGTAGTTTGGCTTCCCTCCCCACCATCTACTGGAACAATTCTCCCCAAGGTTACATAGGGCCAGCATATTGCCAAACTTAATGTACTTTTCTCTTTTGCCCCAATTTTTAATATCACTACAACATTTAACAGTTGATCATCACTGTTTTCCTTCTTGATATGCTCTCTTGATCCCCTTGATACACCTCTTCTATAATCTTCCATGATTCTACATTCTTCCTATCTCTCTGACCACTTATTTTTTGGTCTCCTTTGCTAGCTACTTAGCCTCATCCTACATAGCCCTTCAAGTCCTATGGTCTGATGCTTTGTAACTCTACATTGTTTACTCTGATCAACTCATATACTCAAATGGCTTCAGTAATCAGATCTATGGAGATGGATCCCAAGTGTTTAGGACTTTGGGCTGCAGATAAGTTGAGATCTGTATTATTGGAAGGAGTTTTGCAAACTAAGTTTCTTTCACTAATGAAATCACAGATGTAGACCCAAATTATAAAAAATCTTCAGAGTAAGATTGGATTCTTCTCTTTCCCTTAGCCCTTAATATGATCAGTTTGCCAGTTCTCTCATTTCCGATTTCATAGGATTCCTGATAGCCATCCCCTCCTTTCTCTTTCCACGGCAAATGCTCTTCTCTTTTCTCACTTAGAGAATATATCCATTTCCTTGGTCTTCCTGACTCCAGTTTATCCCTTTTACAATCCATCCGTCCTTCACCTCACTGCCCAAATGATATTGCAAATGCATGGCTCTGATCACATCATTTCTCTAATTAAAACAAAAAAAACTGTAGTGGCTTCTCTGTGCCTGCCAATAAAATATAATCTCTGATCCAAGCACTCAAAAGGCCTCCAAATTTGGTTCCAACCCATCTTTCTAGCCTTATTTGACACCATTCTCCTTCATGCATTCTATAGTCTGGCCAAATTGGAATATTCACCATCCCCTATTCCTATCCATCCTTTTCTTCCTGTCTTCTCTAGTTTTTCTGTTTATGCTTATATCATTATCCCTGCCATGAAAGGCTTCTCCTAATCTTTATTGAAATCCCTCATTCTCTTCACAGTCATGGTCAAACTCAGGTACTACATCCTTGGTGAAGTCATCCATTCTTTTTCACATACCTCATCCTGACGTGAGATTTCATTCCTTAAATTATCCGTAGCGCTTTGCCTAGATCTCACCATTGCCTTCACCACTTCTACCTGTTATCAGTTATTTAGGAATATGCCTTTTCCAAAGTACTTTCCATTAGATTATAAACTGCTCTTGAAAGCAGGGATGTATCATATCTATCTTTGTATACCTAGCACCTTGAATAGAATAAGCACTTATTTAATTCTTGCTGAATTTAAATGACCATCACATGATCTAGGAAGCTGCAGGAGGATGGTAGTTGTAGTAAGAGATTCTTTACTGGAGATGGAGGTGAAGACTAAACAGTTATATACGTGCTCTCATTACATAAGCACTGTGGCTGAAACATCTATTGCTGGAAGGCACAAAACACTGGTAATGTAACTTACTGCAGTAGTGCCTCCTACATGCCTCTCAGTATGCCATTTGCCTTTGGGTCCTATTTGCTCCCTATATCCTCATTCACCTTAAATTATAGGGTTTTCAGGACAAGTAACTATGCTGATATACCCATTCTGTAATAACACAGCAATGATAAGCCCAGTTATAGTAGATCGATTCAAATGATGATAATAGTTATATACATACGCGTTCTCCTTTGGGTCCTCTGTCTCCAGGCTTACCCACTGGGCCCTGAAAAAAAATCATAATTGAGACACATATTTGCCAAGATCCTTCACATGACCATATGACTGGTCTAAACAGTGTTAGGGCTTCTGCAGGTGACTATAAATCTGATTTTAAATGTAGTTGTCATACCTGAGGACCTGGTGATCCATCTTTTCCATTTATTCCCTGTAAAAAGAGAGAAATCATTGTTACCTACATCTGGGTGTACAGGGAAAGGAAAAGAAAGCATAGGGAGGGAATGTTTCAATAGGTGAGTCTCACTTAAGGGAATTGCTCTGTGACCCTGACAGCTAGATTCTAGATCATACTTATGAGGCATTATGGTATAGTGGAGAGGGCCCTGGCCTTGGAGACAAGAGACCAGGGTTCAAATTCACTTGCCAGCTGTGTAACTTTGAACAAGTTCCTTCACCTCTTTGAGCTCAGTTTTACTCATCTGTGAAATGGGGACAATAATAATTTGTTACATACTTCACAGGTTGGTTGTGAGAATGAAATGCCATAATCTATGTCAAGTGCTTTGTAAACTTTCTATACAAAGATATTATATATTCACACTATGTATGTGTATATGTATAATAAAAATGTTAGCTATTCTTATTACTTGCCAATAATAGATACCAGTGCGTAAGATTCCCTGCAAAATCTGGATGCCCCCAGGTAGTTGCTGTGGTGGGTTTTCATGGTAATGTGGGTCAAAGTACCACTGTCCTCTAATATATTCCTGTGCAGACCAACTCTCATTAAATGTCTTCAATTGAAACTCAAAACAAGTTTCACTGTATAGTTGGAATAAATTCCTAGCATGAAATAACCTGCCAATCAAACGATGGCTTCATGTCTCTCAGTAGGCACATGGTGAAGGAAGCAGGAGAGAACCCTTAATCACTGTCATTGAGAGTACTAAATGAGTGCTTTTTTATTAGAAATTGTGAAGTCTCCTGAACTTTGCAGGGCTATTCCTGAGGTGATAATAAAGCAGAGCCCTACTAGTAGATTTATGAGATCGGGAGGACTATTGTCTGGAAGATGTGAGAAGCAAAAGCACTTGGGGTCAAGTCAAATACCTAGAGTCCTAACTGCAGATGTGTTTGTGAGATTTGATTTGAAAAGGGAGAGATCAAGGTAAGGAAAATGATTTCTTAGCCAGCAGGCAATTGCATGGACATGCTCCTCTGAAAAGCCTAAGAGACCTGAATTGTGCCAGGATGGATTCTATGAGGATGGAAGTGCAGACAACTGTGTGTTTTCACTGCTGTAAATTACACTAAAATCTGTCACGGTTGATAAGCCAACCAAAGTCTCCCAATCTCTCAGAAACATCCCGGGAATGATGGTGAGTACTTTAAATAAGAACATGTTACTTGAAGTATAAGGTTCACAGAATTTATTACATCAGAAACACAGGCAAAGAAGATAAAGCTGATTAAGGAGAGGATGTGAAAGGAGCCAACTCTGTCACTTGGAGAAAAGAAGATAAATCTAGCGTAAAAATTTAATTCAGTGTTTTCAGGAATACTACAAGACATAAAAGATCGTGTTAGCCCTCCTTGGCTTTTGCAGCTCACTGAAGATAATCCGTATACTGTCTTCCTTCTTTCCTGCAAACATTTATTAAGTGCCTACTATTTGCAAAACATCATGTTAAACAGGAAGTCCTGCGACTCTTGCTCTTAACCTGCCTGCAGGGTGGTTTTGCTTTGGGTTGTTTTTCTATTGATGGGGATGGATTTGCAGAGAATGATTCACATTATCCTGCCCAATTTCCTCTGAGAACTATTGGCATTCATTCTCTAGAGGGCTGACAGGAGTGGAGGATGTACACTGCAGTTCTGAAACAGAGCAAAAGTAAGTGGCCCACAGGGGGGCTGAATTGATAGCCTTTGGATATTAGTTTGGTGCTCTACAACTGAGCTAACTAGCTTGAGTCTGGCTAAAGTTCTTCTCAGTTCTGACATTCTATGGTGTTATGAGTTGATGATTTTTAAAGGCTTAACCTTTCTGTGCCTCAGTTTCCTCATTTGTAAAATGAAGGGGTTGGTCTTGATGGCTTCAAAGGTCACTTTCAGTTCTAGTCAGTAAATCAATCAACAGGTATTTATTAAGTGCTTATTATGTGCCAGGCACTGCGCTAGTGCTAGTGATGTAAAGAAAGATAAAAACAATTCCTGCCATTAAGGAGCTTATATTCTAATGGGATGTAATATGTAACATGTAATAACATGTAAACAATTATATATAAATATATATAATAAATAATAAATATAACTATAATATAAATATAAATATATAAATTATATATATATGCTATATAGTAGATGGAAAGTAATTTGAGAGGGGAAAATACTAACAGCTGAGACGACAGGCAACTGTCCTTCGCAGAAGGTGGGCCTTGAACAAATTGTAGTATATGAATATAATGGCATACTATCGTACCATAAGAAACAAAAAAGGTGACAGTGTTAAGAGAAACCTGGGAAGACTTGTATGAATTGATACAGTAAAGTGAGCAAAACTAGAAGAATGAGTTATAGCGTAAAAAAACAAATCCGAAAAGACTTAAGAAGAACTCTGCTCAATACAACGACTTGAGTTGAGTCTTAAAGGAAGCCACGGAAACCAAGAATAAGAGTGAAGAGACAGCACATTCCAGTCATGCTGGACAGCCTGGCTCAAAAAAGGGTGATGGAGGGTTGTGTTTTAGGTCTGTGTAAGTAGGTCTGTGTGTCTGGATCATAGACCAAAGGGGAGTGAAGTTTACAAATATTGGAAAGACGGGAAGGGGCCTGGTTATGCAGTTCTAAGTCTACAGTCATATGAAATTATTTTCTTCTTCACCTTTCTCTCCTTCCAACTCTCATTTCCAACGGGAGGATATTATAATTTTTTTCTAAGAGAAAATACTTGCCTTAGTAGAGATGTGTGTTATAATGTCATCTTGATGCTAGATGCTAGTAATCACACACTGCTTCAAGATACAGTGAAGCAATACATGTTGAATTAGTGATTTACACAGAGAGACAGTGCAATAATAATAACATTAGCACTTATTTATACAGTGCTTTGAGATTTGCAAAGCACTTTACATACGGTATTTTATTTGATTTTAAAAAACTGAGTTTGGGAGAAGGAAATTGATTGCCTAAGGTGACATAGCTGGTATATAAGGTAGGATTCAAATGATCTTCCTGGCTCTGAGCCTAACACTTTCCCCCATCAAGCTTAGGTTGTTTAGCAATGATAAAAAAAGGAAGTAGAACTATGAAAAAAACTAATTGACATTAAAACTTTTGGCCTAAGATCCAAGTGTCATGTCTATGAGGCTCCCATCTACCTAGATTTGATGATGTGGCACAACATTCCCCACCGAAACTCCTAAAAGCGTCTGAGAATTAGGGAAGAATCACTAATTCCTTAGCACATTTTGATAAAACTGGACCCATTTCAACACCATTTCTGGCAACAAAGTCAGTAACTCATGATGAATGGACTTACCCAGGGCTGAATCAGCAAAGGAAAGGCTCTCTTTGCTGAATCTGGAATAATTTTCTTGGTGGTTTTCTTATTCAATATTAATTCTCCTAAGATTAATATCACTTTTCTAAGCCTATTGGAAACTGGTAAACAAAACAAAAACCAAACCAACAAACCAAAATTTAAAACTTACTGGTTTTCCTGCAGGTCCTTCAGGCCCAGGGAAGCCAATATCTCCAACAGGCCCTCTTTCACCCTTAAAGACACATACACACACACACAGAGGCACATACATATGTATATGAATAATTATTGACTTCAAAACATAGATATTGGAAAGAGTTCAGATGCTAAGAGGCACTCACTGGTTCTCCTGGCACTCCTGGAGGCCCTGGGGCTCCTGACTTTCCCTGGGAAAGGAATTAAAGAGAATCATTACATTCATTATGACAGAGACACTTCTCATCATATCTTGAAAGAGGACATTTGCCTATAGGATTGCCATTTGACTATTTCAGGCAGCTAGGTGGTACAGCTGGGTAGAGTGCTGGAACTGTAAGGAAGACAGGTTTAAATCAGATCTCAGACATTTACTAGCTATGTGACCCTGGGCAAGTTATTTAATCTATCTATGCCTCTGTTTCCTCACCTGTAAAATAGAGATAATAATTTAACCTAATTCCCACGGTTATTGTGAGAATAAAATGAGATGAAATTTAAAAAGTGCTTCGCAGACCTTAAAGCATATAAATGCTAGCTATGGGGTTCTGAGGTTATAGATATCAAAAGAGAGCTACCAAGGTGGTGAACCACTTTAAAAGGCAATGAGACTGAATTTTATATAAGCATATTAGAACTCATCCCTCTAAAAGGATATCATCCTCTTTCAAAATAGTCATTTGTTCAGTTGTTTTCGGTTGGGTCTGACTGCTCATGACCTCATTTGGGCTTTTCTTGGCAAAGATGCTGGGGTGGCTTGCCACTTCTTTTTCTAGATCATTTTACAAATGAAGAAACTGAGGCAAACAAGATTGTCTGAATAAGTGTCTGAGTTCAGAGCTGAACTCGGAAAGATGAATTTTCCTGATTCATAGCCCAATGCTCAACGCACTAAGATGCCACCTAGCTGTCCTCAAAGTAGTCACCTTAGAAGCAATTCCAATGAATCTACCATTTGCTCCAAACCTGTTTAGAACTCTTCTCTTGGTTTGTCTTTGGAGCTCATTCAGATCCTATGAATACACTTAATACCCCTTTGGGGAGGGGAGGGGTTCGTCATATACACCCTTATTAAGAGTCAATCTAGAAGAATAACAAGCTGTGTAAGAATGTTTTTGGCCAAAGGCGAAAATAATGAGGTTACTTTTCTTGTAAGACTTATAAACTTGCTTTTATGGCACCTCCAAAAAAGGCATTCCAAGATGTACTGATCAATGGAAGTTTGGTTGGATCAAGGTCACATGGCCCTGGAGGTGTCTACTCTGAAGAAGAATTCCTATTTGATACATACATACTAATAAATGGTAAGCTCCGCTAAATAAGTAAATGGTAAGGGGGTAGGAAAGGGGGTACAGACTGTTATTCTTTGGAGGCTTTCTGGTCTCTAACACAATGCCTCACACTCAAAATTCTCTCTTTCTCCCCCCCCCACGTATATGTACGTATATATATTATATATATATTTTAATTGAATTGAAGTGTTTATTAAGAAAATAAACCTCAATATGTTATCACAATTTGTCTACCTGTTTCTAACCTTTTATTTTATTTGAGTTGTACCAGAACTGTGGTATAAACAATTCCCAACAAGGAACCTCCCTCTAACCATGTGAAGCAGTACCTGCTTTGCAACTTATAGAGTTGATATAGAGTTACCTAGAACATAGAGAGGTTAAGTGACTTGCCCAAGATTATATTACCAGGATATGTCCAAAGCAGGGTTTGAAACTAGGTCTTTTTAACTTTAAGACCAGCCCTTTCTCCACTATCTCATGATCCCTCTCTTGCCCGAGTACAAAACAATTTAAACAAGTGTTATGACTCAACAGGTTCCACAATGGATTCAGACTGAGGTTGTATTCTGCTCCTCTTGATATCTTATGGGTAGCTCCATGGAGTAATGGAGAATGGGAATGCCTCTGGTCCTACCCAGGAGCCTGCCATCTTTCTCTCTGCACAGTACAGCTGCCTGAAGTGCTATGTTCCCAATGACTCCTCTGTGAAGTTATCATGAACCTACTCTGCAGGGGCACCTAGCAAAAGGATAAATGGTCCTTTATTCATGAAGCGTGACCACAAAATTTTAATTAGAGCATCCTGAATGAAGACTAGAATGATCTCCAGGGTTCTGCTAAATGATTCCAACCTTTGTGCTATACTTTCTATTCATTTGAGGAGACCTTGAATAGATTAAAATATCTGACACCAATGAGCAACAAAAATGATTGAGAGTATTGAAGGACTAATTTATGAGGAAACATTAACAGTAATAAAGCTCAGCTAATAAAACTGGGCTAAGTGAAACCCAAGGCGGGTTATGGCTTTCTGCAAGCAACTTGAAGTGCATGAACAAGGGAGCTACAAGATATGGTCTCTAGAGTGCCAAGGATTATAACTAGGGACTAGGAGATAAAATAAAGAAGAGAAAAGCCTAATTTGCATTTGTAAATTGCACTTGTGTACTTATGCATTGCTTATCATCAGTAGCCTTTTAGAGGTTTGGCAGTTCAATAGAATGAACATGGAAAAGAGAGAGCATATTAATGTAGAAATAGAAAAGGAAAGAAAGAGAAGAAAAAAGACAAAGAATGGAGAGCCATGGTGATCAGAAATGATAAAGGTCCCTAACAGAAAGGAGGAAAAAGTGGGGCATGAATGTTGAAGTAATAAACACAGAAACATCCTTTTCAGGTAAATGACTATCATTGTGAACTACTTTTGACTAGAAACCAGTTTTCCTTGGGCAGTGGGGGATTCTTTACTGAATGAAGAACTGGAAAATATATTGAAGGGGATGATTTTACAATGGAAGAGGGAAAATAGTGCCATTATGTCCTGGCAATAAAATTGGTATGATTTTTCTTTTGTTCTTAAACCTCCTCATTAATTATCTTGCCATAAGTTTACCAGTTTACCAATGAGCTATAATTTACAATGATTCCAACCCCCTGTGAAATAAAACGAACTCACCGGTATTCCTGCTATTCCTGGTGAACCAGCTGGGCCTCGATCTCCCTGACCGGAGGAAATAAAAAAGATTAATTCTTTCAGCAACTTCTTTGTAAAAACTCAAAACTCAAATCATTGATGAAGGTTGGGGAGAAATGCTATAGTTACAAATGAAATGCCTGGTTAAAATAATCTACATCTGGTTAAGGCATAATAAATGGTAGCTGAGGGTACAGCATGTATGAAAAAATAATTAACATGCATAACCAGAGATGGGACCCAGCAGTGGATTGTGTCTTAGAGCTAGAAAGATTATGGTGTTTAAGTACTTCTCCTGGCACATATGAGCTTTATAATCCTAGACAAGTCATTTAATCTCTTAGTGCCCCCAGATAACTCTTGAAGACTCTAAGTTGTGGATGAGTTACCAATGGCTACCAGTGGAGGATGTTTTGTAAAGAGTAACTACAGAGATGAAATCACAAGTTTAGACCCAGCTCTGAACAACAATAATGCAAATAAAACCAACCAAGTCTTTCCTTTTCTCTTAAAGTAAAGAAACAAAAACAAAAGCGTTGGCTTTAATGAAACTAAGAATTCAAGTTATTACTATTCCAATATGAACATTTAAAAATAAAAAGCCAAACACATTGTGGCTAAGTTTAGGCTATTAGAAATGTAGTGACTAAGAGTGATATGGGTAATGCTAAACAGCCTTCAAACAATGGCCGTGTTATTTTTACATGCTTAAAAAAAAGACATTGCCATTAGTCAGAAGATGGAATGTCTTGAATATCTACCTGTACCTGCGCAGAAGCTTATCTTTCTGCATGGAGGGTGCAAATGAAAATGTCAACATTTAAAGACGTTCTAGATCTGTGCATTTCTCCAATTGGGAGAAAACTTAGCTTGTATTGTTCTTAACAGTACAGTGCTTCAATTGTTCTCATGAGAGTCATTTGAAAATGAGGTAATCCTGTATCCTAGGTAACTTTTACTATCATCAGCAGCTGACTATACTAAAAAAGAAATGCTAGTGAACATAAGTAGGATGATAGCATTTTTACAGCTCAAAGGACCCTTAGGGCTCACTAAATCCAATCCCGTAAATTTACATATGAGGAAACTGAGGCCCAAAGCAGTTAAATATCTTGCCCAAAGTTACATAGTTACTTAGTAGTTGAGCTGGGGCTAGGGCATACATCTCCTGACTCCTTACTCCAGTGATCTTTCCTTTATACCTTTGTGTCTGCCCGAAGCATGGCAAGTTCATAAGTAAAGGAAGAAACATGGGATGGGTAGAAAAAGGGGAAATGGCTGCTTTCGTGAACTCATGTTTATTGATGACTTTCTGGATTCATAGGAATGTAGTATTGACTAAGAGTAATATAGTATGCCACATATACTAGTAATCAAACCTAGGTAGCTAGGTGGCACAGTTGATAGAGAAGTAGACCTAGAGTCAGAAGACCTGAATTCAAATTCTACTACAAAACAGCTGTGTGACTGTAGATAAGTCACTTAATTTCTCTCATCCTCAGTTTCCTCATTTGTAAAATGGGGATAATAATAGTACTGACTCCTCTGGGTTGTTTTGAGGATAAAATGTGGTAATATTTGTAAAGCACTTTGCAAAATTATAAATGCCGTTTTTATGGTTATTATGTAGACCTTTTTTTTAAAGAAAGCATAGTCCTCTAGGAAGAACAAAAATTGGATATATCTTTTAAATATTATAATGTAAGCAACTGGTTTTAAGTTATCAAGAGTGGAAACTGCTGTTCCCAAGTTAATGGATGAAAATGGAAAAATAATTGAAACCCTACTACAATTTAGCGAGACTTTATCCTTTTAGCCTTCTAAAGTACAGAGATCAGTGTTTATGGACTGATGTCATATATATGTTCTTTCTGGAGAAGAAATCTGATTTTTACAGGAATGCCTACATCACTCTTGCTTATTCCTATAGCTGTACAAATCTAGGAAATGGTAAATAAACATGAGTTCATGAAAGCAGCCACATTTCTCTCACCCTGTTGTTTTATCATTCACATGTGTGGATGTATACATTTATATGTATGTACGTTATATTGGATCCATATGGATATACAGTCACACTCATACACACATATGCCTTTGGAATCCTGTTTTAAACAGTCACTTTTACAGACACTTAAGATATTGCTACTGATTCTGTTCCCTCTCCCTTAGATACAGTAATAAAATCAGATTCTGTAACTGATGTATATATACTGGAGTTTTTTATATATATATATGTATATATATGCATAAATAAGGCATGTATATGTATATATATAACATATTTGCATACATATTACATACATGTGTTAGAAGGCCACAAAATTTCTATATGTGCCTAAGAAGGATAACCTCCCATTAATAAGTTTTTAACTAGTTATTTTTCTATTTTTGTTGTTCAGTCATTTCAGTCATGTCTGACTCTTTGTGACCCCATTTGGGATTTTCTTGGCAAAGATACTAATTTGCCATTTCCTTCTCCAGCTCAATTTGTAGATGAGGAAACTGAGGCAAACAGGGTTAACTGAGTAGCCAAGGTCATACAGCTAATAAGAGTCTGAAGCTGGATTTGAAATCACAAAGAGGAGTCTTCCTGATTCCAGGCCTGGTATACTATCTACCGTGCCATTTACTTGTCCTATTTTTCTATTATTGTCCACCAATTTGGAAGTAGAAATTTCCCCTTTTCATACTTGATACTGCATGACTCAGAACTCAGAGTACAATGTTTCAAAGATACTTCCAGTTATTCGTTTCTCTGAGAGAAGAATTTTGCTTTCTACAGGAAGACCTCCATAATACACAGACATGCTCATGTGCATCATCATCGTTATTGTCATCATTGTCGTTGTCATCATCACCATCGCGATCATCATCATGGCTAGACTGATATAGCTCTTTAAGATTAGAAATGGCTTTATATATATATATATATACATATATATATATATCACATTTTATCTTTACAACAAGCTTGGGAGTTAGGTGTTATTATTATCCTTGTTTTATAGTTGGGGAAACTGAGGCAAACAGCGGTTGTGACTTTTCCAGGGCCACACAACTAGTAGGTGTCTGAGAATGGATTTGAACTCAGTTCTTCTTGTGTCCAGATCCTATTCTCTATCCACTGTGATGCCTAGCTGTATATGTATATGAGTATGTATATGGACATACACATGCACATATATATATATACATGTATATACTCATATGTATATGTGTACACACACACACACACACACATACACACACACACACATATATATTTCATGGGATAAGGATAGGGCCTGGACCTATAATTTCATTAGTCCAAGGAACTCCCAGATAAGAAAACTCCCTCTACCAATGTAAGTCAGCACCTTCTCTGTGATATTTAGTTTTAGACAATTGCCTAGTGCGCTGAGAGGTTAAGTGACTTCCCCAGAGTCACATAGCTCGGTATGTGTCAGAGGCATGTTTTGAACTCAGGTCTTCCTGGCTTCAATAACCACTATGCTATGGGTTCTTTACCTTTTCTATGTTATGAATCACTTTGTCAGTCTGATAGACTTTAAGGACCAACTTCTCAGACCAATGTTTTAGGTGCAAAAAATAAAATAGATAAGATAATAAAGGAAAAAAAGAAATAATTATAAAATATTTTAAAAATGCATGCTGACCCTAAGTTAAGAATCCCTAAAGTATCCCTTGCTGCTTTTGTACGCTTGCTCTATCATATACATATATAGATATAAACATATGTAGAATAACACCATAAATATAAATTTCTTTCTATGTATTTATCTCTATCTTTCTCTCTCTTTCTCTTTATATATATTCATATTTGAGGTCATATTTTCTGACAGGTTTATCTAACTCCACATAAAATCTACAATTGCAGATAAAGACAACCATCTGTCAGTGTCATTGCTGTCCTTTTAAATTAAGGTGTTTCCCTTGGAAATAAATACAGCAGAACATTTCTCTTAATGAAAACGGCATGACAGGCTGACAAATAGCAGTACCGTACTTCTGATTCGGCCACGTTATGACAGTCTTACCTTTACACCTGGAAATCCTTCTAGTCCTGGGAGCCCCATGGGTCCAGGCTCTCCCTAGGAAAAAAAACAGAAGTAGGAAACAAAGAGTAACTGGGATCAAGATGTTTTAGAATGTTTCATTCAGCAGCATTTTGACTAAAATCCAACTTCAACACATCATCGGAACATGATGTGACCCTGAGATCTTGAAGCATAGAGCAGCTGTGGTGGGTTCGATTAAGATAGAAAGACTGGGCTTTGAGTTGAGGTCTAGAAATGGGATACATGTCAGAAGGATATTCTAGTTAAGTATGGAGAGACTCATCACCAGATTGGCCACAGACTAATGTGTTGTTTTGGCCAAATCAACTCTTAAAGACCGTTTACTCCATTAAAGAGGAATAGGGAGCCATGTTAATGGGGGAGGTACCCAACCCTGATGAAATTATAGGTACTTGAAGTATTGAAGCAGCAGTAACAGGGTGCACCTTTGCAAAGAAAACCCAAGTACTCATTCGAGATAGAACCAACAAGGGTGTTACCAATGACTGGGGGAAGGCAGCATGGCATAATAAAAAGAGCACTTTAAGTCAGGAGGTCTGGGTTCTAATCCCAAATGCTGCACTTATTAGCTGTGTGACCAGGAGCAAATCATTTCATTTGAGTCTCATTTTTTAAAATTTGTAAAACAATAATAATACTTATACTTATCTAACATACATAGTTGCCTTGTAAAGCTTAAATTGATATAGAAATACAATATTTTTCTCACCTTTTATTTGCCTATGCATTATTGCTGTTTGTTTCTCCAAAAATTGTTGAAGAAAAAGTTACTCCCAAGAGTGGTGTTTGTTTGTTTCCTGATTGTTTCAATTCTGATTAAGAACTTAATGAGAACGAATCCTTCTAGCAGTCAAGGTCAACTCCAGACCAATTGCAAGCAGAATTAGAATGAATGGACAGGTTCTAACAATGTCTGCCAATTATAGAAGCACCTGGGGCTGTTGATTACTGGAGAATTTGTCCACACATTTCAAGAGTAGATGAAGACAGAACTCACCCAATGAAGTTTATATTCCTTATTGTGGATGTTTTATTTAAGGGCAATACCTGAAAATGGACATTTCTGGTACTTTAAAAAAGGCAATTTTCACACTGACGGTCATTAAGACACAGGAAAGACGTAAGAACTTTTCATTTTATTTGAATGTTTTACATGTTCTAGTATGTGGTCTACTTCGATTGGTAAATAGGGTAGAGTAAGCTGATAGCAAATAAAAGAAATTTGAAGAAGGGACTTTGCAAATAGGAAGAGATGAATATTGGTTGGTTTTTTAAAAAAAGCAATCCAGTTGATGATTGTCATATTAAACTCCCCTTTTAGGACACCGGGGCATTTAAATACAATTACATAAGAAAGAGCTTCCATAATGGTGTATATTTCAAATGTATTTATTCACACACATGGGCAGATATACCACCAATTTACTTTGAAAACATTGCCATGTCTCAAATTTCTACTAAGATTTCTTATCCTATCCTCATTAATGAGCTTTTAATAAATAGGCTGATAGCCTTTCATGCACTGGGGTTTTAGAAATTTTTAAATGTCCATTAATATCCACCTAGTCAGCCAAACAAGAATAATTTCTATAGTCAGGATATAGGAGACAGTAGTCTCCAAGTGGGATGCACTCTCAAAATTTCTAACTCATAAAGTCAGAAAATATTACCTCTGAAAATAAAACAAACAAGAGTCAAAATGGATGATATGATGGAGCTGCTGAAATAACCTTTTTGGAGAGATGGCTTGTGAAAGTATTGCTGATGATACTGGGATATTGAGATGATACTTTAGTATCAGACATACCTGGAAGTGAACTGAGAGGTCATAGACTCCTAATCTTATAGATGAGGAAAATGAGGCCCCAGGAGATTGTGACTTAGCCAAAATTTTCTGATTTTAAACCCAGCATTCTTTCCACTGTATCACTACCCCTCATCTTCTGTGGGTGTCATCAAAAATGTTCAGTATTTGAGTCCAGGGACTATTTCATTTTTCACTTTGTATCCCCAGAATAAAGCTCAGTGAATGACACCAAGCGGTTGCTAATAAATGCTTGTTGAATACATGAATGAATCCCTTCAGAATAGACATGGAGTATCTTCAGTGTCACCTTTTTGGACAAGAACCTAATTCATTTTAGTTGGGGTGAGTTCAGTAGTCTTAATTTCCATGGCTTTTTCCCAACACCCTCGCAAAGACTATTTGGGCATCTACCCAGGGTTTCATGGATTTCCAAACTATACAAGAGTAGGACTCAATCCCTTTGTACCAGTCTAGAGTGAGATGATGCAGAGGAAGACACAAACTCCAACTCTAGGCCAGCTGAAAGAAGATTCCAGAAGCTGAAGGTGGGAAATTCCATGCAGTAACAGAAAGTCCTGAGATGTCAAACTGTACAAAGATTTTGATCTGGCTTCCTTTCTCCATCTTGCCAATACACGTCATTGCTATATCTGCAATGGCCTCTATCAATTGTCCTGTTATGTCAATTTATGCTTTTCCTTCTGGAGAAAGGGGATAAAGGAAATGTATTCTATCCATGTTTCTGAAGGAGTGGCGATTCCTTGATAGAGGCTCCACAAATCTACTTTTGTCCATGGGTAATGAGAAGTGTCCACAAAACTGTATTTACTTAGTCCAATTTCTAGGAATGCTTTTGATCCAACTTTTGATGGAAATTGGACCCAGACTAAGCTAATGAGACCCTGGTTTTAGAGCAGGGGCTGTTAACCTTTTTGTTTTCATAGAACCCTTTGGTAGTGTGGTAAGGCCTATAAATCCTCTCTCAGAATAATGTTTTTAAAAACTGAATGAAATGCTAAATTTCAGTTTGAGGTTACTGGAAATAAAAATGTTAAATTTTTCCCATCCAAGTTCAAGAATCCCCTGAAATCTTTTCACGGCAAAGGTCAGGGAGGATGCGTAGCCCCAGGCTAAGATCTTCTATTTTCAAGGTTTAGCTCTGAAGTTCTCCCTGTCTTTACTCTCAAAGGATGACATCTAGGAAAGAAGACAGTGCCTTCTCAATATCACTTGCATTGGCAGCCTCTATGACAATGGTTCATAGGCTCAACTAAATCCCTACAATGGAGGAGGTGACTGATAAGAACATGCTTCAGCTTTCATTAATTGCAAGGCCTTTCCTCCTCATCTTCTTAGTCTTTTCTTCTTAACAAATAATTCTGGGAACATGAATGCATGGCAAGTGTTGCTTTCCCTGCGTGTACATGTATTTGTTTGCTTCTTTTTTGGCTGTTACACCTGGAAGCCTCAAAGCATTTTAGACATCCTAGTTTATTGATGTTGACTGTCTCCCAAAATCTCACCATGAAGAGAACAATCTAAATGTAACTAATATAAGATAAATCATCTTGAAAAGGGTAATATGTGATTGGCAAAGGAAAATAAGGCATTAGTTTTTATGGTGCCTAGAAGGAGAATCAAAGGGTATGAGGCTGTTAGTGTTTCTCCACTGTGTGTGGACAGTGTCCTTTCACATGCTCTGATGCTAATAAGCAACACCAGTTTATAGAGTGAAGAAGGATATTTCACTGGTCTACCATGTTTTGGGAACATTAAAATCCCCTTGCTCCGATTCTCTGCTCACCAAGTGACCTCGTCACCTGTAATTTGGTCTTTCTGAGTAGACTTACCCTTTCTTGAGAGAATGAGTGAGTAAACTGTCACAGAGAAAGAAAAATAGTTAAAAATGACATTTTTGTGGGAACTGAGTTTATCTTTTATTCTGTGGAGAAGACATTCTGGGAAAAGACTTTAATTGCCATCCTGGGGGAATTGAAAGTCTATGGTCTGGAATAGTCAGCAGTTGCAGCTTATGGTTAGAGGTGACAGTAACTATGACTTTTCTCACAGGCAATAATTGCTGAAATGCGGGATTTGAGGGAAAGGTGAGAGAGGGCAAAGGAGAGAGGAAGGGAAGGGAGAGAGAGAAGTGGAACACAAAAGCTTATGGGAAAAGATTTTTCTCTTGTTTCTGATTTGGCCCTCAGAGTTATCTAGTTAATAAGAAGACCATACATTCCTATTAATTTATGAAAAAAAAAATCAGTGCATGTGCCTTGATTTCCTTATAAACCCAGGAAGAGAATTAATAAGGATGTGGGCCAGTAGCAGTCAGAGATTTCTGAGGGATTGTGTGATTGTCAGCTTGTGCTTGTCTGCCCCGTTACTCTCCACGTAGGCTACAAGTTACATAGATAAAATTAAAGGGAAGGAGGACATTTCTTTGGCCAGCCATACCTCCGGAACATCAAAATCCTTTTGTTTTTATGCAATGCTCACTAAGCAAACTCATCTACATTTTTGTCTCCTGACTGAAGCTCTTCACCAGGAAGGCACATTATGTGGAAATAACAGACCACAGACTATCAATTCCCCCAGGATGGCAATTAAAGTCCTTTTGGTCTTGATCCTAATATCAGGGTCCTCCTGTGATGATGATGAGACACTGAAACCGTGGATGCCACTAAGATAATTGCTACTTCTGTGGCCCAGGTTGAACAGTCTACTTGATTTTTTATCATCTCTTTCACTAAGATACTATGAAGATTTATTATGGACCCGCTATATACAGCACACTATATTTGGCAAAGTAGTCCCTGCTCTCTAGCAGCTTTACATTCCCTGGAGGTGGTAGAGGGGTAGAGAGGGGAGAAAAAGCATGTAAACAGTAAGTATATATGTGATCATTTTAGGAAGGAGACTCAGGGGAATCAGGTTAAGATGAGGCATATGAGCTGAGACTTGCAGGAAGCAAAGGATTTTAAGAGGCATAGGTAAAGATGGAGTGTAGTCCAGGCATGAGGAACAGGTATGGAGGTAAGAGATGGAATGCTGCCACTGTTGAATATAATTATAAAAGAAGATAAGCTCCTTGAAGATAGAGATTATGTCTTATAATTTTGTGTCTCATGGGCATATAGAAGATGCTCAATAAATATTTATTGAATGAAGTTAAATCGAAAGTAGACAACATGGTCTTTTCACTCAAAGAGTTTATTATTGTTTATGGTGAGCAATAATATGTGACATCTGAGATAATAAAATAATTATTGGCTATTCCTCCGATACAAAGATTCACAAGAATGCTATAATTGGAAACGGTAACATGTGAATACCAACAACAGAAGGGTGGGGCTTCACATGGAATCTAGAGAAAGGGGAGCCAAGTACTGGGAATAGGTACTGTGCCTTGAGAGTCATTCAAACAGAACTTCACCTCAGAGCAGCTGTGCCTAAAATTCCACCAAATGTTATTATTACTTTTTGGCTAAAGGATTGCCTCTCTACAACACGCATCTGGGAACGGAGGAGGAAGAGGAGGTAGGTGACAAAGGAAGGAGAGGTAGAAGGATGCTGAAAACAGATTTTACCTACATTACATTTTCCCTAGCCCAGTCTGATTTCTCTCTCTCTTTCTGTTTCTGTCTCTCTCTATTCCCCTTTCACAGACAGACACACATACACATTAAGAACTCACATTTTTGTTGTATAAGTCCTTAAAAACAGAAGACTGCTGCCCAGATTAATTTTGGGACTTGAACATTTGCTTTTTCATAGTTGAGTAGCTTGACTGATCTACTAGGTTCAACTTTCATGCAAATCTATCCAACACTCTACATTAGTTGTCACTCACTTTCCTACCTAAATAAATTTGAATTTGCTTTTGTTTTTCTACAGTGAATTTTTCAGTTTCTCATATTAACAGCACTCTTAGCATGAGGATAAAGCTGAATCAATAGTATAGCAAAAATTGCCAGCAGGGCAGCTAATTGTATTGTATCTGGTACCAATTTGCCATCTTGGAGTTATCTGGATGATTCAGAAAGATCATCCTGGTCATTTGGATTGAAAATGGAAGACTGAATAAACAAGGTGTTCCATGATAATATGAAAAAACGATTCAAATTAGGATGAGGAATTAGGTTATTGAAACAGAAAATAAAAATATTACAGGTGAAGAACTGACAACTTTTGAGGAAAGAAACAAAGACGTCCAATTATACATCCATCCAATTGAAATATGGTAGTATGGCAGTACTGGGTGAAGAGCAGCTTAAAGGGAAGGACAATTGTTTTTGTCCTTAAGATTATGAACATATATATATATATATATGGTATATATATATATATATATATATGTATATGTATGGTATTGGATATCCAATTACCAAGAAGAGAAAATGTTAGATTCATCAATCCTCTATTTAAAATTTAGTCAGATGTACAATGGTTGCCTTTTCTGGCTTGCTCTGTCACTGACTTAAAATCCATTAATTTAATCTCATCAGATGGAAGCAGAATGAAATAACTGTGAAAATTTTTCACGTGATGATGGGAAAGAATCCATTGGTTTTGAATCTATACCTGAAGGGTAAAGGGACATTAAAAGGGATCACACAGGCTAGAACATATGTTTGAAAAGGACAGAATAGAAAAAATGCCAAAGAATTAAGGAAACCTAATTAAATTTGGCAGATTTTTTAGAGTCGAGCTCCATGGTTGAGAGGGATGTTGCATCCAATTATCATCTTCTTGGCTATTAGATAAGGTATTCTCATTACATGCTGAGAGTTAACCTCTTGATACGTTACTCCTAATAAGTAGGTTTATGACAGCATACTAAATCTTCTCCTTTGGGATCAGTGCATAATGCTTAAGAAGCAAACAAACAGCCTCTTTTTTTTTCCTCTGGCACATGTATTAAGGAATTACATCCCAAGAAGGGCATTCTATAGTAGAAACTTTGTTCAAAAATTCCCCTAGGGATTGTGATACCAATGGGCAAATCCACAGTCTGCTAAAATAATGAATCGGCAATAGGAAAAATCCCACCAGGAGAAAAATGTTTTATTTATCAACAGGTCTGTTTGCGTATTCTTTTCTGAGTAACAGAGTGGTTTCTGAAATAGGCTAGGGCTGAGAGATGAGTCCCAGTGACAGTAACACTATCAGGCTTTGGGAGGAGAAGATTGAAGGATTTAAAAAAAATGAGCATATTGTCTTGCTTATGTTTACCACAGGCTAATTCTTTTTTATATTGCAACTGATAGATATTTAGAAAGATAGACCCACTTTACTGTATTCCCCAATCTCAATTTAGAAAAAAATTGCTATTATTTAAAAGGAGCAAAAAAGCAAAATTCTACATACCATTACGCCAGGATCTCCTTTTGGACCCTATAGGGAAAACATTGAAATAGATATTTAAGTGAATAGCAAAAATAGAGAGAACCATAGCACCCTCTCTCAGTTTGCATTGCCTTATTTTCTGTTGTATTTCCTATATTAATTATAATATTTATAATATAATATATTGTATACTACATCATATATATAGTATATATAATATAATATGTTGTATACTATATCATATATATAGTATAATAATTATATTAATGTCTAAAAACTCATGTAAACTCTGTATGTGCCCAGAGCAACTCTTCCACCTCAAAAATCAATACCTGAAGAGTATCACATCAAAAATGGAGTTGGGGGGGGCGGAGCCAAGATGGCGACTGGAAAGCAGTAACTGGCGTGAGCTCCCCACCAAGTCCCTCCAAAAACCTATGAAAAAATGGCTCTGAACCAATTCTAGAACTACAGAACCCACAAAGGGGCAGAGGGAAGCAGGACTCCAGCCCAGGTCTGCCTGGATGGTCTCGGGGTAAGGTCTGTCCCGAACAGAAC
>CM053627.1:171963931-171983038 GCA_028646595.1 Phalanger gymnotis
TTTTTTTTTCTCTCATGCAACTAGAAAATAAGATGCACAGGCAATGGGGCATAGAGATCTACCGTGCCCTACAAGAAAGTAAGGGAAAGGGGGATGGGAGGGGAATGGAGGGACGGAGGGGAAGGCAAACTGGGGAACAGGGCAAACTGGGGAACAGGGCAACCAGAGTGTACGCCATCTTGGAGTGGGGGGGGTGGAAATGGGGAGAAAATCTGTAATTCAAACGCATGTGAAAATCAATGCTGAAAACTAAACATATTAAAAATAAATTTAAAAAAAAATGGAGTTGTCTGGTGGGGTGAGTGTTTGGAGCAATATCCCAGGCTCCAATGATTACTATCTGTGTCACCACGAACAAGTTATAATCATTCTGGGTCTCTGTCCTCTCATCTTCAAACTAAAGGAATTGGGTTTGATGACCTGTGATATTCCTTTCAACTCTTAATCTGTGATCACATGTTTTAGTTTCAGAGAATATTACAGTAAGACAAAATTCGAATTATTTGTTTTTAATGTAGAGAAACATTTTAGCAACCACAACCCCAGTCTTTTAATTATCTTCCTTGTGCCGTGAACATTTTCTCTGCAATTCAATGTGAAGGCTGTTACTGACATGAGAGTCTTTTCATGATCACTGTTTGGCTAACATAAGGTTACTTAAAAGAAATAAGTACTCACTGAAGGACCAGGGGGCCCAGGATAAGTAGCAACACTTCCACCTCCCTAAATTGATAAGGGAAAAAAGTGCCAGTTAATATTTATATAACACTGGAAAATGATTTTAAGTGATTAAAAAAGTAACTACCTGGAGTTTATATAAACTGCTCATTCCATTCCCTTCACTGAGTGGCATACCCTGAAAGATGAGAAAAGAAATCATTTAGCTTATGTAGTAATTCTCATTTCCATTCCCTCATGTCAATGATCCTGTAGAATTGATCATTTATACTGATTTTAGATATATATGCTGCTAACTCCAAGAATGACACTCAACTACAAAGATAAGTTAATTCTATAGATTATAGAATTTATAGTGACAAAAATTAAGTTTTCATTTTCAGCTTCCCCAGGGGAAAAAACAGAAACAAAAACCCCTGTAAAAGAAAAAGGTAGAAGCACTTGTGTCACAACTGCAACATGGAGGCACTTTAAGGGTAGGTTGAAACAAATGCTAAAGCCTACCAGATAAAAAACTAATGGATACAAAGGAAAATAGTACCTATTCATTCAAATTCAGTTGTTGAATTACCAGTTTGTGCTTTTTGTAGACTGCTGACCTCTGTAGCATATACCCAGGCTAACATACAAGAGAACGAATAAAAATGGGAGTGCAAGAAAACCTGGTTACTGAAAAGCATTTTTCACTACAGTTTCTTCATAAGACATAGATAATTAAGGAGTACATGTGTTAATGTCACAGTGTGAATTTATCTATAAAAATGCATCCCTAGGAAAAATGGGGAACAACATTGTAGGCGCAAAGTTTACATGTAACTTGTAAAGTTCAAAATCAAGAATTCTAGAATCTTTAAGACAGGAAATTTTCACTAATGGAAACCCCAATCTTTACCTGTTTTGTTTAGTTGTTTCAGTAGTATCTGACTCTTCATGACCCTGTTTGGGGTTTTCTTGACAAAGATACTGGGATGGTTTGCCATTTCCTTCAGTTAATTTTACAAATGAGGACACTGAGGCAAATAGGATTAAGTGACTTGCCCAGGGTCAGACAGCTAGTAAGTGTCTGAGCTTCTTCAAACCCCATTATAAAAGATAATGGGTACCCTGGGAATGTGAGGATATTCTTAGTTTTAGTTTGGCTTTTCTGCTACTTGGGTGACTTTGGGTAAGGCTTTCTACCCCTCCGGGTCTTAGTTTCTGCTGCTATAAAATGAAGATTATCTTCTCTAAAATTTTGGCCATGCTATAGTAAATGTCGGCTAGGCCAAATTCTTCCTCTTTGTGTGGACAAATACTCCTAACTGTGCTTCCTCTTTTATGATTGCATATTCCATTTAGAAAAAAATGTAGAAGCAATAGATACCAGATCACCATTTGGGGATTCTGATGTCAGCTAGACTTTACAGTGAATCAGTGCAAGTAATCAACACCTTCAATTTTTCTTGGCTCAGAAATATGGCATTCTGCATTTCACTGGAAAGCTTGAAGATGTGAAAAGAGATGCTAAGAAAATACCCTAGATTTATCTCTTGCCATTCCATCTCTCTCTCATCCTTGCAACCCCAAATCCTGTTCTTATCCTCGACTCAACCTCCCATCTTTTCAACACTAAATTCTTTCCCAAGCCATCACCCTGCATTGGCTACATTCGATTCCCTTCCCAATACTGACTCCTTGAGGAATCATCTCAATGCTATGTTGCTCTCTTCTCTATTGAATCCCTCGCTTCCTTATCCTATTGAAGATCTCACTCTGCCAAGTTTCAGTCTTGGATTACTCCCACTATACACTGTCTTAACTCCAAGTCGTGTGTTTCATGTCCAGAGCTAGAGAAGCAAGGACTAAATCATGAAACCAGAGAAAAATCACAAAATCCTGCTGATTGGGGCTACTACAAATTTATGTTACATAATCACAACTGGGCCCTCACTGCTGCAAAGCAATCCTTTTATTCCTCCTTAATTGGTTAACTATCCCACTTGGCACAGTAGCTTTTTCTAAACCTTTTCATCCCTTCTCAAAACTCTCGTGGATCCCAATCTGTTTACTTTCTCAGCTGATAATATTTCCTCATTTTTCACTGAAAAAGCATTGAGCCTTCTTGCTCAGAGCTCTATCTTCTCCCTCCTCCTCATCTCATATCACATCACTCAGATACCTTCCACTACTATCTCTTCATTCACCCCTGAATCACACGAGGAGGTTGTTCTTCTCCTTGCCAAAGCAAATCCCTTCACATGAAGTGAACCCATTCCATTGTATCTTCTCCAGCAGATTGATCCCTCTATCATCCCCACTCTTTCACTAATATATCTCTGTCTACTGGCTGCTTTCCTACTGACTACAAACATGCCCATTTATCCCTCAACCTCAAAAAACCCTCACTTGATACATCAGTCCCCACTAATTATTATCTTCATGTCTCCTCCCATTTGTCAGTCAGTCAATAAGCATTATTAAGTACCTATTGTGTGCCAGGCAAGGTGCTAAGTACTGGGGATAGATACAAAGAAAGACAAAAGATAATCCCTGTTTTTGAGGAACTCACAATTTGACAGGAGAGACAAGCAGCAAACAAATATGTATAAACAAGCTATCAACAGGATGAACCTTAAAAAAATAACATGGGGGAGGCACTAGAATTAGGAGGGATGGGAAAAGGTTTTCTATAGAAGGTGGTATTTCACCTGGGACTTGAAGGAAGTCAGGAGGAAGAGATGAGGAGGGAGAGCTTTCTAGGCATGAGAGACAGCCAAAGAAAAATGCCCAGAGCTAAAAGATATTGTCCTGTTCATGAAATAGCAAGAAGGCCAGTGCCACTGGATTGAAGAGTTTGTGTTGGGATGGAGGGTGTAGGAAGACTAGAAAGGTAGGAAGGTTAGGTTATGAAGGACTTTAAATACAAAACAGAGGATTTTATATTTGATCCTGTAGATGATAGAGAGCCATCAGAGTTTATTGAGTATGGAGGTGATGTGGTTAGACTTGCACTTTATCACTTTGGTGGCTAGAGAACTGACTGGAGTAGAGAGAGAGGTGTGACAGTTAGACCCACTAGCAGGCTACTGCAGTTGATCAGGTATGAGGTAATGAGTTCCTACACTAGGATGATGGCCATATAAGAGGAAATAAAGGAATGTATTCAAGAGATGAAGAAGGTAAAACCTACAGTTCTTTGCAAAAGTCTGGATATGGGAAGGTGAGAGGTAGTAAGGAGTCAAAGATGATACCTGGATTGTGAACCTGGGGGTTTAGGAGGATGGTAGAGCCCTTGAAAGTAACAGGGAAGGTTGGAAGGGAAGAGAGTTTAGGGAGAAAGAAAATGAATTCAGTTTTGGACATGATGAGTTTAAGATGTCTACTGGATACAGTTCAAAGACAATTGGAGATGTGAGACTAGAAGTCAGCAGAGAGGTGAGGGATGGATAAACAAGTTTGGAAATCATTAGTATAAAGAATAATAGAATCTTTAGGACCTGATGAGATCACCAAGCAAAGTAGTATAGAGAAAACAGAAGAGGGTATAGGACAGTGTCCTGTGGGACCTACAGTTAGTGAGCATGACCTGGAAGAGTATTCAGCAAAGGACACTAAGGAGCAGTCAGATAGGTGGGAGGAGAATGGGAGAGTGGTGGCCTGAAACCTAGATAGAAGAGAGTACCAAAGAGAAGAGGGTGGTCAGCATTGTCAAAGGCTGCAGAGAGATAAGAGGAATAAGGATTGAGAAAAAAATGGATTTGGAAATTGAAAGATTATTGGTAAATTTGGAGAGAAAAGTAATAGGGGAATGATGAGAACAGAAGCTGGATTGTAGGGAGTTAATAAGAGAGAGTGAGAGGAAGTAGAGGGACCTTTTTATCTGGGATAAAAACAGTAGAGGAAAGGGCAACTACATAGAAGACTATGTAAATGTAGATGAGAAAGTAGCTGACTTAACCATTGCTCTTGCAAAGGTTGAGATGAACAAAGTAAGCTTCAACAAGAATTGAGCCATAAGAACCTTGGTTGGAAAGAAGGAATAGCTAGGCTAATTGTCATCAGAATGGCGATTGCCTTTAGTAGAACACCTCATGAGGAGGAAATATCATCTATATTAGCACGCTGAAACAAAGTACTGCTTTGCCCATTCTGGTTCTGGCTTCAAGACTTACAAGAGCTCTTGTTCCCCAATAAGTGAAAAAAGTGAATGTTGGTTTCTTAAGGAAGATATTTAAGCAGCATACTATTTAAATATTTTGCTTTTAGCCCAGGCCAGACTCTTGCCATAAATGACTTTGGGAGGAGGGAGGAATCTTTAACCCTGTAGGACTACAGAACTCTGCTATGCATTGAACATGGCTTCCGATGAGAAAAGAATTCAATGGAGAGATCTCAAGAACTAGGAGAGACTTTAGAGATGATTTAGTTAAATCTAATCATTTTAATTGATACTGATTGGAGAGGATACAAAAAATGAGTCCTCTGTCCTCCATATCTGGAAAGTCACATGTCTTTCATTATCATCAATAAAATAAAAATTATTATAAAATTTATTACACAAGGAGAATTTCATGTACTATGCATCATATTCCCAAAATCCTCGAGGGCAGTGACCATATTTTACCTAAACTCTGTATCTCAACATTGCCTAGCATAATACTCTAAATATGACAGCTACTTAGTAAATGCTTGTTGATTTGATTTTAATTTGTTGATTATCCTTGACTTCTAGGAGCTTAGACTCTAAGAAAGAACTGATGTGTGCATGCAAGTACGGGAAATGAGTAATTACATAATTATACCAATGCAGAATGAGCAATAAAATATTTATAAAGGGCAAAGCTTAATGTATTTTGTATGTAGAACACATATGAGAGAATCAGGTCTCTCCAAGGATAAATGGGTATATGGTATATTTATTTATGGTGTGTGTGTATGTGTGTATATATGTATATGTATATATATAATTATATATGATAATTTGAGTTAGCTTTGTGTTACTTCTAAACATAGATTAGATGATTAGTTATTATTGTTTAAAATGTGAATTTCAAGGTTTTCAACCATGGGGAAAAAAAAACTTACAGGAGGTCCAGGTGGTCCAGGTTTTCCCGGCGATCCCTCATTGCCCTGAAAATGTTACAAGAATTATATGTCACAGTTGGAAAATATTTGGTTTAGCTGTTCTTTTCTGTATGTCACCTAGTATCTATAAACCACAAATCTGAAGGTCCAAAGAACTATCCATTGAAAAAATATATTGGTACACCACTTTGCTTCTACCTGTCCGATCATTCATTCTGATTGTCTCCCTCCTAATCCCCTTAATACAACCCAAGAACAAGTCTAACTTCTTTATTTTACAGATGAGGAAACTGAGGCCCAGGGAGGTTAAAAGAATATAAATTCCCTAAGATTAAGGATTGTTCCATATACCATATTTGTATCCCTAGCACCTAGCGCAGTGCCTGGCACACGGCAGGCACTTAAGGAGTGTTTGTTGATTAATTGTCCAAAGTCGCAGTGGTAGTATTGGAGGCAGAATCTGTTTCTTATGCACAGAAAAGGGCAGTCTCTCTTCTCATATTCTTCTTCTATCATTTCTATTGATAAGGATTATGACAGAAATAGTGAGATAGACACCCCAGGTAGTCATACACCTGGCTCTAAGTGACAGCTACCCAAAACACCCTTACACATTTGACGTACATGCTGAGGCCTCTACATAGGGGCCTGGGGCACTTTGTCTACCTTGATCACACCGTATCCACTTTAGTTTCTGTGTGCCAAGGGCAACATTGATGTAAAATTACCTGCAAAACCATAATGAACAGCTTTCTTCATTTGGCAGTGTGGCATAGTAGATAGATGCTCCAGAGTCAGGAACACCTGAGTTCAAATTTTGTCTCTGATACATACTAGGGGTGTGACCCTGGATAAGTCACAACTCTGAGAGAGCCAGAGTCTAAGACTGTAGGTTGCCGAGCAGGCATTGACTGGATTGTTAAGGGGAATTTTCTCACTAGGAGTTTCTCTAATGAAATCACAGGCACAGTCTAAAAAAGAAAAAAAAATAGATGTGTCCTACTGAATATAAGTAATAACTATAGAACACTGCTTTGGGGAGATTTCCTTTACAGTAAAATTGTCTGGGATGTATTATTCTTTTCTAAAGAATCAGGATGAAAAATTTATGAGTGAAGAAATTCAGGATTCAACTTGAAAAAAATGTATTTCATAGTGTTTTATTTTTTTAAAAAATACAATTCAAAAGTTTTCTCCAAGGTAGAGTGATTTTAGAAACTTTAATCGCAAAGTATTTTAGATTCCTAGGCTTTCTCAGAACAATAATTCTGTATCTAAAGAAAACAACAGCAGAGCCTCTGCATGGATTTGTATGTAGCATTACATCTGGGCCAGCTACTCTAACCATTTTATTTTACGCATGAGGAAACTGAGACCCATGAAAGGTAGGAGAATAGAGATTCCCTAAGATTGAGGATTGTTCCATTTGCCATATTTGAATTTCTAGCATCTAGCACAGTGCCTGGCATACAGTAGGCACTTAATAAATGTTTGTTGATTCATTTTCCAAAGTCACCCTGGTAGTATGAGAGGCAGAATCTGAAGCCACCTCCTCTAACTCAAGAGCCAAGGTTCTTTACGCCGCACCAAGGAATAAGAAGAGAAAATTACACACTTCCTATTCTGTAATTCAAGTATCTTTATGGCCCATAGATGTTAGTTCATTTTCTGAGTTTGGTTTAAATCAGTGTGACAACCAGCTTTTCCTATAAAAAACATCATGCCATCTTTTATATTCACATAAAGCACAAGACAGAGTCTTTCAAAACTTCTCATTCAGAATACCAAAATCTTTGCGTTTGCCTAAACACATTACATCCAGGCAGTCCATCCTTGTGGGTGTCTCTAAACTATATTGTATGTGAGTGACTGGTGGCAAAGTGTCCTTCAGAGAATTAAGCCAAAGTGTCCATGAGTCAATTAACAAGGAAAAATACATGACCACTAAAAGACACTTTCTGCCCCGATATCAACAATTAAAACTCATTTTTCATCTTGGGTTGTGCCCCAAAGCTCATCTGAGTGTGGAATTCCCATTAACTTCAAAGGCAATGGAATGTCTGAATGGATCCCATAGAGGATGGAGAAGAATGAAAAAAGGGGGCCCCTGTGACATTACCAGAGCAAATCTTCTAAAACTCTATAGAATAAGCACATTGTTTCCTTTAAATTTATGTTAGCATTTCTCTGTTACTCACTACCATTACGCCTCATTTCTTTTCAGTGATGCTGTTTGATAATTAAAAAAAAAGAATGAACTTTCACTGGGATAGTGTAATGTCATGTTACCCTCTCCCTCTACTCCCTCCAATTCCCTTAGCATTAGTAGTTAGGCTTACTCAGCTTGGCCTATAGGCTCTGCTCTGCCTTAGATCGGCCTTAGGGAAATAAATATTAGGAGTTTTAGTTCTTCGCTAACTTCAGGACTAAGTCAATCTTGCTTCTGGTCCTATTTTGATTTCGGGACCCCTTATTATTTATCTTTGTCTAATACCTTAGTTTCCCAGTGTCTTCTTCTTGTTTTATATTCTTTTTGCTGTTTAATTGTTTTTCAGCTGTGTCTGACTGTCACCACATTTGGGGTTTTCCTGGCAAAGATATACTCGAGTGGTTTGCCATTTCCTTCTCCAGCTCATTGTACAGATGAAGCAACTGAGGCAAACAGGGTTAAGTGGCTTTCCCAGGCCATATAGCTAGTAAATGTTTGAGGCCAGATTTGAACTCAAGAAGATGAGTCTTCCTGACTCTAGGCCTGGCACTTTATTTACTGTGCCACCACTTAGATGCCCTAGCTTGTATCCTTGTTTCCCAGCAACTAAGTTCCTTGTCCTATACCGTAGTCCTTCAGTTTGTGGATTTCATGCCTGGTGCACTGCTCTGCTCAAGGATTGGATTCTCTTTCTTTGAACCAAAGGGTGACTTCATTTGGGTCCCTTCTATCTGCTGCCCTATGTCCCTGTCAACTGCTTGGATCATCTCTGATTAATGCTCCTGTTCCTGCTTGGACAGAAAGACCTCATGACTCTTGGACTCAGTTAGGACTTCTTGCTTAATGTGCTTAGATCCTGCCTGTTCTCTTCCTTGTGGATGGATCTCCTGTGTCTAGACCACTCAGTATGGGGGGGGGTCCTATCATTGGGCTCCTATCCCAGTGGGATTGCTTCTGTTGGCTTTGCTCCCATGTTCAGACCCTTACACCCTCAACTTTATTCAGCCCTCTGGATCTCTCTTGAGATCCCACTTCAACCTCCTCTGGTCTATCTTATCCTACCAGTTACCTGAGTCTTAGTTGTAACAATTTCACACACACACACACACACACAGACACATGCACACACACACATACACAAACATATACACATACATCTACATACTACAGATATATATATATATATATATATCTGTGTGTATGTATGTGTGTGTATGTATATTTGTTTTTTTTTCAGGGGGTTTACCTTTTCACCTTTTGTTCCAGGAGGACCAGGATGTCCAGTTCTTCCCAATGAGCCCTGTAACACACCAGGTTAGTTTATAAGGAAAACAATAAAATGATACCAAAGTTTGACTGCTAAAACTTACCCATTTTGAAGGTCATTTGGTCCTAATTAAATCAGTCCTAAAAGTTTACATTTCTTCTGGCCGATAGAACAGCTGCATGCGGCTGATAAGCCTTCAAATGGTAAAATGTGTATTTCATGGCTGCTTTCTTCACCTTGGCCAACTACATGTAGTGACCTTAATTGGAACGTTTTGATACAGCTAAGAATTTAGACTTGCTGTTTAAATGGTAATTTACATAACATTACCCATTATGTCTTCCTAAATGGGCTATAATTTTTGAGAGCCATCAACTTTTTAAATACTTCAAGAAACTGGAGAATTAATGATTTCAGGACTGGGTTATGTGATCTGCATCATATCAACAGAAAAGAAAAACTAACTTTAGTCTTTTTTGGGAGTATAAAAGCCACATTTCCCATAATTCCTTTAGTAGCCTGTCCCTGCACTTTTAACGTTAAGACATAATTTTCAGTTAGGCTTATAACTGAAGTGCTGCTGTTTGCTAATTAAAAATAAAGAATGAATGTTCACTGTAGGATAGTGTAATGTTATGCTACCCTCTTCCCCTACTCTTTCCAATTCCCACAGCATTAGTAACTAGGCTTATTCAAGCTTAGCCTATAGGCTCGGCTCTTCCTTAGGTTGGCCTTAGGGAAACAGATATCAGGAGTTTTAGTTCTTCACTAGCTCAGGACTGAATCAATTTTACTTCTGGTCCTATTTTGACTTCAGGACTACTTATGATTTATCTTTATCTAATACTGTAGTTTCCCAGTACGAAGTTGAGTGAAGTAACTGAAAATTGTGTCTTATGGTTGTGTGAAGGCTGGGTCTATGATGACTGTGTGGAAAACATAAGTGACTTAGAAATGTCAGCTGTGGCCAGTATACACAACTCTGAGAGCATCAGGGAACCCAGAAGCACAATTATAAGTCCATGTTGCTTATAGCATATTCCTAATTAACTGCCCAATAACAATGAACATTTATTTATCACTTCATGTATGAAGAACACCATGCTAGGCAGTGGGACAGGCACAGAATTTAGATAAAATATTGTCTTTCATCTTCTGGAGCCTACAGTTTAGTAGGTAGATAAGACCCTTATAAAGATACACAGTAACACAACATTGCAAGCTAAGAGAGTTATAAAACAATGTGAGGTCTGATTGGAGTATATATTAGCAACCAAGCAGATGAGGTAGAGATATAGGAAAGTTCCATGAGGGGAGCAGCATTTGATTTGGACTTTAAAGTATGAGTATGAATTAAATGAGTATGAAATAAAATATGAGTGAGAATTGAACAGGTAAAAAGGGAAAGGGAGATATTCTAGGCATATGGAAAAATGAGAGGTGGGAGAGGGCAGGTTGGGTTGGAGAGTACAGGGTGGGCTGGAGAGCAAAGAAAAGTCTAGTTTGGCTGAAGCAAGGAGTGAATGAAGAGGAATAATATGATTTAAGCCTGGAAAAGAGGAAGGGTGGTTTCAGATTCTCTAAGGCCTTAAGACCCAAAATAGTTCGAAGCTTATTTGACAGTCAATAGGGATCCACTGAAGATTTTTGAGCTAAGGAATGACATGATCACATCCATGCACAAGAAAAATAATTCCCATAGAACTACTGGACTGTGCTCAGGTTTATAGACCTGGAACAAAGTTTCTAGGGTCTACTGGGATTGTGCTGACATAGAAAAAAATTTCTCATTTAATGTCTTAAGAATAAAAAAGAAAAATTCTCTTCCCAGATAGCCTAATCCAATTACTAGTTTATCTTCAAAATGCAATAACCCTGCTGTTGAAGAACAGGGATAATGCCTGGATTAAAGACTTTCTGCATTATGGTGAGATAAAAGTGGTACCCATCGCTATGGATATTGCATAGGGAACACTAAATCTCAGGAGAGAGCTGAAGCTATGGATTGTGGGAATTCAATTCAAGAAGCCTTGACGGAACACCTGTCCTGTGGTCAGCACCAAGTCAAGTTTTTTTTTTTAACATGCAAAATCAGTTGAGTCACGTTGCAGCAGTGACCGTTAAAGACCTGGTGAGGAATTGAACACTGAAACCGAATGAGTAGAAATTGGTCAGACAATCATTAATCTCTTACCCACTATTTGCCCATGTGCTGGGCACTGTGGGGGCCACATAAGATGCACAAAGTACAGTTCTTGTCCCCAAAAGTGATGTCTAGAGTCGAGATTAACTTACACTATAGAAAAACGTATACTATTGAGAGTTAAATTGGGATCAGAGATTAGCAGTACAATGATCCAGAGAACATCAAATAATCAATGGGAAAGACTTCAGGTAAAATGAAGGACATGAGCTGAGCCTGGCAGGACAGGTATGGGGAGAGAAAAAGACACTCCCAAAGCAACTTGCCTTGGGGGCTGAGAAAGACTTCCAAGGGAGACAACTATCACTCCCAGGTTGGCTGTTGACTACTGAGGCACTCCTGGCTTGGCTTCTAAGAATGCTTTTCCTGATTAGGACTTGAACAGTGCTCTGCACACATCAGGTATTTAACAAGAGCTTGTTGAACTGCTAAGTTGAATATGTGGTTGAATTATGGACGAAATTCTTATTCTATGAAACTAATGGAGAGTCCCTAATGCTCAGAAGGGTGGCAAATAATGCTGACTGAAAACTAGTGTGGGGCTACTTCCTTCATAGCCCCATGCTATATACATGTCCACATGCTTTAGGAAATAGCTCGTGAAACAAAACGTAGCAACACCAAACACTTACAGCAGGTCCGATAGGTCCTGGGGCTCCTGGAGTGCCTGGACTTCCTTGAAGACCCTGAAATGGACATAATTTTAACACAAAATAATTGTACATCTACAGAAACACCATACCTACTGTATCTGCTATAAAGGTCTTACTATCTATGGTGGTTAGGAAAAAATTATTCTAGATAATCAAGTCACAGAAATATGGAATCTTAGGATTGGAAGGTACCTCAGAGGTCATCCAACCTCAATCTGAAGTAAATCTCATCTGGTATTGTATAAGGAGCAACGGACTTAGAATAAAAACATCTCAGTTGCTAAGTAACTTCCTTGTGATCCAGTTTCCTCATCTGTTAAATGGAGTGGTTGGACTAAATTGGGTCTAATGCTCCTTTGAGCTCTAAATCTAAACCTATGACCCTATAAACGATACAACTTGTGTTTGAAGACTTCCAGTTACTTCACGAGGCTACTGCCTACTTCATTCTGTTTAACCAAAAACTGAACACCAGCCCTAGCTTACCCAATTAAAAAAATTGTACGCATGGAGGGAAATATACCTAACAATAAAATTATAGCCACCATAATCTGATTTTTCTTTGATCATTTGCAAAGACCTTTAGGATTTTTTAGGACCAGAGGGTTGTAGAAACCCAGAATTCTAGACCTGAAATGGACTTTAAATATTACCTAGTTCTCTGTACTGTTGGATTCAATTAGGGAATCCCCTCATCACCAGCATAATCCTCTCATTATGTGAATTCATGGAATTGCTAGTTAAAAGTGTTTTCTGATTGAACAAATGTCTTATGAAATGATTTCTTGTACTTCAGTTATGGTTCTGATTTTCAAATCTGACACAGGAGTGTCAACTCATAGCCTGGAACAAAAGCTGTTTTTAGTAATGTTATTAATCAGCTGGTAGTTTCTTTTTAAGATGACAATTTCCTCATTAGAAACAGCTTTTCGACATTTAAAAATATTAGATTGGTCTACTGGTTTTTGTTTTTCATAAGAATTTCATCCCATAAACAAATCTGAATTTGGTTCATAGAATCATAGATCTGTACAGGGTGTTCTTAAAGTCTGGACCCTTAGGCAAAAATGCATATTTTCAAGAAATGAAATGAATGAAAATTTCAACAACATTTTATTTAATTGGAATATCAACAAATAACTTCTTCAATATGATTTCCATCATTTGTGATGCACAGGCTGATGCTCTTTGCAAGATTCATGTGAACTTGATGCAATAACTCCACATTGCCGTCAGTTTTAGCACATTCACTCTTTATGTGTTCAATCAAGTATGTTGCATCTGTGATTTTCATTGAGTATGCCTTCTCCTTTAGCATACCCCAGGAAAGAAGTCAAGGGGGCTAAGGTCTGTTAATATTCCAATCAAATAAAATGTTGAAAATTTCATCCATTTCATTTCTTTAAAATATGCATTTTTGCCAATGTGTCCAGACTTTAGGCACACCCTGTAGATGGAAGAGACCTAGGGGATCATTTGGTCTAATTCTTTCATTTTACAGATGAGGAAACTGAGATGTATAGAGACTTGACTAAGGTCACATAGGTTTTATGGCACTGCTTAAGAATTAATAACAAAATGTTTTTATTTCAAAATTTTTTTGCGAGGCTTAAGATAATGGACAATATTTTTTATTTAGGGGCAGCTAGGTGGTGCAGGAGATAAGTGCTGGGTCTGGAGTCAGGAAGACTTCTTCAAATCCAGCCTTAGACATTTACTAGCTCTGTGACCCTGGGCAAGTAACTTAACACTCTTTGCCTCAGTTTCTTCATCTGTAAAAGAAGCTAGAGAAGGACATGGCAAACCACTCCAGCGTCTTTGCCAAGAAAACCCCAAAAGGGATCACTAAGAGTTGAACACAACTGAAAAATGTCAAAATAACATTTTAATTTAACTGAACTTCATTTTCATCAACTGTAAAATGAGGGATAATAATATTTGCCTTAACTACTTCATAGGGCTTTTATAAAGTTTACATGAGCGTGTATGTGAATACGTTTTGCTAATTGTCCAACAGTATACAAAGACAAAAATAGGTGAATACAATAACTAGAAATTCCTGTAATTAATTTTTTCTATTGATTGTTTTTCATAATACACGACATCATTGTAAAGGCACATAACCTCTCCAGGCTTCAGTTCAACCATCTGTAACATGAGAGGCTTGGATGAGATATCTCTAAGGTCCCTCCAAACTTTAAATATTAGGATATAATAATACTGAGGGAAAGATCTAGAGAGGGATGGAGGGAAAGGGAGGGGGCAGAGGGAGGGAGTGAGAAGGAGAGAGAGAGAGAGAGAGAGGGAAACTGAGGCCCAGGCTAGGAAACTTCACTAATTTATTCAAGATCACAGAGTTGTGTGGTTATAGGAATGATTCAAAGTCCAGCTGGTGCTTTTTGGGGATACAATGTATCCCAAAAGTCTTAGTGCAGTTGAAAGCCTTAATAGCTTAAAACTGCATGAAGTCTTTTGGGACACCCTGTATACCCCACTGTGTAACAATGCATCTCACTTAAGAACACGATTTTAAGCATCTTTTTAATCCCTTATCAATCTCCCTAACAATAATGTAAAAGAAACAGTTTCCTTTGGAAAGATTGCATTGGGCAATGCCAATATCATAGAGGACTCCTTTAGAAATCCTCATATTCCTACAAAATTCTTGTGTGTGGGTATTCTATTTCACACATAATTCTTTCCTGACCATTGTATCAGTCTGGAGCTGCTGAATGAGTCCTGAGATTTTCTAATTTATAAGCTTGGGGCTCATTAACCTTTGATGACCACATTAAACTTTAAAATAAACTGCAGCCCATAAATAAAAAAATACATTCTCAGCAGTCTTTCTCTGAACAAGCTGAAATGTTGTAGCATAGATAGAAATTACTGTGGATTCATAAAGGGCAATAAGATAATTTTAGGAGACAAGCTGGTCATTGAGGAAGACAAATACATCATAGGTAGTAGGGCACTCCATTTAGCACAGAGTACCAAGCATAAGTAGAAATTAAAATTTACTGTATGTCCATCCAGGGATCGTCGGAGCTATGGCCCTTCATTGCTAGGATATTTTGAGCTCATAAGTCTTGCCTCAGTAATTGTCTAGTGAATATTTATTTCCCATTGTAATAATTCATGGCTGACAGTAGCTCCCCATATCTTAATTATCCATATTATCCTGAAAACATGCTTAGTAAGCCTTGAGCACCAAGTGAGAGTCCATTGTGTTGAGAGAGGTGTGTCTGCCCTCTACCAGCTTCTAATAAGTTGTTCCCTTGGTATTTGCAATAAATTTTGTAGAAATGTAAATCATGAACATTGGACAAATGAAGTCACTTTGCCATAAGCAATGGATGTGTAACTTTTCTCTAAAAGTATCCTGTCAGAGGAAGGAGAGGCAATGGGGAATGGAAGACTTGAAAATATAAAAGTACTTTGTAACTGGATGGGGATTTTTCTCAGCTAGGAGGAGAATGGTGTTCACATTACATAAGTCTTATTTGACTAACAGATTGGTGGTGGTGGTGGGGCAGCTGAGAAGCATGTTTTGAATTCCTGATTTCACCACTAGTGGGAGCTACCATTGGAAAAACTCCCTCACCAGTACATATTAGAGACTCAGATATCTAAATATTTTCCTGGAGCAAGGCACAGGGAGGTTAAAGTGTTTTGCTCATGCGTGGCCACAAGACTAAGTATCTTGTAAGTATCAGAAGTAGGGCTGGAACCCAGAGAATTCCTGTCTCAATGGCTAGCTCTTAAACTACAATGCCATGTTGCTATGATAGAGTATATGAGCTATATTACTTTTCTAAAAAATTTGTTTTTAGAAATTATAATTTCTGATCATGGCTGAATTAATAGATTGGTTCTGTTTGATTTATGATGTTCCCAATTGGGAAGCTGGTAACTTGAAACCATTACAATTCCTTAATTTGTTAATAGCTTTGTGTAAAATCTTATATGAGGGTTATATTGTGTCCTATGTTATAGACTCCTTATGCAATATATTAGAACCAGTAGCTATTTCTAGTGGAGCAGCATGCAACAGCTTTTTAGTCCACAAAGAGAGCAAAAAAGTACTCTACAGAATCAATAAAAATTAACTTTTAATGAATTTACCTTGAAGCCTCTTTAAAAAACCAAATTCCAATTATTTCCTGGCCTTTCTCTTATTACCTTTTCAATTGCTTCCAAAATCTACCTCTTGAATCTAGGCAGTTAAAAGCTGTTGGACCATTTAAAATCTGTTACTGTTATTGCACTTTGGTGCAGTCTTCTAGAGAATTTAGGAAAGCATGAACTTGTTTACCCTTGTTATTTTAGTGCTTTATTTATGGGCAAAAATAAAAAATCCTTGCCCTTGGATGTGAATTTGGAAAAATATTCTTCCAAAATAGCATGAGTACAAATGAAAAAATTAATGCATGATAATACCTAGTAATGTGAAGAAAGTATAGACAACTATGGTGGCATAAATGATAGGTAGATTCACCTGTGAAAACCAATCTGTTTCATGGTACGCTGGCTTCTTACATTAGTATCAAGGTTAGCATATGCCAGATGGTTTACTTATTTTCATTAAGAATTATTAGTTTCAAAACTGCCTAAATAAACAACAATTTATCATCCTAATTCGTTTTTTCAAGAGTTAATGTGAATTATACAGGGACAGAATTGCGTTCTGAGTATCACTGTGGCCCAGAGCAGAAATTCTGAGACATTATCTCAAAAGATATTTGACCCTCAATTGGTCATTTTACTCAGTGATTCAATTTTCTTCATGTCTGAAATGGAAAAGCTAGCAGTAAACATCAACACATCTTGTTATGTGAAAAATCAGGTAGTAAAAAAAGGTTTTGAAACTCACAAAGACACATATAAATCTTTATCTTCTTATTACTCTGTAAGCAGTTTAACATGGGCTGCAAAACAACCTATTGCAGAGGAATTTCATATTCAGGAGTCAAATATTGCGAGTGTTTCATCAGTCATAAAGAGACTTAATTATTAGGAATAACAGAAAAGATAATTAAAATAAGAATCATTTTTACCTCATCACCCTTCTCACCAGGTAATCCAGAGTATCCACGCTCCCCTTTGCTTCCCTATGAAGACACCATATTTAACAATCACTCTACTGTTTTCCAGCAAACACTAGAAGAATGTGGCTTTGAATGTGCTGACCAGACTTCAAAGGAGAGCCAAACGTCAGTCAAAAGACTCAGCCTCTGTAACCATGCCAATGTAGCTGCCTTTCAAGTTATTGTCCCCATATATCAACCCATGTAGTTTCTACACCCCTCTACCTTTTTACCCTGACTTAAGGATTTGGACCAGGGGAAGAGAAAAGATAAAATAAAGATTCCCTTACCTTTGGTCCTTCTCTGCCAGGGATTCCTGGAGGGCCTCTTGGCCCAGTATCACCCTGAAAGGAATAGTAATAATACATATCAAGAGAGGTGCCATATCTATACTCCACAAAAAGCACATATTCAGGATGCATTCATTCAACAATATTTATTAAATGCCTACCATGTATAATTCAGTCCAAAATATATTTATTAATTGAATACTATTTATAATATACTGTTTTAGGTGCCGGAGGATATGTGACACAGTGTTTTCCTTCATAAGCTTGAAGTCTAGTAAGATGAGATAACACAGTATACAAATAAAAGTCATACTAATTAGACTATGGTAAAGGCAAAAGAGGAATACAAAGTGCTTTGAGATCATTTCCATGCTTACCTTCCCTGCTGCATAATAATTTCTTCCAGGTTCCCCAGCTCCTCCTTCCTCTCCTTTGGCAATTTTTAACCCCGGGATACTAGGGTGACAGCTGCTACAAACATTCTGTTAGGAATGGACAAAGGCCTAGTGACTTTAGTCATGCATAGCAAGCATTTTGGTCAAATCCTTCAGAGTCTTGGCTTCTATTTCAATTTAGAAATGGAGACTAAAGATTGCTGATGCCACAAACACTAGAATATATGAAAAAAATAAAGCCCATGATGAAAGGTTTTCTCTTTTTAAAACTACTCAAAGTTATTTGGAGAAAATGTAGCTTGAAAATAAATTTATTTACCAGGGGAGGAATTCATTTGAGAAATAATTGGTAGTGTGACATTAGGTTATTACATCAAATCCAAAAATGATAAAAGTTTTAAGGAAATTCCCTCTCTTTTCTTTATTGATTCCTTTTCTAAGTACTAATTTGCCACCAGCTTTTAGTTTCCACCGTTCTCCTTTTTGAAAATCAGTTTATTTGCATTTCAATTGCTTTTAGATTTAGTTTAGTAGGACCTTATATTTGAATGCTTTGACTCACAACTCAAACATAAGATTTATCACATAGCTAAAAAAAATCTCTTCATAATCTGATCTCTTCCTGGCTTTCCAGGCTTCTTATACTTCGGTCTCGTGTACTTTATGATCTGACAACCTTGGCCCATTTTCTGTTCCTTAAACACAACGTTGCATTACCCCATGTCTTTGTATTGTCTTTCACTCATGCCTGGATATACTCTACCTCCTCACTTCCACATACCGGAATACCTGCTTTCCTCAAAGACTCAGTTCAATTGTCACCTACTGAAGGAAGCCTTTTCTTGATTCCCTAGATTCTATTGCCTTCCCTTTCATGGTTACTCTGTTTTTGATTTGTTTATGCCTTGTATATGCCTATATATATATATATATATATATACACATATATACATGCATATATATATGCATATATATGTATATATATACCATTAGAATATGATCTCCTTGAGGGGAGAGGCTAGTTCACTTTTGTCTTTGTATCTCTTGCACTTAGCACAATTTATGTGGATGAGGCTTTTAATAAATGCTTACTGACGCCTCTCCCCTCCCCCATCTCTCTCTCTCTCTCTCTCTCTCTCTCTCTCTCTCTCTCTCTCTCTCTCTCTCTCTCTCTCTCTCTCTCTCTCTCTCTCTCTCTCTCTCTCTCTCTCTCTCTCTGTCTCTCTCTCTCTGCCTCTCTCTCTTTCTCTCTGTCTCTATC
>CM053627.1:171983138-172000431 GCA_028646595.1 Phalanger gymnotis
GAAAAAAAAGCCCACAACCCTGTGGGCTTCAATGCACCATTAGCTTAACATGAATCAACAGTATGGCAGAGCTGCTAGAAAACTCTCATGCAATATCATGTATTAATGAGTACACATCAAAGGAGTCTATGTCTGCCCTCTAAGAACAAGGCTAGTCAAGTTCAGAAAGGATGGATTATGATCTACTGTTAAAGAGAGTACCCACATGGATGACATCAAAGATCTTTGAAATATCCAATTATTTAAGTGCATACTGCATGCAAGGCATGGTCCTGGGTGTTATATGAAACTCAAAGATAATTAAGTCATGGTCTCTGCCACTACAGAGTTCACAATTCTTTCAGAACGATCTGAGGGTGGGGTAAGGGAATTTAGGATATGGAGAGGGAATACAGTCATACATATGCAATACTACATAATAAATAGAGAGTAAGTAAAATGAAGAATGGAGGCAGCTAAGTGGATAGAACACTGGGCTTAGAATCAGGAAGACTCACCTTCCTGAGTTCAAATCTAGCCTGAGACACTTACTAGCGGTATGACCCTGGGCAAGTCACTTAACCTTGTTTGCCTCAGTTTTCTCATCTATAAAAGGAGCTGGAGAAGGAAATGATAAACCATTCCAGAATCTTTGCCAAGAAAATCCCAAATGGGGTCATGAAGAACTGTACACAAATGAAATGACTCAGCAACAACAAAATGAAGAATAGGAGAACTTAAGAGAGGTACATAGTCCTAGGTAACATACAGGACGAAAAAATTAATCTCCAATCTGGGAAAATAAATACTATTTAAATGTCACATAAAGAATTTTTTTTAGCAGAATTGGAATGTTCAGCCTAGAGAAAAGAAAACTTGGGGAAGGGGAATGACAAATGTTTTCAAGTATTTCCAGGGCTGTCCTAATGAAGGCGGAATCATTGTAGAGGGAAGGAGGAGTAAAAATTGGGGGGAGGTAGATTTAAATTTAATAATCAAATACATTGGACAGTAGAACAAATCAAAGAATCCTAGTCATTCATAGTGTCCAAGCAGAGGTTAGGTGACCACATATTAGGAGCTTCATAGAGGAGATTCCTACATTGAGAGGGAGACTGTGTCACGTGACTTTAAAGTACTTTCTAATTCTGAGATTATAGTAAAAAACTTTCTTTTTTCTCTTTATACCATCAACCCTTAATGCTCAGAAACGATGTCACATTAAATATGTGATGCTCATATTACAACCAATTACTATTAAATATAACATGCTAGTGCTTAGCACAGTGCTCTGTACATAGGAGGTGCTTAAGAAATTCTTGTTCACTTGACGTACTATAGGTAAAGAGGAAGGATTTACTATTTAGTCCATTAGAATCCTTTAAAATAATAGAATGCAAAAGCTGCAAGGAACCTAAGAAATAATCTAATCCCAAGCTCTAAATTTTCAAATGAGGAAACTAAGGCCAGGAGAGACAGTGTCCTAGGTCATACAGCTAGTTAGTACCAAGGTCTATGTAAGAATTATGGTCTCAAATTTTGCCTTCAGCTCCTTATTATTTTTCTGTTTTTCTTAAAAAAATTCAAACTACCAAATTACTCCCCCAATAGATTTGGGCTTGGTATTCATAAATCATATTCATTTTTATCATTCTGTTCCTTTTCCTGATTAATTTGCTATTGTATTTGTCTTCGAGGTTCCCCAGGAGGTTTTCTTTTAGAATGATGTATTACTCTATCAGGTATTTGTTGCTAGAACCTTGACCATATTTTTGTAAATAGGAACACAGCACATACAGGCAGTGTGTGCCTCATGTTGGTGAAGTGCTCTTGCAACTTGGACACCTCAACGGCTCTGTGATTTCATCTTTAGAGGAACACCCTTTATCAACTCAGGCTGAAACCCTTCCATCTTATCTTGGCCTTCGGGACTCTTGTTCATGTGTTTTCATAAACCTCTTTTGGAGGATCCACCAGAAACAGCCAAGGGCTTAATGAAACCTATGATTCCAGTGGTATATAAACTCCTTCTACCAGTGCAGGTTGGCACGTACTCTTCACCTTACTGTCTTAGAGGATTGCCTAGGGGCATCGAAAGGTTAAGTTAATTTAAGAGTTTAAGCACAGGGTCACCTGGCCAATTAACATTAGAGGCAGGACTTGAACCCAGATCTTCCTGACTCTGTGGTCCATTCTCTAGGTACCATGACATGCTGCTTCTCCTTTCAGTATACAAGGACGCCAATACACAATTTTAGCTGTCTATTATCTCTCATTCTTGCTACATGAACAAGTCTTCTATTTTCCTCCTACAAAGTGGTCATTTATTGAACCTTGTTCTTATTTTAGCTAATGAAGCCCTGGAACCATGGCACTTCAGGATTCTCTTGTTCCTTCTAAGCACATTAGGACTTATGGGCTGTATCCACAAGAGGCAAGAGTATTCAAACACAAAGTTAGCCTTCACCCCCAAGATTACTCTGTTCTTTAACTGGCTTAGTCCTACTGCTTCTCTGTAATATTGTCCAACTTGAAATTTCTACATTAGATGAATGTACTTGGTGATATTTTTCAAACTCTTCTTTTAAAACTGTTTTGGTGTTCTAATGACAGCTCTTGATTAATGAAGATTAAAAGCCCCTGATGTTTATTGTTGTAGCTGTTTAGTCTTTCAGTTGTGTCCGAATCTTCATTGATCCAACTTGGGTGGCAAAGATACTGAAGTAGTTTACTATTTCCATATATATTACTATATATTCTATGTATATAGTAATACACATATTCCATATATATTATATATATTATATATATGGAATATGTGTATTACTATATACATAGATATATACAGATGAGGAACTGAAGGTTAAATAACTTGCCCAGAGTCACCCAGCTAGTGTCTGAAGCTAGATTTGAACTCGGGAAGATAAGTGTTCCTGACTCCGGGCCCAGCACTCTATTGCCTGGACCACCTAGCTTCCCTCTGATGTTTATTACTCCAATAAAAATGCACATACAATATGAGGAAGAGAGCATTCCTCTCATTACTGGATCATTGGCCTGATGCTGTGGTTTAGTTAGCAACACATTCTTACATCGAGAGAGCTGCTATTTCTATGAATATTATTGTGATACACACAAGAGCTAGATACATAACTTCTACAAGGAGGGGAACTAGAAAAAAAAGAGATTGCATTGCACCTGTGACACCAGTCCCCATGCTTTCTGCTCTCAACACATAGATATAACATAGATTATTATTACATTTAGTTTATCTAACACACTTAATGTCCTGTTAAGAAGTATAGAGAAAATGTCAGAGTAAAAACTAAAACTTTGTGTTTAACTCAGAATTGGCAGATGGAGAAAATGATTGCCATTCAACTTAATAACAAGCTAGTTGCTGTGCTTGGTAGTACTCTATCTTCTTTTTGTATAGTTCCTTGATATGTTATGTTGTTCCCTTAAATTTTGTGAAAACAAGCTGTGGTTAACCTTCCTTATCTGACCTCTCTTACCACTGTGTTTTCTAACTCTGTAATATATTTCATACATTTCTTCTCGTTATCTGCATTTGGGTTTTATTTCCTATGAGACTGCACTTACTCAGGACAGGTAAAGCAAATGGGATAATGGGTCCCAAAAGGGAGCAAGGTATGTAACTTCCTATTAAGAGAACACTGCCGAGAGATTCCAATTAGGAAAAAGTTCCTCTAGAACAAGAAAATAATCTGTTCAGGGTTGCTAATGTTACTATCTCTTTTCTATAGTTTACTTTGGGACAGGGTCTATGGTACCTTCCCCAAGAGAAGAAGTCATGATAGAGGGATTAACACAGGGCACAAAATACAATATTCATCTCTTAGTTATTAAAAATATATGTATCTTAGCTTTTAAATTTAACATTGTTGATGAGACCAAACAAGCTACATCTTATAAGAGTGTCCTGGCTATTTCCTTAGAAATGAACAGAAACAGATAGTCTTGTATAACAATGGATTACCTTCAACATAGCACCAATATCTCCCAAAAGAGGAAGTGCAATCTGTAATAAGAACGAAGAGATAACCAAATGCACTTAAAAAATAAACAAACACTAGAATCCACCCCAAATTTATAACAGTTTGCTATATCCTTGTCATCAGGATAAATGTCATTTTAAGGTCACATATCATTCAATTTATGCATTTCAAATGAGAGAGAGCCGAGAATTTTATTGAGAAAGAATTATCCTTTTCTGGAATATTTTACCTGGGATAATACCCAGAAATGCTCCCATTGATTAAAGCCTGGATTACAAAGAAACATTTGTTCAGAAAGAATAAAAAATCTATTCCATTGAAAAGCAGTTGTGCAGGCTGTTTAGAAAATGAGAAAATTTCTCCATTAATTCTCTTTACTTTTATTGCCCAAAGAAGCCAAAATGAGGCTAACGAGGGAGATACACATTGGCAGACTCTTATTTTATTTTGTTTATACCTTAAAATGTCCTTTAGTATGACGATTCTATAAGCTGATAGATTTTATAAGTTTACAAAGTGATTCACTCATTAGTAGAGTTAAAAAAAATAAGGACCAAATACATACTCACACTTGGCTCATTAAGTCAGAAAGGGGTGAGGGTGTAGAAGGGTGAGAGATTTGTAGGTTAAATACTGGGGGAGCAGATGGAGGCTTTATCATTCAAAATGACTGATTGCCATGTTCTATGTGGCCTCCACATGTAGCAATGCCGATACTGATGCTATCTAAGAAGATTTTATTGTACCTGAAAATAAGGATATATATTCTAAAACAAAACCTTGGAAAACTTTTACTGATCTAATCTAATTTTGAGAAACTTAGTGTTTCTAATTATTGCAGTCTTCCATCTCTTAAAGTATTAGCATTCATGAATGCATACAATAATCCAGGCTATTTACCTGTTAAGGTTTCATTTAGAAAATAATGATATTTATTAAGCAGCTAGCACTAGGAAGGGTCAAATCTCTACCTATATTTTGACTATAATTGCTATTGGATTGAGACATTAAGTGCCCAAACTCAGCAGGGGCCAAATCTCTCTAGCTGAATTACAAACCCTAGAAAATGAATGTTTATCAAAAAACAATGCTGACACAGTCTGATTTTTCTTTCTAAAGTAATGGGAGCAAACAAAAGCACCAGGTAGCAAGGAAACATTCTAATTAGTTGTGATGATAAAAAATCTGTATGCTCTGATAGAACTGCTTGGCTTTTGTGTGAAAATCTAGGCATTTCGAATACATAAACGAGGCTTAGCTTGCATACATACTGGGTCACCTGGGGGACCTGGCATTCCTGGCTTCCCATCTCTCCCTGGAGCTCCCTAAAAAAAGAGAACATCATCTTTTAAATTAGTCATATGAGATTGGCTCAATGTGACGTATTAGAATATAAACCTATTACTTACATCAGTCCCTGGAGTTCCTGGTAACCCAGGGAGGCCTCTAGGACCCTGAAAAGAGGGAGAAATCATGATTATTTATGACAGGAGTCTTCTGACAATTACTGCCTATGAAGAATACTATATTTACTTAACCAAATGACTTAGTAAGTATTCTACCTGAATACCTGGCTCTCCAGATGGTCCCCTGGATCCCTACAAATGAAAACATGGTCAATGAGAATTCTCTCTTTAGGTATATAGGTAGGTTAGGATGAACATTTATTAAGTGCTTACTGTATGTCAGGCATTGAAAGGATTGTAAACTATTTAGTCGAATTCAACAACTCTTTAGAAGATTTAACAAAGTCTCTATATAGTTAAAGTAAAACAACCAACCCATAAATCACAAACATGTTAACAGTTGAGATATTAATGTCTTTAAAATTCAGCTTTTTTAAAAAAATTGCTATGAATACAAATTCTTTTCAGTATAAATATGGCTGTTGAAACAATAGTTGTTGTTCAGTTGCTTCAGTTGTATCTGACTCCTCATGACCCCATTTGGGGTTTTCTTGGCAAAGATACTGGAGTGGTTGGTCATTTCCTTCTTCAGTTCATTTTACAGATGAGGCAAACATGGTTAAGTGACTTGCCCAGGGTCACACAGCTAATACATGCCTGAGACCATATTTGAACTTAGGTCTTCCTGACTCCAGGTCCAGTGCTCCATCCCTTGCGCTAACTAGCTGCCCACCAAATAATACACCCAACTCTTATTTCTGCAGTAAAGGTCTATCAAGTGCAATGCATCATGGTAGAGAGGAAAGAACATCAGTTTCTGTGTCAGAATATCAAGGTTCAAATCCTACCTCTGACAACGTTCTACCCGTGTTGGGCAAGTTATTAAACCTTCCTAGGCATTGTTTTCTGCATAAATAAAATAAAGGAAGTAGACTAGATGTCGAGGTCCCTTTCAGCTCCAGATATGGGCTCAGGGCTTTGTTGGATGGTACCTTAACAGCTGGTATACAATCATCAGGGTAGGAAGTAAAACTCAAATCACTCAAGTTTTCTAACTTATAAGTTTAGAATTTAAGGTAACTGAAAGGAAGCTTAGGTTTGTTTTAATATTTTAATTATTTGTACTCTTCCTTGATCCTACAATAATGATAACTGAAAGTGGGCAGATCAACCTCAAATAATATGTATATGAAACACTTGGACAGCAGCCTTCCTTCCTTTCCCTTCCCTCCTCTTCTCTCCCTCCCTCCCCTCCCTTCCCATTGGGATATAGAAGCAAAAATAAAACAGTCTACCCCTTCAAAAAAATTTTGGCAAGGGCAACAGCATGTGTCTCCAATGTAGACTGGCAGGTCCTCTGTAATTTATGGTCTCAGAAAGTTTCCTGGTTCACTGACAAACTAAGTGGCTTATCAAGAGTCACATGGCTATCTTGCATGAGAAGCAGAACTCGAACTCAGGATTTCCTGGCTCTAAGGCCAACTCTTTTTCCACTTTTCCAAGCTGCTTCTTTTCCATCAAGTTGATTTTTGTTATTTTTTCTCTTTTTCCTTTGTATTTTTTCTTTGACTAAGAATTCCCAAACTACAATTCCCAAAACAAGTTTTTCCTTTGTTCAATCTTCTTTTTCCAGCTGTGTCATATTCTTTCTCTGGAAAATTAATTACCTGAAAGAACAGCTTACTTCATTGTTGTCCCCTCCTACCCACCCCACCTTTAAATCTCTGGATAAATTCAATAAAGGCCTATTTCCAAAAAAAGTATGGTTAAAAGGACATTTTATTCACCCTTCTTTTATTTTTGAATTCTATGTGTTTTTAAGAGTAATTTTAAAATGTTCTTTCTATTCTTCCCTAAAATCCATATATGGAAACTATTTATCATAATGCTTCATAATTTTATTGTCCATATATTGCTTCCACTTAAATACGAACTTTGTAATTTATTATAATTGTCATCGGTGTGAATTTATTGCCACTGACAATAGGGAAGATATACTCAGGATGAAGGTGCCAGCCAAGAAGAGAGCAAAGCCACATGTACTTCCCTAAAGTTACATCCACAAACATAATCACAGGAAGCAGAGATTTTTTTGGAGAGAAACTGAAAGGCCAAAAGAGAGCAACAGTGAATGCATTCGGACAGAGGAAGAGCAACTATACAGCTCACACTGCTGTGATCATGTTCTCATTAACTGCTGCTTCTGGTAGAAGTACATAACCTGGGTCCTTTAAGGATCAGCATCAGAGATTCCTTTGATGCTGGTGATCTGATCAGCTGCTAAGAGCTATCAATCTGCTTCATGAGTTTCTGTTTTCCTCTGGGTCAGACTATGCAGGGTTGGAACAAAGAAAACATGCTTTCCTGTGTTCCTGAAAGAGTAGGGATCCTGCTGGCCTGTGCGTGTCTGAGGGCAATGGAAAGGAACCAGGGAAGTGCTATGTGCTAGTCAGGTTCCTAAGGGTCAATAGCCACTGACCAGCACAGCTTCAGAGTGGGAGAACCAGCTACGATTCCCTGAATCTACAGATTGGAATGACTAAAAAGATGGAAGGTATGTTTTTAATTTTAAAATGAAATTACCCTGAATTACTCCAAAGGGGTGACACCTAGGGAAACACAGAGCACTCTCTGCTTTAGCATCTGTGTCATTGTCAAAGTGTTTTGTAATGTTTCAATAGTTGTCATTAAAAATCTTATAAGGTAAGTTTCTTTTAGGCAGCTAGGTGGCACAGTGGATATAGTGCCAGTCCTGGAGTCAAGAAGATTCATCTTCCTGAGTTCAAATCTGGCCTTAGACACTTAGTAGCTATGTGACTCTGTGCAAGTCACTTAGTCTCAGTTTCCTCACCTGTATGTAAAAGGAGCTGGGGAAGGAAAAGGCAAACCATGACAATATCTTTGCTAAGAAAATCCTAAAAGGGGTCACAAAGAGTTGGACACAATTGAACTACAATAGATTTCTTTTGTCCTTATTTTACATGAAAGAAAGAGGGGAAAGTGACTGTCTTAAATCCTGTAGTGAGTATAGGTAGAGTCATTATCAGAACCTCTAGCCCTAGGTCTTAGAAGACCATTTTCCCTGAACAAATATATCTGCTTTTAAATATATAGGCTTACCATGTCACTGCCATCCTCAATAAACTCTAGTGACTCACTATTACCTCTTAAATCAAATATATGTTCCCTGTACCTTCCTCACCTGGTTTTAACCTACCTTTCTTGGATTATTTCACATCATTCCCCTTCACCCACTCTATAGTCCAGGCAAACTGGCCTTCTCCTTGTTCCTCACACATGACATTCAATCTCCAACTCCACATCTTTGCATTTGCCATTCCCTGTACCTGGGATGCCCTGCTCATCTCCATCTAATGTAATCCATTTCCTTCACAAGCTCAATTAAAATCCCTTCTTTGTAGGTGAGGCTTTTCCTAATCTCCTTCAGTGCTAGTCCTCCCTACCTAATTATTTTTATATTTATTTTGTATAGACTTCTATATGTACGTGCTATCTCTCCTGATAGAATATAAACTTCCTGAGGGCTGAGGCCTTTGAATCCCCTGAGCCTAGCACACTGTAAGTGTTTAATAAAATTTTGTTGATTGAATCAAATCTAACAGTGTGCACACGGCCCTTTTCCTTTCTATGTTCAGGAGTTTGCTATCTGGACTAGCCTAATTTTTTCACATAGCCTTTCCACTGCTTTCACCTTGCTCAGACCAATTTCATAGATACATTCAATTTTGTTCCTTTCTCCAACTTATCTCCCACATCGCTTTGAATTTCTGTGAATGCTGCCTCCCCTCTTCTCCGCGAGTTTGTAATCATTTCTCTTTTTTTTTCTGACAGTTCATCCTTTCTATGAAACTATGCTATGACAGTAATCAGGAAGGCCCCTGATCCAAGCAATTTTTCAATAGAATTGGTATCATTTCTCGGATGATACCACCTTTTAATCCAGGGATTCAAGCCTCAGTTAATGGTTAGACTTAAGTGATATCCACAGGTCCCTTCTATGATCTCAGATAGTCTAGACAGGCTTAGTTCAGGGACCAGAGAAAGTGTCCAAGTATCCCTAAATGCCTTGTGGATGGCTGAAAAAATAAGAACAATATTGAGATGCATATATTATTGGCGTAAATGTTCACAAAAGCAGCATGTTCATTTCACTTACTGGTGGGCCAGGGATTCCCATTCCTGGAGGTCCGATGTCACCAGGGAGTCCATGAACACCGGGTAGTCCTCTTTCACCCTGTGTAATGAGAGATTTCCACTAATATGTATCTCGAAGAGAACATACTTCTGCTGCCATATATTGCCAATTTCTTTTAATGTGGAAGTCTTATCATTTTCCTACCTTTGGCCCTCGTGGACCAGGTGTCCCTGGAATTCCATCCAAGCCCTAAAAGAATGAAGAAGCAAGTAGGTGAATAATATTTTTGTCTCCATGAAGACTGAAAGATTCTGGAAAGTCAATGTCTAAAATAAGTCACTTTGATCATTATTCCTAGTATATGTGCTTTTGCCTTTAGGGAAGGAAGGTAAGATTTAGGCAATCTACAGATTGGAATGACTAAAAAGATGGAAGGTATGTTTTTAATTTTAAAATGAAAATATGTAATAAAGCATACTTCTTAATAGTAGGAATTAATGTTATTAACACTAGAGATAAATTACCAAAAGGATTATGAAATAGTAGTACTATGTATAACTGTTTAAAGTTTATAATTACACAGAATTTTTCATGTCCTATCTAGACCTTAGCCTAGACCTGACCTTTTTTTTTGAAATGATTCTCCACACCCAACTTTTGCTGGACTTCTTGTCTCCTGCATTAGCTCTGGACAGAGCAGGCACAAAAGTAGCACCTTAAAAGGCTTACCTATCATCTAAAGCAGATGTGCACAACTTGGCAGTAGGTTGGAACCAAAATTAAAATAGGCTAAACTTTTTTCGGGCTGCAGATAGGTTTTTAGCCACTCACTTTCCAAGTAAAGGTAATTAGAGACAAACTGATGAAGGTTGGTTGCCATGGGTCATGTGACAAACAGAAGAGAGTACACAATGGCAGGCTACCTGAAATCCTTTGGCAGGTGGCAAGTAGCCCTTGCTGTGCAGGCCTGATCCAAAGGATGAATTAATGCTACACACATTGATTTGCCCATATGAGCTACTCAAAACTAGAAATGCATATGATTATACAGTGATTATCATGAAGGAAAATACAAATGTTAAGAATGATACTTACTGGTTCACCAGGCAGGCTTATACCTGGAGGACCTGCCTCACCTTTTGGACCTGGATATCCAGGAGGCCCTACAATTCCACCAGCATCTCCCTACAAAAGGTAGAAAACAATGATAAATTAATTAAGTAATTTTTAAAGGAAAGAAACTAGTAGATTACACTAGCCTCCTGACTAGTGTCTGTCTTTGTCTTGCTACTGCCTGCTTCTGTCTCTCTCTGCTTTGCAAACCTTACAGCTCTACATAAATTCTATTATTATTATTTCATAGCTGGCATAGTAGCATTGTTATGCAAACATTTTCAAATATGTGTTTAATTGGGTACCATCTCTACAATATATTAGGTGAAATAATTTAAAAGGATTCCTTGAGTAACCAATCAACATTAATATGGCTATACAGCATTAGTATCTCCATATAAAGATCAGTAAAAAGAGATCTCCCCTTCCAGCTCCAGGTTAAATTGATTCTAATTAATGTACTGCTTTAGTAACAGAATCAGAGATGGATTATCAGATTTCACAGATCCTTAGTTCACTATGTCTATAGGTTTTTATGTCATACATATTAAGGAAAGCCAGTCCTATCCAACCCTGGTTTTTTTCACTTTCCTGAAAGAAGGCTTTTCTATATCTTTCAAATATAACAAAGAACATAACATATTTAAAAAATCAAATTGAAACCTTACCTTTTCTCCTTTAATGCCTTGTTTTCCAGGAATACCATGTTCTCCTGGTAATCCCTGGGCAATTCCAAAATAAAGGAAACAAATTATTGAAAAATAATTTTAATGCATAATTTTAACGAATAATTTAATGCATACTTGTGATTCTTAATAATAAGAATGTCACATTAATAAAAGAATTATAGAGAAATTAGACCATTTGGTCTGTTGGGCCAGATAAGAGAATTTCTAGGAGGAGTACTTAAGCCCACGGGTTCAGGTGAGGCATGGTGGAAACAGCTGACAAGTACTCTAATAAAGGGGCAGACAGAACTCAATATCCTCCTGGAGGAGTTTCTGCCAAAGACAAAACGAGAACAAATGCTTTGGAACATAGTCACATCATGGACAGAAGCACAAAGGGAGACTGTGGTTCAAGAGGAATTGATTATAACATATGGTAACAATCCTTAGGAAGGAAAAAGGACAGGAATCTTTTCTACCTATTAGCATTTCATATTCTGTTTTTTCTTCTTTTTTTTGCTTTTTTTTGGAAACTTTCCCTCAACCCTCTTAATTCTAATGCCTTCCTTCCACTAATTATTTCTTATTCTTCTTGTATATAGCTAGCTTTGAATATATTTATTTGCATGATATCTTTCTCTGTTAGATTGCAAGCTCTTTGAGGGCAGGGATTGTCTTTTGCTTTTTTTGTATCACCAGTGCACAATGCCTGACATATAGTAAGTGCTTAATAGGTGTTTCTTGTTGTGTTTGTCCTTTGTTTTCAAAGAAGACCATGGCATCAGGGAAATGAGGACATAACTTGAAGTTGACTTTGATTTGAGAGAGGAAGGGCTGTGCAAGGTCACCAGCCTCACTTTCTCCTCCAAAGCCCCCTGGATCTAGTCACCTGATATTCATCAGGATGACTGGAGATGACCCATTATGCAATGGGAGACCCTGGCCCTTTTAGGCTCAGGCCTTTTCATGTACTCACTCAGAGTGAGATAATACCCATTCAGTGAATAGTCCTCTTTAAGAAGTGCGTCAAGGGATGGCCCCTTTAATCAGAAAAAGATAAAAAAAATCAGGCTAGGGGAGAAGACCCTCAGGGTTGCTGTCCCAAAGAGAAACAGTTACCACTGACTTTCACTCTAAGCCAAAAGGCTCAAAATATAGCCACCAAGTGGAGCTTGGGCAGGGACCTATTGTGGTCCAATCTATGAGCTTCAGAGTGAACTGGGTTTAAGATTTTGACTGATTGATTAAAGTACTTAGCTATTCTTATGTCTCATTCAATGTGTGACTCTAGCTACTATATCTATGAATCAGCTTTCTTTCTTTTTCTTCCTTCCTTCCTTCCTTCCTTCCTTCCTTCCTTCCTTCCTTCCTTCCTTCCTTCCTTCCTTCCTTCCTTCCTTCCTTCCTTCCTGTCTTTCTTTCTGTCTTTCTTTCTTTCCTCTTTCCTTCTTTCTTTTCTTTTCTTCTCTTTCCTTCCTTTCTTTTTTTCTCTCCTCCCTCCCTCCTTCTCTCTCTCCCTTTCATTCTTTCTCCCTTTCTATTTCTTCTCTTGTTTAGTTTATATATTCCTTTCATTATTTTTCTTAAACTTTCTTTTTCTTTATTTCTCACATTCTCTATGTCTATTTCTTTCCTTTCCTTCCTTTGTTCATTCATTCATTCCTTCCTTCTTTTCTTTTTTCCTACTTATCTCTTTCCCTTCCTTTTATTCTTTTTTCCTGTTTCCTCTCTTGCTCAGGTTAGATGTCTCTTTCATTATCTCTTTAACTCTTTTTTCTTTATTTCTTATATTTCTGTTTCCTTCTTTCTTTTCCTTCCATCCATCTTCCCCCTTCTTTCTTTTTATCTCCCCTCTGATTCCCCCTCCTATCTCTTACATTTTGCTATTTTGCTCATGCTATTATCGGGTTAGTGTTTTTGTGTCATCAGGTAACAAAATTAATAAAATACTTTTCTTTCCACATTGCATGACCGAGGTTCCATGAGCCTAGGTCATCATGATAAATCGTGGGCAATTTGCTTTTGAGTTTCTGCTCCAGCTAGGGAAACAAATCTCATTCAAAACATTTGCTGTTACAGCAGTACTTCCAGGAAGAACAGTTTGGGGGATAATGAAGTAGATGAAGTGTTTTTAATACTGGAAATTGCATTTGCTCTCTGTAACAGATACTCTCTTTGCCTTTTCCTAATTTCACTTTCTCTAATATCCTCCCTTGATGTTCCAACTTTGTTCCTGTCCCCTTCTCCCATGACGGTATTTGGCAAATTCTCACTGGATACAAGTGCCTTGAGTTATTTGAAGGAAATGAGCAAGAGTATCCAGTAAATAATACGTGTGTTTACAAAATAAGAATGCACGAATAATTCCATAGCACATATAGAAAGCTTTGGGATGTATCTTATTTTAAGAATTTCGTATCTATAGAATTTAAAGAAAATATGCAAATCTTTACCAAAACACCAAACTAGTCTGAATATGCAAGACGATCTAAATGCTCAATTCATATGTCCAATTTTCAAACCCGAATTGTAGATTTCCCTTCATTGGAGGTCTCCAAGACAGATTGGAATGCCATTTGTCAGGTATGATAGAACGGTGATTCTTTTCTACTGAGTTGGACTGAGTATGAATTGGACTAAATGAGGTCCTTTCCAACTCTAAATTCTGTGATTCTTGCTTTAATGATATTTCTGTTGTTCTAAATGATTACATTGATGCAAGAAGTATTTTAATGTCTTTTTGCCATGTAAATACTTCGAGACTCAGCTACAGTTGGCCAGTAACTGCACCAAAACCACTTTTTTCATTCCAGTGGAAATATTGCTTAATTTTACACAATTGCTTCACATTTTCTTCTTCTTATCCTAGAAGTCTAAAACCAACATTTAATTAATAAGAGTTATAAAGAATTCCTGAGTAAGCTAATGATATTTAAAAGGCTCCTGTGTTGCAATTGGTTACTGACACCAAGTGAGCAGGTGCAAAAGCATTTAGTGGGGGTGGTGACTCATTTCCTGCTCCATCTCAAAATCATGTTCTTCAGAAAACATAAAATAAAGTGGTCACATGCAGTGATCTTAAAATTCTCAGAAACTATTTTTTTTGTTTTTGATGGGATTATTGTAAGCTAATTCTCAAAGCTTTCAGTACATTATATCTCATTTTGCTAAATCAGAAACACAGATCTCCTCTATGCTTACAGTATTTCCTGGAGGTCCTCTGGGTCCTATGGAGCCTGCTGGTCCTTGCTGACCCTGTATAAGAAGTTGATATGTATTTTAGCTCCAAAGAAGATAATATATCTAAACATAACCCCAATACACATAATGACTTCAGTGGCACCTTTTATGACTACTACAGAATTCCTTGATCTATAGGAATGTGTGACTGTCACAGATATTATTGTCCCTTGATAGTAGTTTAGTATACATTAGACATAGAGGGACCCTTTACCAGTTTCCATTTAAAGAGATCTATTATCAACAGCAAGTGATGCCTGGGTTAAATGCCTTACCCACTAACAGAGTATATTCTTTATTAACCTCACTCAACAGCTGCTAGCAGCTGGGACGCTCCTGCAAAAAGGTTTCTGCATTTGGATTTCAAGAATTCGGAAGCTAAGTAATTGGTATAGGCACCAAGTCATCTAAATTCCCCTACCTAGTAGAAGGAAATCATGTTAAGGATCGAGACCAAGGAATATGGTTTTGTTTCCCCTCTTGATTCTTTTGACTTTTACGTATTCAATGGCAAATACAACTTTGGGACTCCCAAAACATCAAAATTATGCTGTAGATCATATGGCAGAGATACTGTGAATGTAACAAATGAGTTTAATGAATGTGCACACCATGAAGAGCGCTGTAAAGCCATCAAATCATGTATGACTGACAAACCCACATCTTTTGCTTTAAATAGAAAATGAGAACATAGGATTTTTTTTCATTTTATCTCTACTATAACTTTATATACCTTAGTTCCTGGATTTCCTGCAAGTCCAGGGGGACCAGAATCTCCAGGTTCACCCTACATATATTGTTGTGAAAGACCAAAAAATGATTACTTAATATTCAAAACAGCTTGAGGAAACACTATGAGTTTATAGATGAGAAATGAAAATGGTAATGAGATTACCTTCACTCCTGGTGATCCTTTTATCCCAATTTCTCCCTGTAAATAAAATAATAATAAGCTTAAATTTAAATAGAGATAAATGCTAATTGTTCAGTCTATCTGAATAATAACTGACTGGTATACAGTAGATGGAAAATTTTAGATGATATGGTAAAGCTAATAATTTTTCATAGACAAGTCGCAATCTAAAATCCTTGGGTAAATTAAGTAAATAATAATTTTCTAATTTTCTTTCTCCCTAGTAGGGAGAAAGTAGTAGCTACACAGTTTTGTCTTCTGATCCACATGCCATTTTTTCCACTTCTCTCATATTTTTTAAATAAAAATTGTTATTTTAATATATAACCTATTGCACATTTGACACCACTAAGTCAACATTATTATAATTCAGTGCTAACTTTTCTCATGGAGCACTCAAATGACTAAAAAGCAAGAACACTTAAACTATCATGTCCTAGATATTTTGTTTTCATGTAAATGTACCATATGATCATAGGACTTAGAGCTGAAAGGGGCCTTAAAGATCATCTCTTCCAGATCCACCATTTTGCAGATGGAAACTGAGGACTAGGGAGGTAAAGAAACTGCTCACAACCAGTAAGTGTTTAAAATGGAACATGAACCTTACTCTTTTGATTCCAAGTTCATGGCTGTCAATGCCAAGTAAGCTACCCAAAGTTGGATTGATTTTATAGGACCATAAATGCTTAATCACTGCGAAAGAAAACATATACTCCCAATAAACAATGAAAAAAACCTAATAAATGACACCATATTATTAAAGCTTCAATAACTTCCAGAGATTAAAGTAAGAAAATTCAGAATTCATAGGAATCAAATAAAATTCCCATGGACTCCCCCATCAACGTTATTTATTGTAAAAATGCCCCTCCTTCTTCAGCTGCTCCATTGTACCAAACAACCAAACAAATGCTCCTCCATTTTCAACTACTTCGCTGTACCCTGTAAGTATTTTATTCTCTTCCCTTTCCTATAATACATATATTTTGTCATCAAGTCTACTTTTCTTCTCCTACCCTAAGGAATGACAACTAAAATCTAAAAGGAAACAGAAGAAACTGAAAACATCTGAAAGGGAGATGATATCTACTTATTGAATCTCTTTTTTCTCCTTTTGTAAAAGGTTCTTCTTATAAACATGTATAGAAAGTTGTATCAATTATAAATATGTAGCAGATTGACTTTTAGCCATTTACTCTTTAAACGTGGCTGCATAAAAGTCCTTTGCTGTTGTTGTGTTTGTCCTTTGTTTTCGAAGAGGACCATGGCATCAGGGAAACGATGACATGACTTGCACTTGACTTTGATTTGAGGGAGGGAGGGCAGTGCAAGGTTACCAGCCTGACTTTGTCCTCCAGAGCCATCTCGATCCAGTTACCTGATATTCACCAGGATTACTGGAGATGACCCAGGATGCAATGGGAGACCCTGACCCTTTCAGGCCAAGGCCTTTTCAAGTACTCACTTAGAGTGAGGTAATGCCCATTCTTTAAGAAGTGAGTCAAGGAATGGCCCCTTTAATTAGAAAAAAATAATCGAGCTGGGAGGGGAAGACTTTCAGTGCTGCTGTTCCAAAGAGAAACAGTTACCACTGACATTCAGTCTAAGTCAGGAGGACTCAAAATACAGCCATTAAGTGGAGCTTGGGCAGGGACCTATTATAGTCCAATCTATGGGCTTCAGAGTGAACTGGGTTTAAGGTTTGGAGAAGAAGACAGAAAGAAAGGAGAGAGAGAGAGAGAGAAAGAGAGAGAGAGAGAGAGAGAGAGAGAGAGAGAGAGAGAGAGAGAGAGAGA
>CM053627.1:172000931-172104305 GCA_028646595.1 Phalanger gymnotis
GGGGAAACAATATGCATTTGGAAGTGGTAGTCAGGTAAGGGCACTTTGGCTTGGAAAGTTGAAGAGATGGCAAATAGGGTTATGTCTTGCATATGGGAGGCTGCACAAGGTTTTCAGTAACCCTGACATTCTCCCTGGTAAGCCCTGGCTGTTAGGAGCACAGAGGTCATTTTCTCCTCTTCAAGCCTCCTCTTTTAGGGGAGAAGGACAGAGCCTTTTGATGGGTGGGTGGGTTATAGTATAACAGTGTGTTTTAAGCTGAAGGTGGACTTGAGATCTCAATGGACCTAGAGAGAATCATCTAAGGTAGGAATGTGAGATGTATCGGTGCATTTCATCAATCAAACTGACTCTCTGTATCTATGGCAACACTATGCTCCTGAGTGTGCAACAGTTCATTCAGTTATTCATCCATCAACAATATTTATTTTGTTCGTTGCCCCATTTTCACATATGGCCCAGTAACAGCTCTCAGCTAACATGACATTTTCAGCCTTCTGTTTTTCCTCAGCCATAATTGTATTTTAAAAAATGAAATGAGAAGAAAAACATAGCTAGTCAATAAATTGGTTGTGTGGTACACACATTTTGGAGCTTTAAGATTAAGCTTTGAAGATTTAATGTACAAAAATCCCAGAATGTTGGTAATTTGAAGAGACTTCAGAGATCATCTAATCAAATTCTCAAAATGTCTTTCACAAATGGCTATCCAACCTCTGCCTAGACATGCTCACCAGTACTGGTTTTCCTCTCGCTTGCAGCCCTTATTCACTAGTAGAGATGAGGGATTGGAATGTTCCTTGCCCACCATTGCCACTTCTGGGTTCCCCGTCTATCACCATCTCTCAGTAACCTCTCCTTCTTTGCATTTCATTCAATTCATATTTAACACCCATTTGAGATACCTTTAACTGTTGTCTATTGACCTCCAGAATCTCCTTTCTTTCTCAACTAGTGCAAAGCCTGGCTCATAGTACTCATCTTCTTCCCAACTCCTAACTCTTACTGGGGGATTTCCACATACATATTGGTATTCCCTCAAACACCCTAATCTTTCAATTACTCAAATTAATCAGTCCTCATAATCTACTCCTCCCCACTACTTCTGGGACACACAGAGATGGTCAGTCAGTTAGTAATCATTTATTAAGTGTCTACTATGTGCCAGGCATTTTTCTAAGCACTAGAGATACAAAGAAAGACAAAAGATGGTCCCTGCTCCCAAGGAGCTCACAATCTAATAAGAGAGAACATGCAAATAACTATGTACAATCAAATTATATACTGAACAAATTTGAAATAGTCAAAAGAGGGAAAACTCAGAAATGGGAAAGGAATCTTGCAGAAGGTGGGATTTTAACTAGAACTTGAAAGAAGCCAGGAGGTGGCAATGAGGAAGGTGAATATTCCTTTGATCTTGCCATTATCCAAAAGTATTTCACTTCACTATTTATGAACTCTGAAATTCCTTTACCTTATAATCTGTTGTCATTCTGCCTCTTCTTCTGCCTTACATCCTTAACCCCATTCTTCATCCTCACTGTGACCTCAAATTGCTCAATCTCTCAGTTCTTTCCAATGCCATCCCTTCAGCACTGGCTACATTCACCTTTCTTCCCCATCTTGACCCTTCTTGAACCAATTCAACTTTATACTATCCTCTTCTCTCAAGTCCCTTGCCCCTTTACCTACTGAAGATCTCCCTTGCTAAGCCTCAGTCTTGGATGACTCTCATCATCTTCCACTTATATTCCTACTTACATGCTGATGAACAAAGCTGGAAAAAATTACAAAACTGTGCTAAGTAGATCCACTATAAATGTCTGTTATATAATCTCAACTGGGACCTCATTGCAGAAAGAGAATCTTTTTACATCTTCCTAGTTAACTCACCATCCTATTTACCACAGTGGTTCTTCCAAACTTGCCATGACTCCTCAAGCTTTTCAAGGCTCCTCCTCCCCAACTCTCTCAAGATGAGAACCTTGCCTCATATTTTGCTGAAAAATTGAGAACATTCTTCTAGAGTTTCCTCTTCTTTCCCCTTCTCCCATCACTCAAATGTCCTTCAACTATTACCTTCTTCATCTGTGTTTCATATGATCAAGTGCCCTTCTTGTCAAGACAAACCCCTGTATCCTATTCTATCCGAGCTTCCCCAGCAGATTGCTCTCTCTATCATCCCTACACTCCCACTATCTTTAATCTCTCCATTTCTATTGACTGCTTTCTATTGCCTACAAATATGCCCATTTCCCCCATCTTCAAAAACCCCTTACTTGATTTATTCATCCCAGGTAGTCATCATTCCATTTTCTCCATCTTTTTTGACGCTAAACTCCTTGAGAAGTCAGTCTACAATCATGGCTTTGTTGGCTTCATTCAAGTCTCAATTAAGGTCCAACCTTAGACAAGAAGCATTTCTGAGGTCTCCTTAAACTTTACGCTCTCCTTCTGAGACTCCCTCCAATTTATCCTGTCTATAACTTGTCTGCACAGGGTTGTTTGAATGTTGTCTCCCCTATTAGACTGAACTTCTTGAATGCAGGGACCATTTTTTGTTTTGTTTTATATTTTGGCTTTCTTTGTATCACCAGTCCTTACCAGTGCCTATCAAATGGAAGGGGAAGGGAAAAAAAAAACCTATTAATCTGCCTACTATATAGTAGGCACTGCACTAAGTGCTTTCCAAATGTTATCTCATTTGATCTCCATAACAACTCTATGACATAGAAGTGCTATTATTATCTCCATTTTACAGCTGAGAAAATTGATTTAGACAGGTTAAGTAATTTGCCCAGGGTCACATAGCTAGAAGTGTGTAAGTCTGGATTTGAACTCAGGTCTTCCTGACTATGGGTCCGGTGCTCTGTTTATTGAGCCACCTAGCTGCCTGTGTAGTGGGCACTTAAATGCATCTCATTGAATTACTGACTGACTATCTTATATGAGAAGTTCATTCCATTTTTAGATAGCTCCAACTGATTTTGCTGTTGTTTAGTCAGTCATATCCAACTCTTTGTGACCCTGTGGACCTACTGTCCATGGGGTTTTCTTGGCAAAGATGTTGGAGTGGTTTGCCATTTCCTTCTCCATTTAATCCATTGGATCCATTTTGTTAGGCAAACAGAGATTAAGTGACTTGCTCAGAGGCACACAGCTAGGATGTGTCTGAGGTTGGATTTGAACTCAGGTCTTCCTGACTCCAGGCTCAGTTCTCTATCCACTGAGCCACTAGGTGTGCCTCCAGTTGATAGAAAGTGTTTATATCAAGCTGAAATCTATATCCTTCAACTTCTCCTTATTGGTTCTATTTTTTTTCCTTCTGGAGTCTCACAGAATGAATTCATTCTATTTTCTTCATGACAGTTCTTTAGATATTTGGAGAAAATGATCATATCCCCCATCAAATCTTATCTTCAGGCTGAATGTCCCCAATTTCTTCAAATAAACTGGAGAAACTGATTAAGTTTTCTTAACATTATGTATCACAGACATATTGCTTTTCTTTTGCCTGCTTCTGTGCTTAGCCCATTACTGAGATGAAATGCTATTATTTCTGAAACAGCTGAAATAATAAAAAGATTTTGATATCTACATAAAAGGATCCAATCATCTGGATTAAAGGCTAATGGCAGCACATTAAATCAGACCAATCAATTAGTATAGAATGAAACAATGAAACAGTAAGTGAAGCCATATTATGCAGAGCGTCATGGCCTAGGATCTAGATTCCCACTGGTCTGGGAATGACGTGACCTGCATTTCAGTCCTGGTTCTTCTACTAACTAGCTGGTGAGCTTAGACAAATCACTTAACCTCTGTGGGTCCAATTTTCCAGTCCTTTAAAATGAAGGGATTGTACTAAATGATCTTTAAAATGATGCTTCATAAATTTAGTTTGAATCAAGGAGCCAGCTGTCAAATTTAGAAGCCAAACAAGTGCTATTTTTTTCCTTTCAAGGAATTTTTAAAGGGCAGCTTTATTGTAGTATAACATTCACAGCCTGACTTCTCAACTTCAGGTCCAAACTCAAATTAGCATCACCTTGGGACTAAATTATAAAGTATACAGAAGATTTTAAAGGACCACCTGGAAAGGCCCAAGCAATTGAGCACATTTCATCAGGGAAGACTGACATTGAAGTGGTGTATTATTCCTCTTCTCTGAAATTTTCGCTAGGAAGAGAGTCCAAGCCTAGAGGTGGGTCAGGTATAATGGAAGCCTCAGGAATCCCCAAGTGAATACCACAAATGTTTTTAAGTTATCATTATAGCAAAACACTAATGGTATAAAAACAAAGGGCATTTCTGTAGTTTCTCACTAGTTTCTGGGAAAATTGCATTACAAATATCAGGTATTATGAGAAATCACTAGGTGACATGGCACTTTGATACCTAGGCCCTCGGGATTCGTGGAGCTTTGCCTCTAAGCTCCTTTCCAGCTCTAATGTCCTATGAATCCAGTTATAGGAGTATTCTCAAGTTCTATTTAAACCGCTTAAAAGAGTTAATGCAGCTTCTGAAGGTGCCTAACTTACTAAGCTAAAGTATTGGAAAAATCATGCAAATACTTTCGGTATTATTCTTAGTTATCACCCATATATACCTTGTCACCTTTTATTCCTTGTAAGCCAATGTTTCCTTGCTCACCCTACGAAGAAAAAGAAATAAAAATGATTGATATTGCTTATTTAATTTTGTCAACGATGAAAAATTTTTAAAGACTTTTTGGGACCCATTTTCTTTTTTGTCTAAGATAAAACTAAAAAACATATCACTTCCTAAAACTATGACTCAGGCAATCTCTTTGCGCAGCTGCATCTGAATATGAGTTATGCTTTAATGTTGTTTGTTTTCCACTAGAGAGAATTGAATTCTGAATGAAGTTGGCCAGGAAAATGTTTGGAAAGGTTCAGATTAGACTTAAGATCCTCTTTCCGGCCCTTAGCACAGGGCCTGGCACATTGTAGGAGTTTAATAAATGCTTGTTGATTTGGAATGAATAACTCGCTATGGTAGGCCAATATATGGTTGACTAAATAGGTGAGAAAGTTTTCTAATTTTTTAGAGAAGTTAGAACCACAGCCTGGATATTCTTCTTGAAAATTTGAAGCTTCAGTGGCTCCCCATTGCTTTTAGGATAGATAAAATGAAAACTCCTCAGTTTGAGGTAAAGCCTTTCACAATCTGACTCCAGAATCTTTCCAGACTGATTACATATTGCTCCCTCTTACACACTCCATGCTTCAGCCAAATTGGCCTACTTGCTGTGGTTCTCTGCATACAATGTCCCATCTCTCGCCTTCAGGTCTCTGCACTGGTTGTGTCTCGTGCCTAGAATAATATTCCTCCTTGTCTTTGTCCTTTGGAACTACTTATTCCTTTTAAAGCTTAAGTCCAGTGTGACCTCCTTCATTTAGAGTGACCCTCCCCTAATTGTTTTTGCATGTTTATCTAGTATTTACTTATTTGTGAACATGTTGTATGTAAAACCGAAGTCCCATAGTAAAACCCAAGACCCATAAGGAGTAGTAGTGTTTCACTACAGTATTCACTACGTCTGGCATAATGCCTTGTTCATAATAGTTGCCTAATAAGTGCTTACTGATTGAGTAATTAGATGCTTATTTTCTGGTTTATCTTGGCCAAATAAAAGTTCTTTAAAGGCACACAATCAAAGAATATAGAATTGACACAGATTCAGGAGTGATAACACTATTTAGATGACTCCTTCCTTCCCTAATGTCTTAAATACTTACCATTTCTCCCTTTTGTCCTTTAGGACCAACTGATCCTGGAAATCCAGGCTGTCCAGTTTCACCCTTTTAATGAAATAAGAAGAAAGATGTCATTAAAAAAATCAGATCAAGAACTGTGATGCCTTCTTATGTCTTCAAAATGCAGTGGTTTTTTTCTGTTTATAAAAATTTTTCTTTTTAATTATGGACTTCATAAAAATCAACAAACACAAATACTTCGATATACAGAGAACAAAAATGAGGATTGTATTTGAAACAAGAACTTCCATATTGTACAATTTGTTTAAAAGGTGTATGATAAATTTAATGAGGTAGTAACAGGATGGACTTGATTGTCTGTGTTCATTTTTGGAACGTCTTTCCATGGCCCCCCTCCCTCCTGCCACCTCTGTATTTCTCTTTTCCCTTTAACAAGAATTTAAAAGAATTTAGCTGTTACCACCCAGGAAGGGGAGAATGAGAGGCTCTATATTAAATTGAATGCTTTGGGCAATGAAGTGTTTGTCAGTGGTTCTTACTGCCCGTAGGTCTCTTTAAAAATCCATCAATTTCCTTCCTATTACCTAAAATCAGGCTAAAAATGCAATAAAAACATTTAAATGGAAAAATCTATTTAGGGGTGAGGAGGGAAAAGTAATGGAGAATATTTTATCTTATAGTAACTGATAAGGCACATTAGTTTAGTGATCCAAAATATGTCATGTTGATTAACTGAAACACAATTATCCAGAATGCAGACATTTCATCATATTTTTTTTCTTTCTGGAAGCATGTGGTCATATGAATGAAAATGAGGTTAAGTTATTCTTAGCATTGACATTACTGCTGAGTATAGACAAAGAAGGCATTCTTGCTGATGTGATGGCAGTAACTTCAGAGAAGCCCAAGAAGCCCTCATCAAAGAGTCTTCTAAAGAGTGATTTATAAGGAACAAAGCTTTATAAGAACATGTCTAAGAAAGTACAGTCTTAGAGATTCTACTTATAAAAGGACATAGACCATAAATTAGATTTCAGACACACCCTACCACTCTTACTTCCTGTTGGCATTCATCAAGATCCATGGATGACTGTGTTAGTGGTCAATGAATCTGGGCCGTTTGAAGCTCTATAGGGCCAATTCCTTGAATTTCAAGATCCCTTCTCAAAATAATAGACATTATGCTGTTTTTGTATATATTTACCTTTCTCATATTTCCACCTTTTCTAAGGCCTGAAAAAAGGAGCGTTAGTTCCCTCATCCCTGCGAAACTCTGTAGTCCCTATTTGGGGTACTTGTTAGACGATAGTGTTGAAATTGTTCAACATACAGGATTTACTTACCCTAGAAAATGCGTTTTGAAGTCATACAAGACACCCAATGCTACCTGTCATTGCTTCAGTTTGCTTAGGAATTTGATCACCCATTGGCTTCACACTCTTTGCCACACTTCAAAGTGATTTTGGTTTTTTCTTTTGGAATTCTTCCAAAAAAGGTTAATAAATGAGGCAAGGAGATAGGGGCTGCCTGCTGGTGGACAGTCTTTCTCAGTAGCTCCTAAGTTCCCATGGGGTTTTAGATATTGACCTAGGGGCATTCGCCAGAGTGCCACCGACTCAGTCCTTTTCTTCCTACCTGGAGAGAAGAAGTTTGTTTGGTAGGGGATAGGAAGTGGAGGAAGCAGAGAGGAGGAGGAGGAGGCAGACATCTTGCTAGAGACACAAGTGTAGGACTATGGAAAGTAGATGCTGGAGATTGCAGCTAGTGGCAGGATGAATCTTGTATCACGGATCGAGCTTGGAATGGGATAGAGAATGATGACCTTTATTCCCCTCTATCCTTTCCCTTTGTCTAGAAAGAATAGACTCTATAGTGGGTCTTTTACTCACTCCACACTTACCGCTTCCCTTTGGGATTGGTTAACTTTCGTTCTCAATATTTAGTTTGTTTCTAAAAAGGAGAGAAGATAAGAGTGTTCCTTCTTTAGAGGGGAAATCATTGGTTCATACTGAACCTCAGGGATTAGAGCTCACTTAGAACCTTTTGGTAAATTTGAATCCAGAATTAGACTATGTAAGATGAGCAAAGAGTCCAAAACTGAAGACTCTACCTTAAAAAAACCTACTAATTGGTAAAAAGAGCAGGCTGTAAGCGGACCAAAGAGTGGGCATTTCCATTTTCCTGCTTGCTAGACACTGCCATATTTTGTATACATAGGGTTTAAAAGAGAAACAGTTCCTCACAAAAGAAGAATGGAGCAAGTTGCTTGGAGATGGAAAGCTGGGCCATCAAAGGGCAGTGAGCTATTTGGGAAGCTTTACTCACACAAAGGGAGGGGGTAGAGAGTTGTACAAACATGCACAATAGGCTTTCTGGCTTAAGAGATGATTTCTAGTTCAGCTTCCCACCAGTTGCTAACATAGGTTTTCCTGCACATAAACTTTAGAAACCATTCAGTATGGCCTAATGGAGATATCAATGGTCTTACAAGTCAAGGTTCTGCTCAGTTGTTGTTCAGTAGTTCAGTAATGTCTGACTCTTCATAAACCCATGGATCATAGCATGTGAATACTGTGTATGGGGTTTTCTTGGCAAATGATGCTAGAGTGGTTTGCCATTTCTTCTCTAGTAGATTAAGGCAAACAGAGGTTAAGTGACTTGTCCAGTGTCACAGAGCTAAGTGTCTGAGGCCAAATCAAACTCATGTCTTCCTGACTCCAGGCCTAGTACTCTGTCCACTGAGCCATCTAGCTGCCCATACTACTCAATAGTATAATCTTATGAAGTCTTTAACTTTTCCATACACACAAAAGCTTAAAATTTTAGAACTGGAAGAGACCTTAAAAGTAATTTAGTCCAACCTCCCTCTTTGATAAATGAGGAAACTGAGGACCTGAGAAGTGAGGTCACTTGACCAAGGTCATGCTGTTAGTAAGTAGAAGCCATGAGTCAGTAGATGAGTTTAGGTTCAAAGCCAGGTGTTCTGACTCCAAATCTAGTTTTTTTTTTTAATTCATAAAATTTACTGTATATCTATCTCATAAAATTGTGTTTTGCACATTAAATAGGATATTTTTGAAAATTAAAAATACTCTAAACAAATGCAAAGAGTGTTGATGATAGCTATCAAAATAGAGAAGCTCCTCAACGGTTACTCCAGATTTATGAGGAAGCACCGCGCTTCTAATAATTCATTTTAGAACTTTTCCAGGAATCAACATGAGACTCATCAACGTGAGCAGGGGTGGGAATCCTGCAGCCTCAAAGCCACTTGTGGCCCTCTAGGTCCTTAAGTGCGGCCCTTTGACTGAATTCAAACTTCACAGAACAAATCCTTTGGATTCAGTCAGAGGGCTGCACTTAAGGACCTAGAGGGCCACGCATGACCTCAAGGCTGCAGGTTCCCCACCTCTGGATAGTTTGCAGAATGTAGATGATTTAGGAAAAATGTAGATGAGGAGATAACCTCATCAAGGGAAACTAGGTAATTTCTTTCTATTTCTCTACTCATATTGGGCATCCTAGTAGTCATTTTGGTTCCACCCATCACAGCCAAAGATCATTCTTCTTGGCACAGAAAACAGAAAGAAACTGACAAAAAGTTGAGCATCTGTCCGTTCTTTCTCTCTGTTGACAATCCTCATCATGTCATCCACAGGGAGCAGTGGCCTCATTCCTACTTTCATTCTCTTTTCATCAAAACAAACAAATTAAATCAAAAGACCTCCCCCTGCTCCCAATCCCAATACTTTTTGTTGTTTTTATCTTTGCTGACCGGATTTGACTCATTCTGGACATTATCATTCCTGACACTATTCTTTTTTAATTTAAAAAAAATTTTTTGTTTGCTTTTTTTGGTAGGGCAATTGGGGTTAAGTGACTTGCCCAACATCACACAGCTAGTACATGTGTCGTCTGAGGCCAGATTTGAACTCAGGTCCTTCTGACTCCAGGGCCGGTGCTCTACTCACTGAGCCACCTAGCTGCCCCCCTGACACTTTTCTTATAGGCCTGGAACATAAGTAAGTGGTATTTATATGGTAGTCATTATTATTTATACTTATCCTCTGTTGTCTGCAGTTGCTTCCATCATCTGTATATGTCTACTTAGAATCTAAGTGGGTCCCCAGGCAGCCACATCTGTCTCTTGAGACAAATATCTCTTTTCCACTTCAGGAGAATTCTTTTTGAATGTTCAGAATCTCATTCTTGAGAGCTTACCATACATCATGGAATGACATGCCCTGTAGCACTTTAGTCCATGGAGTCTTAATAGTAATAACTCACATTTATAACTGCTTATAAGTTTGTAAATACCTTTGCAAGTGTTCTTCTTAGGATATTATTTCAAATACTGTGGTGAGTCCAAATGCAAGAGAGATTCCCAATTGATCCTCCATATACTTCTATTTGTGATGGTATGGTGCTTACTATAGAGGCAGCTAAGGGGTGCAGCAGATAGAGTGGTGAGCCTGGAGTCAGGAAGACTCAACTCTCTGATTTCAGATCTGGCCTCAGATACTTACTAGCTGTGTGACCCTGGGCAAATCACTTAACCATGTTTGCCTCAGTTTCCTCATCTGTATAATGAGCTGAAGAGGAAAATGGTAAACCACTCCATTATTTCTGGCAAGGAAACTCCAAATGGGGGGTCACAAAGAGTAGGACATGACTGAAGTGACTGAACAACAACTCTGGCTTATTATATCCAGCCTAAGAATACTAGAGTCTTTAGTGAGATCCTTGATCTCTCAAAAGATATCAGACTAACAATCCCCAGGAGAAAAAAAAAACAAATGGATGAGGAATGTCTATCAAACATATTCTGTAGCTGAATGGGAAGTCAGTTGAATTAATACATGTAATTCAGACAGGAACTTCAAATGGACAAATAATCTGAGCCCAGAATCAAATAGGAGGAAGGCTGAGTTGCACTGAATAAATTTCATAGCACTTTCAATATTTCTAGGTCACTTTTTAAATCAATGTTTTCATACTGAGATCTGGTAGCAAATCAGGAAATTACAATCACCCCAAAATCAAAATTATGGGTGATCCAAAGGGCAATGGAGAGAAAAACATGGTAGATGTAATTTAGTGTATTACCAATGATTACTTGAATTGTATAACTGAAAAGGAAGTAGGATGTTCATTAATTGAGAGTGAGACATGAAAGATAGGCAACCCAGCTCCAGCTCTGCACTGCTATCTAGAGGATGCTTTGCAAACTCTATAAGGAGGTCCCCTATGCATTGGGTAGACTCTATAGAAGATTTACATAGATATAGATTGCATATATGTCTATATAGATATCTATGTCTATACAGATATATGTATAGATGTAGATACAGATTGTATAGGATGAGAAGACATGCACAGGTTTCAGTTTGTACTGTTGAAAGAACAAACATTGAGGAATCTAGGATCAATGGAAACATAAAGAAGCATTATTTTTTTTCAAAACCAATGTTGAAAAGTTGTGTTTATATACTGATTTTATTTACATGTTGATTTTCATATTTAGGTATCTAACATTCATGTTTCTTAGTCAATTTATCCAATTCTTTACTTATTTGCACAGTTTTTCTACCCTTCATTTATGCATTCCAATCACTATTGGTTCATGTGTATCATACATTGTCTCAAGATTTCTTCTGTTGCCTCTAGGCTGTTTTTTCTTCTTTCCTAATGGAACTGGCTCTCTCTAATTCTACTTCACTTAAGATTCTGAGGTAGGAGATTTGAGCAACAGTTTTCTTCAGGGCTTGATACACCTGTTCCACAGAATCAGTTCTCATCACTGTGAGGTTTGAAGTGTTCATAAAGTAACTTGGGTTTCCTAATGAATAAAGTACTTTCTGGCAAAACACAAGCCAGCTGTTCTTTTTTCAAAAAATAAAACATCATTTAGACCCTTTTAAAAGGGCCACAGCTTTTTTGGGCTCAGTTGTCTCATGGGGCAAGTTGGGAATGACTTTTAAAAAAGTAGTATGTGCTTCTAACTTTACAACAACTAATTGAAAACTCTGACTCATTTTCTAGATGGGTTATGGTTCTGTAAGATATCCCATTATGAGAAATATGGACGAGTCAAATTCTTTGATTTCTTTTCAAAAATGTCAAAAGTTTTTTTTTCCCCTGCAGGAAGCTTCATTTTCAATGGTCAATCTACACAAAGCATAAAAGACATGAAATTAGACTCCCTGCTGTTCTCCATTTCCACTGAATTGGCACTTTGGCAGTATTTTCTGCATTGGATATGCACAATTTTTTAATGGGATGGCATATAAGACATGTAAGTTATAATTCCAAGATTCATGTCAAAATGCTCTGCCCTTAATCATGAGAATTCTTAGTAGGTGAATGAAAGCACCATGGACAGAGACTATTACAATATACTCTATAGGATTTTTTAACCACCTCATCTCTAGTTAGAGGTTCAGTGAATGTTGCTGTAACTAGATTGGGAAAAGCAATTATAGTCACAGTTGAATTGAAGTTTACCACAGTTTCTGAAGCAAAGTGATGGAGAAAAGAGAGGGTAGAAATGGGGGAAGTCCTGGTGACCATAGAAGTGAACCTGCCAACACAATCATTCATAAATAAGATAGAAATTAGAAAATAAGAACACAATAGAAATTCACCAGAAGTTTAGTTATGAGATTATTCATTTCTGAGAGAAACCAGGCATTATTATGTGTAAGCCATTCTTTTCTATCATAAAACACTAAAATAAAGCTCAAAAGTTTATGTTTGAATACTTAAAGGATTCATTTTTTTTTAAAAATAGAGATCATCTACTGCCACACAATGTTTGGAAATTTTTCACTTATACAAACTGAAGGAGTATCCAATTATAAACCAGAAGTTGTGGCTTAAAAATATTCACCATGTTGCAACAATTTCTCCTTGATTCATTCTTTATACCATCTCCAAATGCTATCTAACAATATTTCCTGAAAAGCACCCTCCTGGCTGATCCCCAAATTGTCACATAGCCAGCAGGCAGGTGTTTCACACAGCAAACCGGACGACCACCCTAAGTGCTTAGATGCCACTGCTAAAAAACCCAACCATTCCCTGAGATATAAAAGCATAACTTGGCAAAAAAAAAACCTCAATGATTTAAAAAAAATTCAAATTCCATTTACCTTTTCTCCTTTAGGAACACTGGCTCCATTCTCACCAAGGCTTCCCTAAATGGAAACAATAAAAAAGAAGTTGCTTAATTTTTTATGCATTCATACTTATTTTTTTAAATGTCAAGACTTTTAATATTTATATTTCATAAAATATATGTATATTAATATGATTCAAATTTCTATATATTTCAGGAGATCAAATGACCCATTTTTGAGTGGCCACAAAAATTTATAAACTCTAAAACTAATTTCAATTATCAAGAACAGGAGCTCTATTTGAGCTCTCTCAATAGGTTTTCATTCTTATACATGTTGCTGTAAGCAAAAGAAGCAATTTAACACAATTATTAGAATAGTTGTGGGATTGAAAATATTTACTTGCTCCATTTTCTTAAAAAACGTCTTTTCAAATATCTGAAATAGAATTGGGTTGTGAAGTGCTGATCTACTTTTATTAGAATGATATAATGAAACAGTTATGTGGCACCCAAGTCACTCTTAATGTGGCTAGATGTGTGAACTAGATGACCTCTGAAATAGTTCATAACCCTATTCTATAGGTTTATTTAAAATGAATTTTAGAAACAGCAGTATACTAGAGAGCAGACCAAACTAAATGGGTGCCTTGGATCAGCTTGCAGGCAAAATGTGTAACACTGTGGGATGATCTGAGGGTTTGAGATATTTGTAAAACACTTAGCACAGTGCCTGGCACTTAGTAGGCAATTAACAAATGCATGTTCCCTTTCCCCTTTCCCCATCCCAGGATCATCAAAATGTCCTGATATCATGTCAGCCAGATGTTTTTATTAGGTGGGTCTACACCAGATGCCATCTAAAGTTCACTGAAACAGGAACTACTCTGGCTTATTGAAAATTACCTGAAGCAGCTTTGGACCAAGATCAATTACAGAGGTCAGTTGTTGTTAGACGTTTCTCTGCCTCTCCCTCACTACCACCCCCTGAGTAGTCTGTAGAGTCTCAGATACTCTGAAGCCAATGGACAGACAACTCTGTAATACCCGCTGGCATTTGTTAGAGATTAAGAAATCACAGGTTTTACTTTTGTTTTCCCCATATAGGAAAACAATATTAAATACCAGTAAAGACCACTGAACTTTCTATTCATTCTGCAAAGGTGTATATGCCACTCACCAACAGAACTAAAATTAGAAATTTTTGTGTCCTGTGGAATCATCACAATTCACATTTGTAGAAGATGACACAAAGTGTGACTTCTGCTGAGAAGAGCCCAGAGATGGGTATTATACCCCTAAATGTGTATATAAGTAATCACATCATATGTATACACACACACACACACACAATACATAACTGTGTACATATAACATACATATCCTATAGATCCTATATGTGTGTTTAATAGTAATAATAAGAGCATGTATGTGCTTACTTCAGGACCAGTGCTCAATCCACTGCAGCATGTATATGTATATATATATATATATATATATACACATATATATACATATATATGTAGATAGATGGATAGATAGATAGATAGATAGATAGATAGATAGATAGATAGATAGATAGATAGATATAGCCAGACATCTGCTACCTGTGTAATCTGGGGGAGTCAACCCCTACCTACTTCAGTTTCCTCAACTATATACTAAATAGAGATTGTAATAGCACCTACCTCCCAAGGTTGCTGTGAGAATCAAATGGGATAATATCATAGTGCTTGGCAAATAGTAGGTGCTTAATAAATGCTTATTCCTTCCTTCCATATATAGATAAGTCATATAAGCTCCCTGAGCCTCAGGTAGCTCTCTAAGAGTTTAAGTTAGAGAAAAGTTGTGATCTGTGAAGTTGGATGAAGAGTTTACATTAATGAAATGTGTGTATATCTCTATGTATCTGTCTGTCTGTCTGTCTATCTACAAGCTTATGTCATTAAGACCTGTTATTCCTTAGACATGCAGGGATTTCACCAGTCAGTCAATAAACATTGATTAGACACCTATTATGTGCCAGGCAATGTGCTACAGTATGCTCTCAAGGAACTCATGGTCTACCAGATCCACCTGAGTCCATGTACCTAATGCATAGATATAGATTATGTATATAAGCATGCATATATGTATGTATATATATGCATATATATACATACATATATGTATATACACATATGTGTTTTTACATGCCTGTATGCAGAGTGGTTAGAGTGCTGGATTCAAGTCTTTCCTGTGACAACTTGTGCGACCACAGGTGAGTTGCTTCACCTTTCACTGCCACAGACAACTCTAAGAGTCATAGAGTTTCTAAAAGTGTAGGTTTGTAATCTCTAATCACAGAGAGTTGCTGATCCTCACAAATGGTAGGAACTTCCACAATAGGGATTCTCCTTGCCAATGAAATGCCAGGTTCAGATTAGCAACAAAAAAGTTATACAACACACACACACACACACACACACGTACAACACTTGTCATTTAACATAGGAGAGCTTCCTTTGGGGGCTGCACTAGATTGTTTGACATCATAGAATCAATAAAAGTAGCTAAGGCCACTGTTGCTTTTGGTAGTTGCAGTTCTGGCCTTGAATTTTACCTATTTTAATCCTTTAGTGTGGGCCTCTGGTAAGTATTTGAGTAGATGGCTTTCTGAAAGAGTGACACGCAACTTTCCTAGCTGTTTCTGGTTTTAATTTTTACTCCTGTGGTGAAATACACCACAGGTCACAAAAATGGAAAAATGGAGGTCTTCCTGTTAGATTTTAATTCTGAATTATCGGGGCCTAAGAGAAGGGATGATCTTCGTGGCTCCGAGGAAGTCCCTGCCCAATATGTTGCCATGGCATCTCATGTATCAGCCAGGAAGAGCTCCGGGAACATTCCAGTTTGGATAAAGGCCCTCTGTCCTCTGACAGTCTGCGGATACCCAAATGAAGTCATGGTTTGAAACTTGAAGGGAGAAATGGATTATTTTGTTGGCAAATTGGTTTTTTGGATGAACAATCTGGAGAACTGAACACTAGAAACTGGTTGCTGGGAGGCACAATCTCAAGCTTCAACAGCTGAGACTGAATCTCTGCAAATTGTATTGAATGTGACGATAAAAGATAACACGACTTTGCATTTTCAATGTGGATCTTTAGAAAATAAGATCAAATACAAAATTTGTGAGTATTTGGCCTCCCCTGATAACAGTCCTTTTTCCCTGCTAGAATGTCATGAGGGGCTTGGGATCTGATGTTTTCAGAGGTTGACAGAGCTTATCAAATTTTTATTAAAATTCCCAGAACTAAAGCCAAGTAGAATGGCTGCTGGGTTGCAAGTAGATTCTCCTTAAGGGAAGGAATATGCTTACTAGTATTGCTTCTTTAGAAACAATCTTGCAAAGCAGTAGCAGCTGTTCTGGAGGGTTTTTTTTTCCAAGCAGAAAATTTTTATCTTCTGTAATTTTCTTCTTCCCCTGCCCTCTCAACTTTACCCTCCTTCATTCTTTTTTTTCACATATGCAAACATATAGCCCACAAACATACAGACCTCTTTATCTCTCTCTCTCTCTCTATTTCTCTCTCTCTTTCTCTTTCACACACACACACACACACACACACACACACACACACACATCCTTTTAATCTTCCTGATCTGTAAAAATGTTCTTCTTTAAAAACAGCTCTTGCTTCACCCTCCTTTAACTTCTCTCTGTGCCTTCTGTTGCCTGTTGTCAGTATGTCTCCTCTTCTTAGCTCAGGTCTGAAGGACTTTTCATTGCTCCCATTTTTCAACCCCAGATAGATTTTATACATTCTGGGCACAGTTTGCCAATGTTTTCTTATGAATAGGCAGTCCGTCCCGTCCCTATGCTCAATGAGAGTTGTGGACACAGGACAGAAGGATATTTTCTTCCTTTCTTAAGGTCTCTCAGCTCAATTCAGAGGGGCAACTCTGGGGCAGAAGACTGCCTCCTCTTTGTGCAGGGTTGGAATACAAAGGAGGGAAAAGAATTTTTCAAGGAGTCAAAGGAATTTAGGCAATTTCTAACAAATGGAGGCTACAGTCACCTGTTTGCTCCTGGAAATGTTACTTGGAGGCTTGGCATCAACGGAATTTGCCAGAGGGTGGGGTGGTGTCCAAGCCATTGGCTGCTGTTGTAATCTCTGATGTATCAGCAAAGAACTGTTATTATTATTATTATTATATTTTTAAATCAGCTCGGGCTGCATTATTTTGCATGAAGAAAACTTTAAGTTTTGCCCCAAACTTTCTGGAAAGCTGCTAATAGGCAAATTACACCTTAGCTCTGCTCTGGTCATTGTTCCTCAGTGACCCTTATAAAGTCCACTGCCAGCTGCTTTGACAGAAGTTCTGCTATCTGAGGCTATTGCTGAAAAGTGGGGTGACTACTCTACTATTCATGTTGCTGTTATGACACAAATCAGTGGGAATTTAACCCTTTCATGGCTCAATTTAGATTCCTTTGCATGTGGTCCTGATTTGAATGCTCCCATCCCAATCTCCATCCCAAATTCTCTGTGTCTTTATGTATGTCTTGGTTTCTCTGCCTTCATTCCCCATTTGACCCTTCCCTCTCCTTGCCATCTCCATCCATCATTCTTCCCTTCTCTCTTTTACCTACTAACACCATGTCAGCAAAAAATAAACAAAAATAGAAGGGAAACTCTGCTGACTGAAAAGAAGTCCCCACTCTCATTTCCACCTCAATGACTTTCTGCTTTGTAAAGTTAAGAGTAATAAAGAGCCAGAGGTACTGATCAGGGTTGCATGAAAAAGGTAAGCACTAATAACCATCCAAGTAGCTTCTTTGCCTCCTCTCTCCCCACTCTAATTTAGCTTCCATTTAGCCACCAAGGTGATTTTTCTAAATTGTAGGCTTGACTGTGACATTTCTCTCACCCCCACCTCACTTAATGAGCTTCAGTGGCTTCCTTTTACAATTCCAAGATTAAAAATAAATACTTCTCTTTATCATTTTCAGCTCTTTATAGCTTGGTCCCTCCCTATCTTTCCATCTTCCTTTGATGTTATTTCTCTCCATATACACTACAATCCAGCTATACTGGCTTGATGTTCCTTACTAACAATGTTCCTCTCATTTCTGCGTCATTATGTGAGCTCTCTCCCATGCCTGGAATACTCTGCCATGACCTCACCAACAGCCTCTTAGTTTCTGTGGCTTCCTTTAAAAATCAGGTCAAAGTTCACCTTCTGCAGGTATTTCCCAGTCTCTTCAGCTACAAGTACCTTCCCCTTCTGAGGTTATTTTCCATCTACTTCACATCTATCGTGTATGTACCTAGTTATTTACATGTTGACTTTCCTATTAGAATGTAAACTTCTTGAAGGTGGGGACTGTTTTTGCCTGTCTTTGTATCCCCAGTACTTAACATAGCGTCAAGCCCACAGCCGATTGATAATAATAAGTACTTAATAATACTTTTGACTAATTTCATCCGTTGTCCATTGTGAGTGCCTTAGTTGCTAATAGCTCCTACGTGCTCTAGAATGAAGCAGATTAAAGCTTTTGACATTTTGGCAATCCATTTATTTCCAGATAAGTCTAAAGTTAGTTTTATGCTGAATAGTCATAGCAATCAAAAAATTAATAGTTTGAAAATGCAGAAAATACATTTTCCCCTCATTATTCTGCTATCCTGTAGGATTAAGGTAAGATTTAGATTATTCTCAAAACTCTTAAAAGGATCTGTGATCTCATTAATTTGGGAGTTCCTTCCAGCAAAGTGAGTAGCAACCCATCTAATGCCCGTCCATCCCATCCAATTGTAGTTCATGTCCTGCCAAAAGTTTGCCATAGGGATATCCCCTCCTTCCTTTTTTTCCTTACTTTTTCCTGACATCACAAGAGTATCAGTGGAGCACTCCAGCCTCTACCTGCCATACTTAACTATTACCACGATTCCTTGCTGACATCCTTAATCCTATTGTTTTCAAAGCCATTCTTTGGTTATATTCACAATGAATTATTTGCCTTTCCATTTCCCTTTGTGTAATGCCTATCTTTAGTCCTTTAGAGACAGTAGTATTTCAAGTCTCACCTCTCTTCTACCAATACTAATAAATTGTTTTGAAAATATGGGCCTTTGTTGTTATGGAAAGGTCAGGTTCGATAAAAGTGCTGTGAAATTTCCAGAAAGCAATCGCGCCTCCTCTCTTCCTTCTTTTCTATTCTGGGCCCAACTCATGGTCCATCTATATTGTCTATCCCAAATATACATACTATTGGACAAGCTCTCATTTAGAGGCATAGTGAAATCTGGGCAATAAATTATTCTTTATGCATTTGGTCTTTCCTTTGTGGATAGACAAGTACAAAATCTTCACTGTCTCTGAGTTTGATGCAACCAGTAAAAGGTCATTTGGAAGTAGGAGGATCTGGAGGACTTTAGCATCCATGAAAAATCCCTCCTTGACCTGGACTATGTTGGATCCCTTATATCTCAGCAGCAAATACTTTTGGCAAGCATTTATTTCCTTATTTTGTGCCTCATCTGATGTTTATTATCAGAGTCATTGAACAAGATCATTTCTGTTGTTACATCTTTTAAGGAATCTTAAATACTCTGGAAATGGGTAGGAGGCAGCTGGTAAAAGAGCCTGTAGGATAGCATTTTGTTCTGATGAGTTGAATGCTTTTTCGTTATTAATGAACAATTAAGTGAGGTGGAACCAAGATGGCAGAGTACAGGCAGCAACACAGCCAAACTCTCCCAATATTCTCCTTCAAAAAACTTTAAAATGGCACCTAAAATTGAATTCTGGAGTAGTGGAACCAACAAAAAGTCAGAATGAGACATTTTTCTAGCCTAAAATATTTAGGTTGGCAGGAGAGGTCTGTGACACCAGGGCAGGGGTTGGCCTGAAGTTCAGGCTGCAGCAGCACCAGGCAGTGGGCCTTGGAGGCTGCCACAACAGTGGCTTCTATGGCTATCTGCCCAGAGATGGTAAGGGGTTTAGACAACGAGTCCAAAAGAGATTATAGGGACACTTTCCTGGCACTGGGTAGAGATGGCACTGATGGGCTACTACATGCCAATATGCAGTTCTGGGTCACAGTTCCAGGGTAGAGAGGAGGGCTTGAGGTCAGTCAAAAGGGAGCAGGAGCCCAGGTCACAGTTCCAAAGCAGGAAAGAGGCCTAGATATTGCAGCTGCAGGACAGCAGGGGACCTGGTTACAGTTCCAGGGCACATAGGAATGCTAAAATGTGTGGCTGAATGGGAACAGAGGCTCTTCTTGGCTAAAGACCAGAAATCATACAAGGAGAGCAATGACCACACATCTTCCCAGATCATGCCACCTTGGAAATGCTGAAAAATTTGAAGACCCCAGAGTTAGCTCTGGAAACAGGAACATGAAAAACCCTAAAGTTTGGGACAGGGCTTCTCGACTCCTAAGTTAGCAGAACCCAACTTCAACATACAGTTCGAAGTCAAGAAATAGGCTGGAAAAATGAGCACAAAAACAAAAAAGAACTTGACCATAAAAAAACTAGTATAGTGGCAGAAAAGACCATGGCACAGACTCAGAAGAAAACAAAAGCAATACAGTTCCAACCAAAGCCTCAAAGAAAATGCTAATTGGACATCTCTTTAAAGAAAGAGATAAGAGTAATAGAGGAAAAATTGAAGAAAGAAATGAGAGTCATGCAAGAAAATTATAAGAGATTTAACAACTTGGTAAAGAGGCACAAAAATACTGAAAACACCATTCTTTGCAAATTATAAGATGGTTTAGAGAATTCATTAGAAAAAAAACTAATTGAAATAATTAACAACTTTAGTAAAGTTGCAGGATATAAAAATAAGCCCACATAAATCATCAGCATTTCTATATATTACTAAGCAAGTTCAGCAGCAAAAGATAGAAAGAGAAATTCTATTTAAAACATCTGTAGAAAATATAAAATACTTGGAAGTTACCTGGCAAGACAAACCCAGGAACTATATGAACACAATTACAAAACACTTTTCACACAAAGTCAGACCTAAACAATTGAAAAATACTGATTGCTCAAGAGTAGGCCAAGGCAATATAATAAAAATGATAATTCTACCTAAATTAATTTACTTATTCAGTGCCATGCCAATCAAACTACTAAAATACAGAGCTGAAAAAATAATAACAAAATTCATCTGGAAGAACAAAAAGTCAAGAATATCAAGGGAATCAATGAAAAAAAATGTGAAGAAAGTTGGCCTGGCTGTACCAGATCTCAAAACATATTATAAAGGGGGTAATTATCAAAACAAGCTGGTGCTGGCTAAGAAATAGAGTGGTGGATCGGTGGAATAGATCAGTACACTAGACATAGTAGTAAATGACCATAGTAATCTAGTGTTTGATAAACTCGAAGACTTAAGCTTTTGGAACAGGAACTCACTATTTGACAAAAACTGCTGAGAAAACTGGAAAACAGTAAGGCAAGGACTAGGTATAGACCAACACCTTACACCAGATACCAAGATAACATGAAAATAGGTACATGATTTAGACATAAAGAGTGATACCATAAGCAGATTAGGAAAGCAAGGAATAGTTTACCTGTCAAATTTATAGAGAAGGGAAGAATTTATGACCAAACAAGAGATAGAGAGCATTATGAGATGTAAAATGGATAATTCTAATCATATTTAATTAAAAAGTTTTTGCACAAATAATGCCAATGCAACCAAGATTAGAAGGAAAGCACAAATCTGGGAAACAATCTTTATAGCCAGTATCTCAGATATCAGCCTCATTTCTAAAATATATAGATAACTGAGTCAAATTAATAAGAATACAAGCCATGTCCCAATTGATAGTCAAAAGATATCAATAGGAAGTTTTCAGAAGGAGAAATCAAAGCTATCTATAGCCACTTAAAAATGCTCTAATTAATTATTGATTAGAGAAATGTAAATTAAAACAACTCTGAGGTACCACCTCACACCTATCAGATGAGCTAATATCAGAGAAGTGGAAAATGTGAATGTTGGAGGAGATGTGGGAAAATTGGGACACTAATTCACTATTGGTAGAGTTATGAACTGATCCAACCATTTTGGAGAGCAATTGCAACTATGTCCAAAGGGCTATAAAGCTGTGCATACCCTTTGGTTCAGCAATACTACCATTAGGTTTGTATCCTAAAGAGATAAGAAAGGGAAAAGGATCCATATGTACAAAAATATTTATAGTAGCTCTTTTTGTGATAGCAAAGAATTAGAAACTAGGGGGACGCCCATCAATTGGAGAATGGCCGAACAATCCTGTGGATCGATTTTAATGGAATACTACTGTGCTATGAGAACTGATAAACAAGATGATTTCAGAAAAACCTGGAAAGTCTTACAGGAGCTGACACAAAATGAAATTTGCAGAACCGGGGCAACATTGTACACAATAACAGCAACATGATGATTAACTATGGATAACTTAGCTATTCTCAGCAATACAGTGATCCAAGTCCAAAGGACTTGTGATTCAAAATGCTATCCATCTCTAGAGACAGAACTGATAGAGTCTGAATGCAGATTGAAATATACAATTTTCCCTTTACTTTCTAACGGGTTTTTTTTGGTTCATGTCTTCTTTTACCACATGACCAATATGGAAATATATTTTGTATGATTGCACATGTCTAACCTATCGGTTACCATTTCAGGGACGGGGAAATGAGGTAAAATAAGTAGAGAATCTGGAACTCAAAATTTTTAAAAATGAATGTTAAAAACTGTCTTTACATGTAATTGGGAAAAATAAAACAATGACAAAGCAAAAAATTGAAATAAATAAGCCTTTCATCAACCTGTAAAAATACTGAAGAAAATAACACCTTAAAAGACAGAACTGGCTTAATGGTAAAAGAGGCCCAATAATCTACTGAAGAAAAGAACTCCTTCAAAAGCAAAATAGGCCATGTGGAAAAAGAGGTATAAGATATCACTGAAAGAAAATAATTCCTTAGAAAATAGAATTAGGCATATGGAAACTAATGACTCTATGAGACACTAAGAAGTACTAAAATTAAATCAAAGAAATGAAAAAATAGAAGAAAAACTAAAATATCTCATCAGAAAAACAACTGACAGGAAAAATAGATCCAGGAAAACCTATGATCAAAAAAAGAGCCTAGACATAATCTTTCAAGAAATTATCAAGGAAAACTCCCCAGATATCCTAGAACCACAGGGCAAAATAAAGATTGAAAGAATCCACCAATCACCTCTTGAAAGAGATTCCAAAATGAAAATTCTCAGGAATATTATAGCCAAATTCAAGATCTCCCAGGTCAAGGAGAAAATACTATAAGTAGCAAGAAAAAAATCAAATATCATAGAATCACAGTCAGAATCACACAAGATTTAGCTGCTTCTGTATTAAAGGAGTGCAGAGCTTAGCATATGATGTTCTAGAAGGCAAAGGAGCTAGGATTACAATGAAGGACAACCTATCTAGAAAAATAAGTGTAATCCTTTAGGGGGAAAACCGATATTTAATGAAACAAAGGACTTTCAAGCATACTCGATAAATGATCAGAGCTGAATAGAAAATTTGACATCCAAACACAAGACTCAAAAGAAACATAAAAAGGTAAACATGAAAGAGAAATCATAAGGGATCTAATAAGATTAAACTGTTTACATTCTTATGTAATGTAACTCCTTAGAACTTTATCATTATTAGGGTAGTTACGAGTTTACATAGACGGAGGGCATGGGTTGATTATGAGTTGATTATGCTGAGACATTCCAAAAAAAATGGAGTAAGAAATCAGGATGTACTGGGAGAAGGTGAAAGGGAAATGAAGAATGCGGATAATTTTCTTGCAAAAAGGAAGCACACAATATACAACTTTTAGCAATACTTGATCCTTATTCTCATCAGAAATGTTTCAAAGGGGGAAGAATTTATCTACACACTCAACTGGGTATGGAAATACATCCTATCAGACAGGGAAGTAGAAGGGGAAGGGGAAAAAAGAAAGGGAGGGGTGATATAAAAGGGACCTGGATTAAGGTAGGTAGTGGTCAGAAGCAAAACAGACACTTGAGGAGAGACAAGGTAAAAAGAAAGAGAGAAGGAAAACAGAAGAAAATAGGATGCAGGGAAATACACAGTAATCATAAATGTGAATGTGAATGAGATGAACTCATCCACTAAATGGAAGCAGATTGCAGAATGGATTAGAAACCAGAATCCTACATTATGCTATTTACAAGGGACACACTTGAAACAGAAAGACACACACAGAGAGTTGAAATAAGGACCTGGAGCAGAATCTATTAGAATATATCAGCTGAAGAATAAAAAAGGTAAGGATAGCAATCATTATCACAGACAAAGCAAAAGCAAAAATAAATCTAATTAAGAGAGATAATCAAGGAAACTACATTTTGATAAAATGTACCAGAGACAATGGAGAAGAAAATGGTAAGCCAGTCCAGTATCTTCACCAAGAAAACCCCAAGCGGGGTCATGAAGAGTCAGACAAGACTGAAACAACTGAACAACAATAACACTATAGACAGAGAAGTAATATCAAAAAATTTACATCAAGTTTCTCTGATAAAAGCCTCATTTCTCAGATATGTAGGTAACTGAGTTGAATTTATAAAAATAAGAGCCATTCAGCAATTAATAAATGGTCAAAAGATATGAACAGGCAGCTTTCAGAAGAAATCAAACCTATCTGTAAAATATAAAAATGCTCTAAATCTCTATTTATTAGAGAAATGCAAAAATTAAAACAATTCTGAGGTACAACCTTACACCTATCAGAATTGAGAAATGCTGAAGGGCATGTGGGAAAATAGGAACACTAATGCACTTCTGGTGGAATTGTGAAATGGTCCAACCATTCTGGAGAATAATTTGGAACTATGCCCAAAGGGCTATAAAACTGTGCATACCCTTTCATGTGACTACTAGGTCAGGATCCCAAAGAGATCAAAGAAAAAGGACCCATATCTACAAAAATATAGCAGTTCTTTTTATGGTGACAAAGAATTGGAAACTGAGGGCATGCCTATCAATTGGGTAATGGGATGAACAAGTTGTGATATATGACTGTGATGGAACACTATTGTGCTATAAGAAATGATGGGAGGGAGTTTCAGAAAAACCTGGGAAGACCTATGTGAACTGCTACAAAGTGAAGTGAGCAAAACTAGGAGATCATCGTACACAGTAACAGCAATATTGTAACAATTATTGACTCTGAAAGATTTAGCTACTCTGATCAAAACAATCATTCATGACAATTTGGAAGGACTCATGATGAAAAGCGCTATGCATCTCCAGAGAGAGAAATGATAAACTCTGAGTTAAAATTTAAGTGTAATTTTCTCACTTCATTTTCTTGCTTTTTGTGACATGGCTAATATGGCAATATGTTTTACAGGATTTCACATGTATGATGGATATCATATTGCTTGATTTCTCAGAGGGTGGAGTAGGGATTGGAGGGAGGGAGAGAATTTGGAACTCAAATTTTTTTTTGTTAAGAATAAATATTACATAAAAAAGACAATAAGCACAATGACATCTTATATTTTCTACATCTTTCGGTCAATTGTGAAATGGTAAAGATGTTCTATTTTTGAATATCATTTGTGAAAGCCTACTTATTCTGTATTAAAAATTTATTGAGGATTCCATCAATTTTTATAGATGACTCTGATAAAGATTTTGTAGAGATGAGAGAATAAATATGTGTGTTAGTAGGTATTGATGTTTTCTAGGTCACCTTTTTTTGTATCTATATGGTCTGAGATTTTTAACCTTTGGTGCCTTTAGCTATCCTGTCTCTCAATGGCTTCCCATTTGTATTGACTCCAGCACAATCTCCTTTGTGGAAACAATCCAATTGATTATCTTTTTTCATATTTTTCTCTTTAGTGACATTTCTACTTTTTCTGTAAGCACCTTGGGGACTGTAATTTCAGGATCCAAGTGTAGTGGACTATGCTTTAAAGAGAAAGTATTTGTGGCAGTTTTTGCAAAATTTCCCATTCTTCTTATGTTTGTTCCATTTTCAACTTTGGATGCCCTTAGGATATCCTTGATTAGTTAGAGAGCTCACCAAACTTTCTTTAGACTGGTTTTACTCTTCAATGCTTCTCTCTGCTTTATAAGATACTAAGGTAAAATTTTATAGGTGAATGCATATGCTAACCTGGTTTTGCCTTTTCCAGTCCTCTTTTTCTCATAGCTAAGGTATTTTTTGGTCTGTTTAATCATCTTGTTGTAGCAGTTGCTTTATAGTGGTTTAACTTCTGGAAGAAATTATTGTAGTCGATGTCTACATAATTTCTTTGTCCATTTCCTATTTGTGATTTTTCAATCGCTTGTTTAATTCAGAGTTAAAACTTCTTAATTCTATGCCACATCTTTTCTAATTGATATTATTTCTTCTTGCTTATTATATATTCTGATCTTACCTCTGATGAGTCAGTGATCTGACTTTGCACAGACAGCTGAGGGATAACTTTCAGAGCCATATGAAGTTTTTTCCTGTTCATTAAAATGTAGTCACTTTCATTCTTTGTGATATTATTTAGTACCCCCCATGTCCAACTTCTGCCAATTCTGTCTCTGAAGAAAGGGTTCATGATACAGAGACATAAGGCTTTTGTATAATCTACAAGTTTTTATTCTTTCTCATTTCTTTTTCTTGAATCATATTTTTGCATCTATTTCTCCCTATCCTCACCTTTTCTTACTTTTGCATGGAAGTCACCAAGTATGAGTGTATGTTGATTTGATTTATAGGGTTTTGACAAGTTCTTCATAGAATTTCTTTACTACTTCATCCTCAGCTCTCAATGTCTGTGTGTGAATAATTATTTTCATTGTGGTCTTTTTCCAAATACTTGTCATTAGTACTAAAATGGATGATGACCAAATGTCCCATGAAGTAATAGTTCTTGTAACTATTAGGCATGTGATAAAACTGACTCCATCTGTTCCTTTTTTTGACTCTCTAAAGAATAGTTTCCATTTATCTGTAACATCCTTCTTCTTTCATTTATATTAAGAATATAAAAATTGATACAGTTCAGTTCCTCCAGTAAAATGTCCACTCGTAATGAAAACATTGATGGGCAACAATGCTCTCCTGGTAATGTTGCATTTTAAATATGAGCTGCCAAGCTCAAATTCCAGGAAGCTTGACTCCAATTTAACTGGCAGCCCTTACAGCACACATTTTTGAAATGTCCCTTTAAGGTCTAATCAAATTAATTCTGAACTCAGTTCCATATATAAATCTCTCCCCTCCCCATATGTGCTTAAGGAAAAACTGAGTCATCAAAGGCAAATTCACTATACCAACTCATTTGGGAGTTCTTTAGAGATAAGAACTCAGATGTTTTTGGAAGGGGTGATAAATATTTAAGTAGTAAAGTCACCATTTTGTAAATTTACTAAAAGTGATTGCAATATCCCACTCTTTAAGAATTCTTGGTTTATATTATCACAGTGGTGCCAATTACTGTTTATTAGTTTGAATGTCTTGCAATACATCCTAGAGATCTGGGTACACCGCAGATAGAAAATGTGTTAAGTTTTAATTTTGTAATACATAACAATCCTTGTTGTTGAGAGTAAACTCAGCTTATTTTAATAAAAAATTTGCTTATTAAGCATCAAAAAAGTTGTACAGAAATAATAGAGATAATCCTATCAGTCGGTTTGTCACAAATATGTCAGCTTTTTTTTTCTAAAAATCACTGAAAATTCTAAAATTAAAAAAAGGAAAAAGGCATCTATTAAGCACTTAATACTTGCTAGGTACTGTACTAAGCACTTAAGATATTATCTTATTTTATCTTTAGAACAACCCTATAAGATAGGTGTTATTATTCCTACTTACATACGAGGAGGCTGAGGAGGCTGAGGCAGATAAAGGTTAAGTGACTTGCCCAGGTCACACAACCAGTAAACGTCTGAGGTCATATTTGAACTCGAATCTTCCTAACTCTACCTGCTCTACCACTTAGCTAAACTTTGTATGGAGTTGGCTAGTTAACTATCATTTACACCTTTTCCCACCCCCAGGACACCCAATAACAGCCCTTTTGGCTATGGCTTCAAATGCTAATTCTTTGAAAACTGAAAATCCATGTATTGTATTTATAGTAACTCTCAATCAATGAGAATAACTAGCATGCTTCTTTCGGTAGCCTGGGAAGTAGGTGCTATTATTATTATCCTAATTTTACAGTTGAGGAAACTGAGGCAGATATCAGTTAAGTGACTTGCCTAGGATCACATAATTAGTAAGTGTCTAAGGTATGATTCAAACTCTGGTCTTCTTTTCTCCAGGTCCAGTGCTCTATCTACTAAGTAGCCAACTTTTCAACTTATAAGTAGAGTTAGGATTCCCAAAGGGGTATGAAGTAGACATGGAGATTCATAAAATTTGGAAATATAAACCCAGATGAAAGCAATAAAGTGAGAAATAATTCCAAATGCATTCTGCATTTCAGCATAATTAGTCCCAGCTTATTAATGCTAATGAGATAGCACCATGGTAAAATTGAAAGAACTCTGGTTTGGGAGTCATAAGACCTGTGTTTAATTCCTGCCTCTATCACTAATTACTTTTGTGACTTTGGGTAATTTATGTAATCTCTCTCAATCTCTTCTGCAAAATGAGGGGGTTGGGCTGGCTTTTCAAGTTCCATCTAAATCCATGATCATCTATGGCAGGTGTTCTCAACTCTGAGTTGAATGAGAACTACTATTAGGGTTGAAACCTTATTCCTCTTCAACCTGCTTTCCTTCTATAGTTTGCCATGAATGCCAAAGCTGGGAGTGGCACCTCCTTCCTGTTACACTTGGCAATTTTACAGTCAAAATCCTGCTTGCTACTCTTGGGATCATGGGACTTTGGGGAAATAAAAAGTAGCTCTTTGTTACAAAACATTGAAGATTCCTTATCTTAGGGGACAAATGTTTATTCTACACTTTTATACTTTGGATAGATGGTGGTATTATTAGGAAGGATATCATACAACTTGACCTGCAGTGAAGATTTCCCCCATTTCTTTCTTTGTTTTGCTTTTGTGGAAAACTCTCAGAGAGGAAGAGGATGGATATGAAAATGGCAGTGAGTGAATGAATAAATAAATTAATAAATGAATGATAAAGCATTTATTAAGTGCTTACAATATACAAAGGACTCTGCTAAGTGTTGGGGGTACAAATACAAAAAGGAATATAGTCCCTGACCTGAAGTAACCTATATTCATCTATATACATGTGTATATGTATGTACACACACAAATATTATATAATACATTATTTTGATAGTTATATATTAATAAAACAAAATTATATATTACGATAACATGTTATATGTACACAGAAGTACAGACATGTTTCTAATTGTAGAAAAATTTGAGAATAAATTTATTCAGAACCCCCACTTAAAAATATAACTAATGATAATTTTGAATAAGGATTTCTTGTTTTTTTCTTTATTTGAAAACACTTTGCCTGCTTATGTTTGGGTTCTAAGGACTTACCTGTCAGGACACACAAAGATCATACTGGAAGTTAGGACAAAGATGTTTTTAGATTCACTACCATGTACATTCACTATATAGAGACTATATATAAGTACTACAAAAGAAAATAAATACCTTGCTATAGTATCCTTCAAGAGTATATTGTCTTCCTTGTCTTCCAGGAGGACCCTGTTTTAGAAATGAATCTAACATAAGCACATAAACATTTACCGAAAGAAATATTTGTGTAGTTGTATGACAGAGAACCCTTAAAATGTTAATATTTCAGTATAGCATTTAAAATGAATGCTTTCCATGTTATGGAAAGAAGTATGCTGGTTATTCTGGTTGATGGAGAGTTGCCATATATATACTACATAGATTATCAGTTTTCAAAGAATTAGAATTTGAAGCCATGGCCAAAAGGGCTTTGACTATGTGTCCTGAAGGGGAAAAAAGGGGGTTTTCTTTTCCATTCATCTTCAATCAACAGCCAATTATCAAGTACCATTTATTAAGTGCCAGGTGCCATGCTAAGTACTGGGAATATAAAGACAACAGTGAAACAGTTCTTGTCCTCAAAGAGCTTACATCCTATTGGAATATAAATATGCTTAGTTTTTGAAGGCAAGACCTGGTTTTTTAAACAGAGAATTTATCTCTTGGGCTTTATATCCTCTTCAGCAAAATAAGCTATCATAGTTTCAAGCTAAGAGTTTAAAATTGCATGCAGTAAGCCTTTTGGGACACCTAGTATATGGGCAATAAAATATTGATGTTTTAGCAACTTAAAACTGGCACTGCCTCACTATAGAGTAACCAAGTTCCTTGAGGTCAGGTACTGCTTTGCTTTTGTCTTTGTGTCAGAACCTGTCACATGCTTAATAAATGCTTCTTTCCTCTCTTTCCCTTCTTCCCAAGTGGCATCATTTTAATCATTATCATTGACTTCTAGAATTTCAGTAACTTTTACTAGAAAAATGTTGGCATATTTGTGATAAACTTATTGGCAGGATCATCTCTATCATTCCTGTGCAACTTAATAAGTGCAATTATTTCAGCATTCTCAGTATAGAATTGTTGATAGATTTCTCAGAGTAAAATTTCTGGGTAGTTTATCTTAGTATCAAAATATCTCAGTATCTTAGTAGTTAGTTCTGCTCATGGTGTCAAGTACATATATGAAGAAATCCATCTGAACAGATCTACAGAGATTTTGAGTAAAATGCACAAGTTTCCCATATGGGTCAGCCTTTTTTTGAAGAAAGGCAAAAAAGAATTTTATTGCTTTCTCATGAGAAAGGACGCCACCCAAGCTGTAGAGGTTGGGGGTGCTTTAATTATGTTTTACATTTATTCGTTCTGAATAAATGGGTACAACCCCTGAACAGAATACAGGAGAGTATCTGGGTCAGCCTTTTATGAGACAGATTCCTTAACTTCTGGTCCTAGCAGATATTTCTAGGTTGAGGTTTGCATGAACCAAAAATAGTTAATGAGTGAGAGAATCACAGACATTTAAACCTTAGAGACTATAAAGTCTAACCCACTCGTTTGACAGATGAGGCCTGAGAAGGCCAGTGACCTGAGTCATAAAATAAGTTGCAGAATCAGGATTCAGGTCTATGTCCTCTGCCTCCAAGTCCAGAGGTTATACACTGACTCTCAACATGCTTAAAAATATTTTACTACTACACCAACATATGTATGTATATCCATAAATACATACATATATGCACATATGTTGTATACAGACATTGGGGGGATTTATTTTGCTTGAAAATGCACATTTGTCACAAGAAATTTATTTTTGTTTTTCCCTATAGGGTATGGAAGCCAGAGAATAAATATTTCTGTTCATTTTGTTTTAAAATGGAAAGGTGGGGTATGCTACAGATGTGGTTTTATATGCATTTTCAGATGATGTCTGTGTTATTAATTTACTTCATTGTTTTAATTTGTTACAAGAGACTTCTCCCAAAGTGAGATGTCATTCAGTTGTTTCAGTCATGTATGATTGACTCTTTGTGATCTTGTTTGGGGTTTTCTTGCAATGATACTGGAACAGTTTGCTATATCCTTCTCCAGATCATTTTACAGATAAGGAAACTGAGGCAAACAGGCCCAGGGCCACACAGCTAAAAAGTATTCACTTAATAAGAGGCTAGACTTGAACTCAAGTCTTCCTGACTCCAGGCCTGGCACGCTACCCACTGAGACCTGTCTGAAAGTGCCAGAAAGTGAGAGCAATCTGTAAATGTTTGAAATCATGTGAAAACAAAACACATCCAGAAGGGTATAGTCATATACTACTGAGAATTACCTAAAGATGTTGGCTTAATAACGAAAGACTACTGGCTTTCAGAAAGAGCCAATGGAAAGGGAAATACTGAAGGCATGTGACAGAGAGAATGTACTTGAATGATTGATTGCATTGTGTCAGAAGAACATGAGAGGAATGAGTTGCTATGTAGGTCTTGTTTTAGATATTACCGCACTTCCTATAGCATCTGTAATGAGGCCAAGGAACAGGCACATCCCCAAACATTGCATTCCAAATTATCTATGTGTCCTCTCCTGACTACTTCCCTAATAGAATGTAAGCTCTTTGATAGCAAGAACAATTTTACTTTTGTAAAATAGCACAGTGCCTGGAATATAGCAGATTCTTAATAAAGTTTGTTGAATTTTTTATTGAAACTTTGATTTGATTAACTCTGAAAGTTATTATTTCAGTTCTTCTGATAGAGCATACCAGTCTGTCTCCCATCACACCAATGTCCCAATCCAAGTCAGAAAAATCACACTACATTAGTTATGTTACATGCCCTGACTACTGTCCTTCCAACCCTCCCTATCCTAATTCACCCTACTCTTTCCTAAGCCCCAATCTAACTTGGGTCACCCATCTCCCAGACCATTCAAATGTGCCCTTTGGAATGCCAACACCATTCCCAACTGATAATCCTCCTCCTTGGACAACCTCCACCATCTGACTTCTCTTGGTCTTGCAAGTTATTAGACTGATATGATTTCACTCAAGACAAATTGATAAAGCACAACCTCAAGTGGGACTTCAACTGCTGTTCAAATATTCTTTTGCTCTGTTCTTACTGACTTCTTGTGTTTTTGCCCGTAGAAAATGTTCCAAATGTTTTCCTTTTTCCTCAAGCCCCTGGTCTCAAAACCCACATTTACAACGGATGACTTATCCTTATAAATCACCGGGAATCACTTTATCACAAGGCCATTTCAACATAGAGCAATGACTTAAAAAGCTCTAATGCTAAAGAGAAGTGGGTGGTTTTGTGATTATTTCATGAATATGGGACTGTCTAGAGGGTCCATCATGAGTAATCTAGATCCAAAGTAACACATTTCACTCTTTATCAAACATTGATCCAGATGGAGTGTACTGAATTCACAGCATAATAATATCTTGTACTTTCAGGCAATACAGACCAATAATATTTTTGCGAATAGCTTGCCCTGGAATTTAACCATGATTATCTATGAATTTTGCATTTTTGTAGTGCACAGATCTCTAATGCTCACACTGGAAAACTACAGCCAGAAAATGCACCCAGAAGGATTGCCAACATTTACATTGCCATAACTTTTACGCCTCCAATTGACAGTTATCCCCTAACCAAATGATAAATCATATTGTAAACATGGCAAATTCCATTAAAACATGTCTACTCCTCGATGAGGCTAATCCCTCTACCTTTTTCCTTGATCCTATTTCTCCTCATCTCCTCCAGGACCTTGCTTTTATGACCATTCCTTTACCCCATATATCTTTAATTATTCTCTATCTCCACTGTCTCCTTCTCATCTGCCGTAGGTATCTTCAATCCTAATAAAGCTTTTCCATGATCTTTTAAGCCCATTTAAATATTGTTCTTCTTCCCCTTCATTGCTCACCTTCCTGAACAATTTATGTCAACAAGATGTTACCACTTCCCTAATACCTACTGTTTCACCAACTTTTTGCTGTTAGGCTTCTACTCCCACCACTCTGAACTTGCCAAGATCTTTAAACGATCTCCTCATTCTCAAATTCTACGGCCTTTTTTGCAATCCTCATTTTCTTTGATATTTCTGTAGTATTTGACACTTTCGATAGTTGGATATTCTCTCCTCTCTTGACCTCAGAGGTCCTAAACAGTTCTGGCTTTCTTCTTATTCCTCTAACCATTCCCATCCAGTGTCCTTCATTGGATTTTCATCCTCTTCCTCTCCTCTTAAAGTAAGTGTTCTGTAAGGATCTGGTTTTGGCACTCTTCTCTACATATACTCCTACAGATTTACTCCTACTACAGATATACTGCTACATCTATTTTAAATAACTCCAAAATTTATATCTGTCCTTTGAGCTCCAGATTCTCATTTCTTACTGCCTACAGAATATCTTTTGATATCCCACTAGCATTTCAAACTCACAATGTCCCAAGCTAAACTTACTATATGTCCTCCTAAACTCTTTCCTCCCTCTGACTCTTTTCTTTCCACAAAACTAACATTTACCCCATCTAGTATATCTGAAACTTCAGGATTATTACTGATTCTTCCCTTTGCCTAATTTCTTATATCCATTCATTTAACAAATTATGACATTGCAAAACCTTTCATATCTGTATCCCCCTCTCTATTCTCCCTATTCACATTACTACCTACCTGGGTTATTTCAAATGCCTGCTAACATCATTCTACCTCCACCCACTCCTTGCTCCAATCCATTGTTCATACCACAGCCAAGACATTTTTTTTCTTTTTGTCAAGTATCATACTTTTATTGACATTTAATAATCTTAGAGAATATTTTCATAGAATAGAAAAAAAGACAGACCTAGTGTGAGGAAAAAAGATAAAATACAAATGAATAATTCTCACAATCATCTACCTCCTCAGTACTATCTCAGCAATCTTCTCATAATCCTTCTCCAGGGCAGCCATGGAGTCCAATTGGCTCAAATAGCAATTTTGGAAAGTGGAACACAGAGAGGATTAAATGGCTTGCCTATGGTCACACAACTAGCAAGTATCTGCAGTAGAATTCAAACACAGTCCTTCCTGACTCCAAATCCAGCAATCTATCCATTAAAGTACCTAGTTGGCAGACCTTGATTGACAGGAAAAGAATTTGAAATTTACATTCTAGACAATGGGAAGCCACTGAAGATTTTTGAACATGAAAATGATATTGATAGATATATACATATTGAAAAATGTCACCCACTAACTTCTCTTCTGGAGACTCCCTAATGGTCACTAGGTGAGAAACTTGTGTTGCTCCCCTTTCCATTTCTTCTTAGCCCAGTGGACTCCAGCATGCCTTTATCATGCATGAATGTATCTCTGAGATCCAAGTAGGCCAGGCCTGTGTCCAGACTAGCAGTGCTTGTTGGGAGGTGTATTACCTGGAACACGGTATCCAGCCTGATGGTCAGATGCCAAGTGACAAGATCACTAGGGGTGGCAATGAATCTTTCAACACCTTCTTCAGTGAAGGTGTTTGCTGGCAAGCATGTTCCCTGTGCTGTGTTTCTAGGTGTGGAACCAATTGTTACTGAACAGAATATGAAGTTCTATGACAAGAGGGAAGGAAGAGACTGAGTGGTGATGGTTGAGAAATTTTGGGAGATGGAAAAGTAAAGTTGTGAGAATTTACATTGGATGAAATAAAGATTCTCAGTGAAGGAGGTTAGGCCATCTACTGTATATATGGAGGTTTAGGTGCGATTGGAGACTTAAGAAGAGAGGAAAAAGTCTGAAAGAGTTGTTATAAAGAATGGGTTTTTTTCACCAGATGGATGATTTCATAAGTAGATATAGGTCCCAGTAAAGAACCCCCTCAACCAATGCGGATAAGCACTTTCTTTGCAACTTGATCTTAGAAAGATGCCTGGGAGCACTAAGAGGTTTAGTGACTTAAGATAAGGAAAAAGAGTGTAAGAGAAAGACTGCTGAGCAGCTCTGAGGGCTTACCTAAGATTATATACTGTAAATTTTGGTGGATGAAACCAGCTCAGGTTCATTAATTCTTCCATCAATATTCAGGATCCATAGAGCAGGAGCAGAGAGACTAGATAGTAGGAGTTACTGAAGGATGAGGATTGGCAGCTTGAGAATGATAGAAATCAGTGTGTAAGGTTTTCTAGGATGGTGGTTTATGATGAGCAAAGCGGTAGACCAGGGAATCAAATATGAGACTCAATGAGGTTAAGTGACTTGCCTATGGTCATGCAATTAATAAATGTGGAATTAGAATCCAAGTGTTTTGGGCTCCAAGTGTAGCCTTCATTCTATCCACCGCGCCATCTTGGAGAACACAAAATTCATAAAGATGAATGGAAGACAGAAGCTCTGAATAAGAGAGGAGTAAAAATAAAAGAGAGAATTGAAAGAAAAAGAAATTAAACTAAGAGAAAAAGAAAGTAACAAAGAAAAAAGAGAACAGCAAAAATATTGAGAGTGAAATGAAGATCCAGAAAGGTACAAAATTAAAGATGGAAGAAAGAAACATGAACTGAGAAAAATAGGAAAGGAGAAAGGCAGAAGAGACAAAGACAGATTAGAACATGATAAAGAGGAAGAAAAATTACTTCATGGAAAAGAAAAAAAAAAGAATTGAGTGAGTGAGTATATAATACCATGGGAGATGGAGTAAATTATGAATCTATTGAATATGAAAAAACTTGTAATCAGAATGCAGTAATATATAAACGCTAAAGTAAAACTCTGTGGATGGATTAACATGGTGAATGAACTCATGCCCTCTTTCCTTGGAGAAATGGAAGATGTGGTTCATGGGGAGGGAGGAAAGGTATTGAGAGAGATTGGGAATATCAGCAAAGGAAAGAGGGAGAGAAGGGAACAAACATTTACTAAGAATCTACTATAAGTCAGTCTCTGGGTTAAGCACTTTACAAATATCTCATTTAATAGCTACTGTGTATCTCAAGTAACCATTATATTCTGGGACAGTTTAAAAGGTGTCAGTACGTATTTTCTTTTTTTTTTTCAAGGCAATTAGGGTTAAGTGACTTGCCCAGGGTCACACTGACAGTAAGTGTCAAATGTCTAAGGCCAGATTTCAACTCATTCTCTTGACTCCAGGGCTGGTGCTCTACTCACTGTGCCACCTAACTGTCAGTATCGATTTTCAATGCTGGTGGTACAAGCATGGTGATGGGATCTAGTTCCTGTGGAAGAAGGTTTGAGAAGCATGGACATTTCTAAGAGGAAAGAGTGAGTAGGGAATGTTGAGTAGGAAGGATAAACCTATGAATGTGTGTGGAGGGGGCAGTGAGAGAAAGAGATCAAGATGGAAGAAAGAGAGAAAGAAAGAGAAGGAAGAGAGTGGGGAAAGAAAAGGAGGGAGAGAGGAAGAGAAAGAAAAAGGGAGAAAGAAACAGAGAGAGAGGAGAGAAAAAGAGAAAGGGGGAGAGGGAGAGAGAAAGAGAGAAAGGGATGAGAGAGAAAGAGAGAGAGAGAGAGAGAGAGAGAGAGAGAGAGAGAGAGAGAGAGAGAGAGAGAGAATTTTAATGAAGGTGTTATTTATTTGCATCCATGTGGAGCTGGCCAGACTTTGTTGTGTACTGATTTACTGATTTGCATTTGGGAGGTCTGGGCTCTCACGCTTCTTCTCACTACCATTCATCAATAACAGTATTAGGAAGGCACTGTGACATGTCTTAGTCAGTTTCTGAATTACCCAGCATATCTAAATGGCAGGTTTCTGAGATCCCTTTAGTGTCTCCAAAGGATGGGAAAATAATGGCAGGGGATAAGAAAGGACCGTGCACTAGGAGCCCTAGAGCTTGGGGCATGAGTGAATTTAAGTCATTGTCACTTACATGTAAGGTGGTGAGATTGGTTACTTAAGATTGGAAAACCCCTCTGACTGGAGCGGATTGGAGTATCCTGTTGGTAGCATGGTAGGGACATTTCCTTAGCTGATATGTAACAGAATCTATGTAACAGAAATATAAAGAATTCTAAACTTTAGGCCATTCACTGCAAAGAAAATGAATGTATAGGACTTCTGACATTAAGCATTCAAGCATCAACATATTCAGCTATTAGAGGAAAAATATCACACAATTCATTCACTCCCAAAAGGAAATGGTAAGAAGGTAGAGTATTGAGGTAATTATACCATATCTAGATGTTCTTTAGAATATAAGGAAGTAGAAAGAGAAGTAAAGAGAATTAAATTGCAACATTATGCATATTCTACCAAAAATCCTAAGTTTTAGGGGACTATAAACTTTTAAGGAATAATTTGGTAGTTATGATACTAACTGGCTTGTTAAAAGTGATCTTTCTGGTATCTGTGACACTTACGTATGTTAATATTTGTGAAAGATGTTGCTTATGAACTTGTGTGACAGAAGATCTCTGCAATGTTATCCTTTGGTATTGTGCTATCAAAAGGAGAGGACATAAAGAGGTAGTGATGGATGCATAGGAGCAGTTGGTATAACTCCTGAGAAAATAATAGCTCTCACGAGTAATAGAACTCCGGCTATGATTGGAAAGACAAATGATGCTATTACCTCACTGAAATAAAAACAGAACTAATGTTAGCAAAGTATTCTTTTGGCATTGTACATCTTTCATGCTGTTTTTCTGCTAGGTGGTTTTGTATAAAGTATGCTGGGTCAGTAATGTGAGATAACAATTGAGATAATCCTACTATTTGGGGGTTGCTGTCCAAAGTTTTGGATTATAAGTATGGTGTTTGAAAACTCTAATGTTCTCAGAGAGTCCATGGACCCCATCTCCCAATTGCATATGTGAAATCATTTATGGAGGAACTTTTAGGACACTGTGTTAGGGCATCAGAAACTAGAACAAGACTTTCTATTGGATACTTCGATGGAGCTGTGCATATGTCTTCTATTCCTGAAGATTGCAATACAGCCACACCTAGTCACATAACATAACTCTCATCCCAGCGTTCTTGTCAATATGCCACAGCCATGAAGCACAAGGCAAATAACTCATAGATAATAAAGATGTGTATGAAGGCGATTATCACTGGTTAGTTTAACCCATATTTTGGTTTGAGTCAGAACTACCGTCCCTTTGTGTGAACGCTCTTCCCCCTGGTTCTTCCTTAAGCAAGAACTGGGCTGGGAACCTTATTCACTCTTGAATTCTTTTCTCTTTGCATTTTATAGCTACTTGACAAGAGAAAACTCTAGGAATGAATTGCTATAATAAAAATTTGGGCAATGAGTACGATTGGTGCATAGGGTTCAAAATGTCAAGGTCACAGGTGTGGTCCATCATAAGCTTGTTACCTGTACGCAGAAAAACTGTGTTGTATAGGACTCTGACTCCAACCCTAATCCTGGTCAGAAATCTTGAAGATGATCACAGGGAGGGGTAAGAAATTGTGACTAGCTCATTGCAACACTTCAAAATATCGTAAAAACAAGTAAGAATGCAGTTTGTTGAAAGGATTGAATGTATTAATTGCCAGTTGCTAAAACTGGGACTTATTTATTACAAAAAATAATGCTTGCAATAGATACATCTAAACTCTTCTCATAGAATGATAAACTATCCCAAATGCAAATTAATGCCTTCAAATGGGCCTATTCTGAGCCACAGGCTTTGTAACTTAATCTGATGACTAAAGTTTAGGATTACATTCTCTTTCTCACTCAAGCCCTGAAACAGACTGGATACTCTGCACATTCCAAGCTTAATGCAAAAGAGATTTACAGCTAGCAGCCATCCATTCATTACTAGTGGCACAGTAGGTAAAAACTTTACACAAGCCCATCCCAAAGGATTCCAGTCTTGACTGAAGGAATCTTGCAGAGATTGAAAGACAACTTCAGCTTAGAGTCCTCAGGTGGTCTACTTCCAAAATCTCTTTAGTGGGAGTGGGAATTATTCACTTGATTCCTTTGGAATTGTTGGAAAGAAACAGCCCTGGCCTCTGCAGAGATGAGTCACTCACCACAGCTAGATGAAGAATACCCAGCCGAGGGGTAGATTCTCTGTTAACGTGTCAGATATACAGCATAAACCCAAAAGACCTGCCACTGGCGCATGGCCTTTATCCACTTCCCCAAGGGATCATCTCTCAGACTAAGCAGCACTGTTTCTATTTTGTACCATGGTACAAAGCCTGTCTGGAGAAGATCCAATATGTCACTGGCTTTTAATTTCAGCAAGAGCTGTCAGACTCATATGCCATCAATCATTTTTCAGGAAGGAGAAGTTACAGGATTGGTGGCAACTTTAGGCTACAAGTGGCTATTTCAGGGACCTAGAGAGGTCACTTTCTCTAATGGAAGAAGCATTGACACACCTGATTGAGAAGTGATTCAGGTGATTTCTAGTCAGAATGCAGAAGGGGGCTATACTTCAGAGGGTATATCATCTTTGGCTAGGAACTTTCAGGATCATGGATTTAGAGTTTGGAATTTGGAGCCATGTCCAACTGAGGGTCAAGTCATACAAAGAATAGTAGCAGACCTGAGATTTGAACCCAGGTCTTCTGACTCCAAATCCTGCCCACTTCCCCCTTTGTCATAATACCTCTATAGCAGTAGACCATAATTTGCAAAATACTTGCCTGACACATAAATAGGTGATTAATAAATGCTTGTTCCCTTCCCCTATTCTACCCCTGACAGCTTATGAAAATGGGGAGATGTCATGATAGTCTTAATTTTGAGATAACACTAATGCTCAAGGATGTCTAAATAAAGAAGGGTGAATAGACCTGCAACTATTTATCCAGCCATAGTCCACTCCACTGACAGTGGGGAATGAGTCCACTTGCCCAGACAAGGCACCTGGAAGGATAACACAATTTGTAATAACACCACTAAGTACCTAGAGTATGTTGGGGGATTCTCAGAGCAGACAAACTTGATAGGAGCTGTCTGAGTTATGCCAATAGTGTTTGCAAAATATCTAGAGGTCCTGGAGATGTTCCCTACACATTTCCTGTATTTGATACACAGCAAAGAATTGCTGGAGTGTTCTTTGCTAAAACCATATTCAATTTTTGGCACATACTTCAAAGATAACATTTTTTCAATAGCCTACATGGAAGAATTCTGCCTGGGATCTTTACAGTGATGAAACCAACGTAGTATTTTGCTAGATAACAGACTAATTACTCTCACCAATTCAATTTAATAAGGTTTTATCAAGCACCTACTACGTGCCAGACACTTCGCTTAGCTTTGAGGATTCAAAACAAAAAAGGAAACAGTCTCTGCCTTAAAGATGTTAATATTCTAGTGGAAAGAGATGGGGTCATAGATTCAGATCTGGGAGGGATTATGGAGATCTAGTCCAACCCCTTTATTTTACAGATAATGAAACTAAGGCCATGGAGACAGGACCATCATCCTCAGACATCAGAATGATACCAATGATACCAATAATAAAGATTAGGGGACTAAGCCCTTCCCATTCATCTTCGAGCAAATATAAGAACTAGCAAATATAATTTTACTTAAGTGCAAATCTGACTGTCATTTCCCTACTCATTAAACTCCAGTGGCTCTAGGATTAAATGATTTACTACAGGCCACACAGGTAGTAAGTGAGAGATCTGCTATACACTTCTACCTGTTTTCAAAGTATGATGAAGTGGAAAATGGCTGCCTATATTAGGACTTGTTAGATCTTGGGTTCACTGTATAACAAGTACCCATGGGAAAAACCGGAAAGGTCTTCTTATCTAAAAAGCAGGCTGTCTGAGTCTTTGTCTTTCATCCTTTACCAGTTCTTCTTTGGCCAGGTCATTTGGCATCTCCTGCACTCTGCCCTATAAATTATGTACCATGTCCATGTCCTCTTTTTGGCCAGTCATGGATTCTACTTACAATCATTTTCTAGCGCCTCTATTCTGCATGAAAAGACTTGGCTAGTCTGTTTACAGCTTTCCCTGCTACTTTTGTTGGTCAACTTTTGCATCAATGTTTTTAATATAACGAAGGAGAGAGGAGAAGGGAGGGAAAGAGGAAGAGCATTTATTAAGAACTTACTATGTACCAGGCACTGTGCTAAGTACTTTGCAAATAATATCTCATTTTGTATAAAAACTATAATCCACATTTACACTTCGTCCAAAATCACATGGCTGGCAAGTGATGGGGCTGGCACCTAAGAGCAGGTCTTGTGATTCTATTCCATGGCTGTTTCTTCTTTAGTATTCCATGATGCCCTCCTTCAACCCATTTCCAGAGTGTTATCAAGCCAAATGGATCCTGCATATTTCCTTTTATTACTGAAGCCCCATCCAGAGATTCACAATAACATTTGTATGTTAAATGCAACATTCCCATGCAACTTTCTTGACTCCTATGTAGGAAGTTATAATTTTTAACTGTCCAAAATATGTTTTCAAGTTAATAAATATTTTGTCATGAGAACAGGTGGAAAAGTTTCCATAAGGAGGAAACTGGCTAAACTTATGGTTAGCAAATTTATCTGACAGCTTCAGGAGAACCAGGTGCTAGGAAACAGCTTTCCCAGTCTTCATGGCACAATGATACTTCATATTTCTTTCCATTGTGCTTTAGAGTTTAAGGAATATTTTTTGCATCTATTTTCCCATTTGATTCATAAAATAGAATTAAATCATAGCACATTGGCCCTGGAAAATACCTTAGAGATTGTCTAGTCCAACTCCCTATTTTATGGATGAGGAAACTGAAGACTAGATAGTGGAAAAAATAGGAAATTCAGATTTCCTAACTCTCAGACCAGTGGAGTATGGTCAGCTAATTTCCACCATTCTATTCAAACCCACTTTCAAATAAGCAATAAAGTCTCAAAAGAAGCTCTCTTGGACAAATGACTGTGAGCCAAGCTTGGACACAGACCACTAGACCACTGACTTGCCAAAAGCTCCATCAACAGAAGACCACTCTCTTCTGGACCACTTATCTGGAAAGCAACTCAATCTTTGGTCATGACTAAAATTCTTGACCGACCCTGGGCAGGGAAGTGGTGGTAGTGGTGGTGGCTGTGGTAGAAGTGTGTGTGTGTGTGTGTGTGTGTGTGTGTGCACACGCATGTCCACACGAGTGTACCGTAATGCATCAAGGGAAGAAGGGATTAATCATTAACAGCTTCAGGGTCCTGTGGTCTTGCCAGACAATCAAATAGCAATCCCTATCTAGGTTTAGTGCTAATCTACTACACGATCTCAGAGAATTCAGGTAGCCAGATATGTGGAGGTGATAACCAGCAACAGGCAGGACTAATTTAATCAACTACCAAGCTCCTACCATGTGCCAGGCATTGTGCTAGACCCTGGAGATACAAAGACAAAAACTAACTCTTTCTTGCTCTCAAGCAGCTTTTCTGGGAGACAATAACATTTTCTCCATCACTTTTTTGTAATTCTAGAAAAATCAACAAAAAAGATAAATCAAGCCCTGATTTGTAGCCGTTTGCACATTTCCAAGGTGAGGCAGCTGTGTGGCACAATGGATGGAGTACTGGGGCTGGAGTAAGAAAGACCTGAGTTCAAATTTGACCTCATACGCTTACTAGCTGTGTGACCCTGGGCAAGTCATTTAAACTCTATCTCAGTCTCTTCATCTATAAAACCTCCCAGTGTTTTTTGAGGATCAAATGGGATAATTGTGTTATATAAATGTCAGCTGGGGCAGCTAGATGGCACAGTAGATAGAATGCTGGACATGAAGTCAGGAAGATTCATCGTGCTGAGTTCAAATTGGACTTTAGAAACTTACTAGCTGGGTGACCGTAGGCAAGTCACTTAACCCTGTTTGCCTCAGTTACTCATCTGCAAAATGAGCTGAAGAAGGAAATGGTAAACCACTCCAATATTTTTGCCAGGAAAACCCCAAATGAGGTTACAGAGAGCCAGCTACAACCGAAAGAACTGAATAACAAATTTTAACAATCACTATGATTATTATTATTAATTATTGTTATTATTGTTTTAAATGTTCACACATGGCTAGCTCTAGCACCCTGAGGAGAAACAGAATATAAATAAAATAAATACAAGGTAGTTTGGTGAGAGAGAGCATTAGCAACTGGGGAAATCTGTAAAGCAGTCTTATATAAAGTCTTGCTTGAGCTGAATCTTGAAGTAAGGGATTCTAAGAGGTATCTAAGGCTCTAAGGAGTCTAGGCACCGGGGATAGCTAGTATAAGGGTAAATATGAGAGAACGCCCTGTGTGAGGGAAAGTGAGAAGGCTAATTTAGCTGGGTTGTAGGAAAGGGAATAAAAACATTTGATGAACAGTAGGTTAGAGCCAGGTTATCTAAGCTTTTAAATGTCAAACAGGTGAATTTATGTTTTATACTCTAAGCTACAGTGAGTCACTGGAATTTACTGAATAGGAAAATGCTAGTCAGATATACCCCTAAGAAAAATCACGTTTGCCCAAAGGTGAAAGGTAGGGCTTAGTCGTGTTGGCTTTATTATTGATGCATTCATGGTCATCATGGCTTTTATTGCTATCAGCTGCTCCAAGTGACCAGTAGGGGTAGGTCATGATCCCGCCAACCGACGGGGAACTTGCCTAGGAATGCTATTTGTGTGACATCAGTCCTATCAGTGCTGAGACACTGCTTCTTTCACTTAGCCTAGTGAGGTAGGCAGAGTATTGTTATCAGAGATGTATACGTGAAGAAATTGAAGGTCCGAGAATTTTGAATGACTTGTCCAAGATCAAATGATCAGTCCATAGTAGTAGCAAAGACACCTTGAGTTGAGTACTGCTCTTTTGACTATACCATTTGCCTTCCTGCATGGGAAGCCCATAACTGAGTGAACACTTGTAGCAACACCTCCTTATCATGGAGGACAAAACATCAGGGGCCCATTGGCTCCTTTATTGCTTTACTGTCCTGAGGCTGCACCTTCAGCTTTGCTTCTAGAAACTGTGCCCTCGATGACTTATGCTACTCAGCTTTGGAGCTCCTGCCCTAGGGTCATGCTGAACTAAGTGGTGAGGGCTTCTATCTGGTTAAAAATAGACCTCATTTCAAGCTGCAGTGCTATACCCTCCCCATCTCACCTCTTGTTCTGGAAATCCCAATGAAATTTGACTCTGGAACGATCTTGGTAACTACCAATTATCAACTACCCTATAACTCTATTAAGCATCCCTGCAATTTCCCAGACCTAATACCCTTCTCTGGACACTAATTCTCTTTTTGTTTTGTCTTCCCCTATTAAAATAAAGGGGCTGCTAGGAGCTGCTGTGGATAGAACACTGGACCTAGAACACTGGACATCAGGAAGATGTGAGTTCAACTCTGAACTCAGCCAATTACTACCTGTGTGACCCTGGGCAAGTCACTTAACCCTGTTTGCCTGAGTTTCCTCATCTGTAAAATGAGCTGGAGAAGGAAATGACAAAACCATTCCAGGATCTTTGCCAAGAAAATCCTAACTGGGATCTTGAAGAGTCTGCCACAACTGAAGAACAACTGGACAACAACAAATGAGAATATACGTTCCTTGAGAACAGAGATGATTATCTTTCATATTTGTATCCCTAGTACAGTGCCTGGCACATAGTAAAAAAATATTCTTTTTAATTTATTCACCGCTCACACTCATTTACTTCTTTTCTATTGTCTCTGTTGCCATCCTACTTGAGGCCTTCATTAAGTCTTTTGTGGACCGTTACAATAGCTTTCTACTCTGTCCCCTGCCTCTAGCCTCTTCTTCCTCCCATCTATTCTACACTGAGACCATATGACTCGATTATCAACAAAACATACACAAAAAACCAAAACCTTCAGTGGTTTCCCACTGTGGCCTGAATAAAGCCTGACTTGTTCAATTTGATATTCAAAGTATTCCACAGTCTGCTCACAAACTACCTCTATGACCTATCACACACTCCTCCTATTCATATCCCCTCTGCTCTAGTCAAACTGGACTAAATGCTAATGGGATGCTGGTCTATAGTAATAGGCATAGTTTCCAAGACTAAGGAGGGGATTATTCCTCTGTATTTTACCCTAGTCAGATCGTGTCAAGACTACTGTGTGAAGTTTTGCTTGCCACATTTTAGGACACAGATGAACTGGAAAGGACCCAGTCAATAGCGACTAAAAATGGTTAGAGGTCTTGAATTCATACCAGATAAGGAAGAAAATGGGGACATTTAACCTGCAGAAGAAAGGACCTGGAGGGAAGATGATAGCTGTTTTCAAATACCTGAAAGGTGGACATATAAAATTGGAATTAAATGTATTCTGTTTAGACCAGAAGGCAGAACCAAAAACAATAGCAAATTGCAAGAAGACAAATTTAGGTTTGATGAAAAGAAAAACATTTAATATTTAGAGCTATCCTTAAATGGAGCAAGCTGCTTCAGGAGTCAATAAGCATTTATTAAGCACTTGTTACTCAAGGGAGTTAGGTGGTACAGTGGATAGTATGCAGGGCCTAGAATCAAGAAGACTCATTTTCCTGAATTCAAATCCACCCTCAGACACTTACTAGCTGTGTGAACCTGGGCAAGTCATTCAATCTTGTTTGCCTCAGTTTCCTCTTCTATAAAATGATCTGGAGAAAGAAATGGAAAACTATTCCAGTATCTTTGCCAAGAAGACCCCAAATGAGGTCATGAAGAGTCAGACATGATTGAAAAACAATATGTGAATCAAAAGCTTGATGACCATTTGTCACTTTTGTTGGTGAAGGGATTATCCTTTGAAGGTGGCCACAGAGACCCTTCTAGCTCTGACATTCTGTGATGCCATGATTTACACTCGGTGTCTCCACTCCCTTATCATCCACTAACCCCTTGTATTCTGACTCCAGATCCTACCATTGTGCTACAACTACTCTCTCTTGGGTTGACAATGCTCTCTTAGCTGCCCATATTAGATGTTTAATAAACATCTGTCTAATTTAATTGAAAGGAATGTGGTGATATATAAGGTATTTGGTTCTATACTTGGCATTTAGCGTAGTGCCAATCTAAGAAATTTGTTATCTCTTCATTTGTGGAAATCTAAGATTCTACAATTAGAGAGTCAATAAGCATCTTTTGGAAAAGCATGTATCTACTACTACAATACAAATATATGTGGGAGCATATCTTAATGTTCATCACAATCTAATTTACACTCTAGGTAACTGGATGATCGCCTTAAGAAAGGGACTTGGTAGGGAAAGGAAGGAGACAGAATGAAGGAACTTTATTGTTTGGAGGAAAGAGGTGAGGAAATCACCAAAAAGGAGGAATGGGGAAGGGAGGATCAGGGTATCAAAATGAAAGACTGAAAGTACAGATGAGAAATTTTTCCTACTTGGGCAGCTAGGTGGTGCAGTGTTTATGAAATCCTAATAAAACCGCCTCAGTATTCTAACTTCCTTATGGACCCCATCGAACAGCAGGCATGTCCTGATTTAACCATACAATCTGGCTTTAACCACACCACAGGCTCCCAGACTCAATACAGCCACTGACTCTAGCTAGCCACTGCCCCCAGATCCAATTCACATATCTGAACAGGTGTGTTCTTGTACTTAACCACAATCACATCATCCATTTAGCCCAAGACAGGACCACAATACATAACTATCCATCTTGACCAGACAGGACCACAATAGCTAGCCAATTGGAGGGCAGCATGATCAGGACCATAGAAGGGACCCCTCCCCTATCACCTAATCCCTTGACAAACACCTCCTGCCTTTTTAGTATTCATAATTTCTGTTACATAATCAGCATCATTACACTATAAATTTGCCTGTGTTGTCTTACTAAGTTGCTGGTTCCTCTTGGAACTTAACCCACTTCTGAGGGGCTTCAATCCTCAATAAATGTCTATGCTTAGATTAGAGGTCTGACTCGGAATTCTTTGAGACGGTACTGCCACAACACATCATGGAACCGCAACAGTGTGGTGGACCTAGAGTTAGTAAGACCTGAGTTCAGTTGCGTCCTCAGATGCTTACTAGCTGTGTGACCCTGGTCAAGTCACTTAACCTTCATCTGCCTCAGTTTCCTGAAGTGTAAATGAGATGACATTTATAAAGCCTTTAGCACAGTTTGTGATACATTATAGGCACTTAATAAATGCTTGTTTCCTTCCTTCCTGCTACATAGAAAAAAGGTATGATTTGAGAAAAAAAGTAAATCGAACCAACAAAAATTCATTACTTTCTTACTGAGTATACTAAGCTATGTAAGAAGGTACTTCTAGCCCAGGAATTCTTAATATGGGATCTGTAAACTTGCTTTTAAAATACATATATTTTGATAACTGTATTTCAATGTAATTGGTTTGTACTTTATTTTATGCATTATTCCAAGAAGGGCCTCACCAGATTGCCAAAGGGATACAGGACACAAACGACATTAAGAAATTTTCTAAGTTAGGGAAGTAAAGTATCAAACAGAAAACATAATAATTAAAGTACTTAAGAAAGTAATTTGGTCAAAGTTCAATTCAATAACTCAAGAGAAATGAATTCTTATTCTCTTCCCTTCCTTAAATGCCTACTATGTGCTAGGAACGATGTCATTCCTCATGAAAATACAAGATGAAAAATGTTAAAGCCTCTGTTTAATTTAGGTTATCAATAAATTAAAGTGCAATCGTCATACTAAAAGTTCATTCTGTCTCTATATGGTAATTTTCTCATATTTTAGTTTATTTTGAATAATCAATATTTAGAGGGTCTTGAGGTTAATGCTGGCCATTCGCCTGATGCTGAATACCTCTATACATATTACATAACCGTGTCCACATCTAAGTAGGGATTTCAGTGAGAAAGAACTCGATCTGTCATCTTGTGATCCTAAGCAAGGGGTTAGATAAAGGGAGATTTGTCAGGGAGAGAAATGAGAGTGATGTTTTCACACAGACTAATCACAGAATTGGAACTGGCGTCGGTTACACTTCAACTCTTGGCTTGAAAACAGTGGGCCTAGGATCAAATCCTGAATGATCCCACGATTAGTGGGAGGAATGAAAAGACACCAGAGAACTGAAAGAATAATGGTAGCCATAAGAAGAGAACGAGGACAGAGGATTAGGCCCTGACATCCATGATAGAAAAGGATAAGGCGGTCATTAGCAATGTCGAAGTGAGCAGAGGGGTCAAGCAGGGTGAGAACCACAAAGCAGCCAGAGGATAGAATTCTGAGTTTAGTTTTGTTGGAGTATCAGGGACTATGGCAGGGTAGGACAGAGCACAAAGAACTATTCGAAAAGAGTTGGACCCTGAGTCTGGACAAATTGCTCTGGGTTAGGAACTTGTTAAGAAGAGGAGAAAAAAACCAAACTAAGGAAGTTACTTAAGCTGAGGTGAGGAAGGGTAAGAAAAAAGTCACCATATGGAAGATTTCTGTTCAATTCAGCAAATTCCTTATTAAGAGTTTATGGTGGGGCTGTTGGATGGCAGAATGGACAGAGCATTGGGCCTGGAGTCAGGAAGACTTAAATTCAAATACAGCTCTAGACACTAACTAGCTACATAACCCTGGGCAAGTCACTTGACCCTACTTGCCTCAGTTTCCTCATCTATAAAATGAGCTGTCGAAGGAAATGGCAAACCACTCAGTATCTTTGCCAAGAGAACCCAAAAATGGGGTCACGAAAAGTCAGATGTGACTGAACAAGAACAACAAAATATGTTCTGAGGATACAAAGATGAAAACAAAAACAGTCCCTGCCCTCAAGGAGTTTAATGAAATTCCATTAGAAATATGGAAGAGGCTGAAATACGGTATGAGAGAAGAAAAAGATAAATACGGAGGTAGAAATAATGAAGAAAATGGGGATGTTAAAAAGCAGAAGAATGGAGGGTAGTGTATGTGGGGGTATTGGAATGGGAGTCAGGGACATCATTCCCAGAAATATCAAACAATACTTTAGCCAGCTTCTGAAGTTCAAATATCTACTGGGGTGCCCACATCTTTCAGGCTTGCAGGCAGTGGTGAGAGTGCCAGTCAGCCAACTAGTATGTATTAAATACTGACTAGGTGCCAGGCACTGGCAAACAACAACAGTAAACACCCAAATCAGTTATGGCTGGCTTTCAAGGAGCTCAGAGTCTAATGGGGGAGATGATATATACACACATACACACACATATAGAGGTATGTATATATGTGTGTGTATATGACAAATTTGCGATAATCTCAGAAAGAATTTACTAAGATTATGAAGGACTGAGAATAGCTTCTTGCAGAGGGTAGGACTCTAGCTAGGAGCTGAAGGAAGCCAGGAAATAGAGGCCAGCGTCACTGGATCAAAGAATACAAGGAGTGGACTAAGGTGTGAGAAGATGGGAAAGGGACCAGGACATGAAAGGCTTTAAAAACCAAACAGAGGATTTTATATTTGATGCTGGGAGGTAATAGGGGGCCACTGGAGTTTTGGGGAAAGGGTGGGGTTGATATGGTCAGGGCTGCCTTTTCAGAAGAACGATTCGACAGCTGAGTGGGGCTGATTGAGCAACCTGACCACAGAAAGACCAATCAGCAGGTTATTGCAATATTCCAGATGTAAGCTGATGAGGGCCCGCCCTGAAGTGGGGCCTATGTCAGAGAGGAGGAGGGGGGATATAACATATGCTCATAAAGTAGAAACCACAGGATTTGACAACTGAGAAATGGGGGTGAGAAAGACCGAAGAGATAAGAGAGAAGTTTTAGAATCAAGAATAGCTGAAAGAAAATCAACCAACATGTATTTACTAAGGACTTACTATGTACTAAGCAAGTGGTACCATTGTCAGACAAAGTTGGTAAGGAGCAGAGGGAATGGTAGGGGGCAACTAGGTGGTACAGGGGGTAGATCGCTGGGCCTGGCGTCAGGATGATCTGACTTCAAATCTGGCCTCAGACACTTACTAGCTATGTGACCAGGGCAAGTCACTTAATACTATTTGCCTCAGTTTCCTTATCTAGAAAATGAGCTGGAGAAGGAATGGCAAAACCACTCTCACATCTTTGTCAAGAAAAATCCCAAATGGGGTCATGAAGAATCAGACATGACTGACAACAAAAGGACAAAAGGACTGCCTTTGGACTTCTGTGCAATGGAGGTAAACACCATCTACCCCACTACTGGGGATTATATGTGTTTAAGATCATACATTCGTAACTGATTTTCAATCAAGGTTCAAGGTATTTTATGGGGACTTTTTCTTTAAAAAAATTAAATGGCAGTTCTATAATAGGCTGTTGGCCTTGTTTGGATCCTTTCCAAATTCTGGATGCTCCGATACCTCAGTGCCATCTGATAAATTTTGTCCACTGTCACTCTCTCTTCCCTACTGACACATACCTATACAGTACTTTAGAAAGAACTGTAGCTCCAAAGCCACTCAGTCTAAAAAATTGCTAGCAGCCCAGTTCAGAAGTTCAGAAGCAGTGAAATGAGCAGGTGAAGGATGGCAGCTAAGGCAGCTCCTGTCTCTTGCATGAGGGTTTTATACATCTGCCACTCTGGACATTTTTCAAACTTGTTCCTCTGTGCATACCAGTGAAGTACTCACTTGAGCTGGGCTTGTCTGTTTTTGGCCTGCATATTGAGCTGTGTAATTGAGGGAACTCAAGCATGGACAGTTTATGGTTGTATGAATAAGCAAAATACCGAATATGCGACCTCATTGTTTTCCAGGATTGCACAGTCCCTGGTTTCACATGTCATTTTAGAACAAGAGTGGGAGGAGGGGAGTGTGAAAGTAAATGCATTCAGTGTGGATAATTAATCCATTTTTTTAAAAAACAGATTTTCTAAATTATCATATGAAGCTCATTTGGTTTAACACTTCTTTCCCCCCTCCCCCAAACAGAAGAGATGCAGCCATTTGCAAAGGGCTCCCATCATCTCTGGGACACCATGAAACGAATCTATCTCATCTGTGTTAGACCTTTGGACCTAATTGATAGGGTGGCTGTGGAACATTTTTGAATGGTTTTCTCAGTAGGGGGGCTTGATAAAAATCACCTTTAAAAAAATTCTGCCTGTTTGCTATCCAGCCATAAAATGTTTCAGATTCATCCATGCCACAGTATGTCCTGCAAACAGAAAAATATTATTTGTCAGCTCCCTGCCATATAAAAAAACAGCAGGGATCTCCAGAGTACTTTACCACACCACAGAGGTAGCTTTATTGACCTAACAGAAGGTGATAAAAGCAACAGGGGCATGAAAAGGAGCAAGAATGGGGATGTGTGAAACAAATTATTTGCATCCAGTGGTGTACAAAAAGACCAGCAATGACCAAAATAAACAGTGGGGGCTCACTGTTTCCAGCCTCCCATCTTTAATTTCAGGCATCTTCCAATATGTCACCCAAGAAAGTTCTCTGCAGGACAGGGCCCAGGCTGGCAGCTCCTACTTGTCCATGCTTTGATTTTCTGTTTACTGTAATTAACTGATAACATTCATTCTCTTTCTGAATGTTGGTAAAATGACAACATTTCCTGAGGCTGAGGAAATGAGATTTCCAAGGCAAACTGCTGGCTACTTAAGATAACTAGTCTGGTGGCAGTGACATAAAGCCTGAATGGTAAGAATCTAAAAGCACATATGGCATTCGAATAGCTGGGGGCAAGCTGACCAGTTCCTAGGGATTGTGGTAGGTGGTGGAGAGATAGTGGTGGTGGTGGCCAGTGGTGGTGGTGGTATGGGACCATTTGCAAATTGGGTCTGTGTTTGCATTCTTCACTTTTGATTCTAGCTTCAGGGGTTTCCTAACCTTTAGGCTTTGCTAAAGGTGAATTTAATTAGCAGCAATCTGCCAAAGGCAAAGATATCTAAGTCCTAAGTCAGGAATTCTGGACCCCTTTTATGTCTTGGACTCCTTTGGCAGTCTGGTAAAGCCTAAAGACCTCAGAAAATATTTTTAAATTAAAATAAAATATATTAGATTACAAAATAAAACAATAGTTGGAATACATCTATCTCCCTATGTATAAATGTATGTATCGATGTATCCATGTATGTATGTATCTGTCTATCTATCTATCTATCTATCTATCTATCTATCTATCTATCTATCTATCTATCTCTCTATCTATTTATCTATCTGTCTATCCATCTATCTATCTATCATTTGTGGATCCAAGATAAGAACTCCAGGACTGATGGTGATATTCAAGGAGGTCTTAGAAAAAATATTTATTCATTTTTAATCTGGATTAAGAGATTGGTGGTTTATGCTACTCACCTCCTTATCACAAAGCGACAGATTCAAGATGAGGAATGAACATGGACATTATAGGAAATTGATTTGGTTGACAAAATATATCTGTCTCAAAGGTTCTGTTTTTATTTTTTTCTTCTAAATTGGGTGGGGCACAGGGAGAAGAGAAAATAAATTCTCAATAATTCTAAAAAATGAAATGAAATGAAACAACAAAACAGATTTGTCCTGGAAAAAAGATATTTAAGCAAAGGTCTAATGAAGGAAAATGAGTCACTGAGCTTCAGGATGAAGAACAAGAAGTTCATTTACCTTGGTGTTAGTCATACAGGATGGTCCTTATTTTTCAGTCACGATTCCTCTTACTTTTCCACCCTGATGGATGATTCAAAGAGAACATGGCTGCTCTCGCTATTTATTTTGCTTCCCAAGCCTTCCATCGTGATGCAATGAGCACTGGACTAAGATTTTGTCATTCACTAACTTTATTACCTTGGGCAAATCCCTCAACTTTTCTCTAGGCAAGATCGAGACAATAATCCAAGTCCTGTCTAATTCACAGAAATGTTATTTAGCTCAAGTGCTTTGAAATCAGTATACAAATGTAAGCTATTTAGGGAATCTTTTTTGCATACCTTCTCAAAGTCCAATGAAAAATAAATCCTCTAATCCCATTAGTGATTACCCACCACAAAGGCATCAACTGGGTTGGAGTCTAAGGACTTTGCCTTGGTTCCATTGCTTATTCCCTGTGTGACTTTAGGAAAATCATTTAATCTCTTTGGCCTTCCATTTTCCTCACATTGTCAAATAAAGAGGTTGGACTAGATCATATCTGAGGTCACTCTCAGTTATAAATCTATGATCTAAGAGCTCTGGGTTTAGAGTTAGAAACCGTGGGTTCACAACCTAGCTTTGCCACGTTATTACTACCTGTAAATTGTGGTCTGCACAGTTCAAATCCTGGTTCTATCATTTATAACCTGTGTGACCATAGGTAAGTCAACTAACTTCTCTGATATATAAAATAAAGGGAGTGGACTGACTAGGTAATCACCAAGTCGGCATGGGAGAGTGGCAAGAATTCCAGAGTCAAAGATTTAGGTTTAAATCCTACCTCTAACTCTTATTACCCATGTGAATTTAGATAAGTAATTTAACCTCCTGGTTTCTAGATTCCTCATTTGTCAAATGAGGGGTTTGGACTAGACGGGCTCTGAGATTACTTTTTTCTCTGGATCTATGACCTTGTCCCTTCCAACTTTAATTCTATGATCCCCAAATTGATGAGAATATGAGAATCACATGAAACAAGTGATGAGACCCTACAGTGTCTCACTCACTGAGGAAGCTCAAGAATAGTACGAGCCAGCTCCAAAACGAAAGGGAAAAACAAAAATACCTGTAAATGAGGAAGGTGAAACTCATTCCTACTTGTATACAAGCCCTAAGCCCCTCAACTACCCAGGAAGCTAAGAAATGGCTAATAATGTGCCAAATAAACTTGATCAGAAACTAAAGCCAAGCAAAAGTTTTTAATAAATTAAATGAGATTGATATCCTCAGCTGCCTCCTATGGCATGTTTCAGTATTTGTGTACTCCATAAGGTGACATGGGAATTTTAGCAATGTTGCCAACAGCTGTTCTTTCTGGACCCGTGACCCCTGTAGGGACAAGTGGCAGGCAGCATGATTAACTGATGAGATTTTCATTTTATAGATCTTAATGTGCTTTTCAGTATGAAATAATTCTCTTGTTTATATGACAATGTATAATTACTATTTATTTTGGTTTAAATAACTATTTAGTTTTCCCTGGAATTAAATAAAAAAAAATACCACATACTGTCTGTAGTCATTTAATAGAGAGAAATGACATCATTGAAGTTGCTTGTTGATAGGAAAGATACAATCCTCAACAGCCACAAGTTTCTGATCTGTTCAAAGTTTCTAGAAACCATGTTATATTATCATCACAATGACCTGTAAAGTACATTAAAATGCAAATATCTTTCCACATATAGGACATTTGAACTAATGTCAAACCAAAATCTTTGCTCAAAATATTTGTGAGTGTCCATTCATCTAATAGACCCAGTGACAAATTTTTAGGTGGACTCTGCTACATGCTGAAATTATTCATTTAATTTCATCTACCTAGGCTCTGAGGGCATTGAGAAAACAGGTATAGAAACAGCAAACGGATGGGGGAAAGGAACCTTGAGTACTGTATTTGAGTAGAATTTGAAGACTGGTTGTGTCCCAGATTTTATACTTATTAGCTGTGGGACCCTGGGTAAGTCATTTAGCCTTAGATTCCTCTTCTATAAGGTAGGAATAATAGCAATTGCTCTATGCCTCTCAGGGTTGTTTTGCTTATGAGGCAAGTTTTTTGTAATGGAATATCTATCTATCTATCTATCTATCTATCTATCTATCTATCTATCTATCATCTATCTATATTGTAAAGGAATATACACATACATACACATATGTGCATATGTACATATAGATATGAGCCACCATTATTACCCTCAATTCCACATACAAAGAGACGCTTGCAACAGCTATCTATGTGTAATGTTATACCCATCAATCATTTCTAGTTACTGTAAGCACCAAGATCTACATCAGAGGGGAAAAGACAGTCTGTGTTTCATGTGGCTGAATCCTCCATTTTAAATGAAATAGATGTTGATCGGTGGGTTCAATCAAGGCTGAAATTGAATGTGCTTTGAATGTCTTAAGAACCAATGAATTTGCTGTTCTCACTTTGGGGACTATTCATAGAACATTAGTGTTGAAAAGGGCCTTAGAGATCATCTAGTCAAATGCCTTCATTTCATGGATGTGGAAACTGAGGCCCAGAGGGGTTAAATGACTTGCTCAAAGTCATATAGTGGATAGACACAATCTAATTAAATCTCATGTTCACAAAAATTTAACTACTAATATTTTGAATTTGAATGAGGTTCTTCTATGTAGAATTTAAAGCCAAAACACGAAAGCTTGAATAAAGAAGGAATATATGTAATCTCATAGGGAGGGTTTGTTATGTTATATTGTATACGCTCAACTGCCAATACTTTTTTAGAAAAAGACATGCTATTTGTGAGAGAAAATACCTACCCCATTCACATGCACTGATCTTATCAGGCATTTTTTCAATAGATAGTCATTTAATAGTCCCATGAAGTAAGACTTTCATTTCAAGGAAGGATTTTTACCATCTAACAAGATGGTAAAAATGGTTGAAATAGTTCCACCTTATACACAAATAGAATTTCATATAGGATAATTTCTAAGTAGAAAACATAATATAAAAAGAAGAAGATAAATAGCAAAAAGTAAGATTTATGTTCCAAGCTCTTCACCAATAACATCCAAATAACTAAAGATAGGGGCAGATTTTGGCACAATGTAAGGGAAAATTTCCTAACAATTAGAACAGTCCCAAAGTGGCAAGAGCAGGTAGTGAGTTCTCCACCACTAAATTTCTTCAAGCAGAGTCTGGATGACACCTTGCTAGGGTTGTTACAAAGCGGACTTTTCATCAGGTATGGGTGGAAATGAACTGCTTCTGTAGTCCCTTCTCTGAGATGGTTTAAATAGACAGAGAGCCTTCTACAGAAACGCTAGAGGGCGCTGCTGCCTTACTTTTCTGATTTCTTGGCTTCCCTTTTTCAGCATAAATCACCATGCACTAAATTGTGACAAATCTGAGAACACCGCTCGGCTCTCATATTACACTAATTGAACAATGCACAAAAACAATGCCAGGAAGAAAGAGAAGAATATCAAGAGCATAGTATCACGAAGAAATAATAACACATTTTAAAATTAATGTGGCTTTTTAATAAATGCCTTTTTTTAAACAGTAGTGATGAATGAAAGGCAAAGGAGAATGTCAAACGGGTGAGCTCATATGGATATTTGTAATGGCTCATTAGATGAATTCTCCTGTGTGCTTCCCCCCTCCATATTTCTAGCTATTTTCCTCAGTTTTTATAAAGCAACTGAAAATGAGAATGTTTTCAAATAAACTGAGGCTTTCCAAATCTTAAACAAAGCCCCATTGGTTTAAAAGAAAGCTCTTTTTCCTTCTCCCCTCTTCTCTCTTTCATCTCATCTCACTCCCCTCTCCTCCTATCTCTCCTATCTGTCTCTGTTTCTCTGTGTCCTTGTCCCTGTATCTCTCTGTGTCTGTCTTTCTCCATGTCTGTTTCTGTGTCTAGCTGTCTATCTTTCAGTCTGTCTCTCCCTTTCTCTTTCTCCCCAGATCATTTGGCTCCTTGGATAATCGAAACACATATTGTAAGGCTTTTAAGGAAGATATGGAGAGCAGTGGTATGTTTAGAACATTGAATCAGAAAGCTAGAACAGACTGGAAGTAATGAGTCCAATCTCCCATCCAATGGAGAAATCTCTACAGCACTCCTGACATCATCCTTTCCACTCTGTCTTATGACCCGTTTCCTGTTGGACAGTTCTGATGGTCAGGAAATTCTCAAAACTACTTCCTTGCAACCACCACCCTTCCAGTCCTAATTTGCTTTCTTTAGTAGTATTTAGAACAAATCCAATCTCTCCTCCCAATGACGATTCTCAAATAGTTGAAGACAGTGTTTGTATCTCTTGAAGGTTTTCTCTTTTTCATGTTAAACACACCCAATTTCATGAACTGTTTCCAGGGATGTGGCCAGGAGGCTGGTAATATAGTAGTATCTATCTGAGAATGAAAACACCATGAAACTAAAATTAACCAAACCTGGCAGGAAAAAAAATGTTTAGACAAGTAACCAAGCAACACGTGAGTGGGAGTAAGGTATAAACAGAAGGAAAAAAAAAAGTTATCACTGAGTAATTAAATCTAAATATTATAATCACCTATTTATTGCTCAAAACTTTGCTTATCTGTGTGCATGGGCAGAAAAGGCTTCTGTGTTTGTATTATCCTATGAGTGGCTTGCCTGAGAGACATTTAGAGAAAAAAAAAACAAACACCTTCATTAGACAGCATTTTAAAGCTGCCTTCCTCTTTGAAGGGGCAGAGGGAAGCAAAGGAAAAGGCAAATCCCAGGAAAATAAGCTAATATCAGAGATTACACTAAAATCAATTTCTAGGAGGTCAGGGCTGACTCAGCCCAATCTCTCACAGCTGCAGTGCTGCACAATTAGAATTGATGCTCAGAACAATGACCTAGAGGCCCTGCAACATCCTGAATCATCAAAGAAAGATTCAATTAGGCTCAGGATTCCACACTTAGTAACAAAGGCTGGTCGAAGGCAAACTGGTGAAGTAGACAAAATTTCTCTTTGGCACTGCCAAGCTCCTTTTTTTGACCTCTTCCTAGTTCCCATGATGCCCCTTCCCTTCTCTCTCAGTTGTTCAGTGCCCTATGCTCATAGCCTATAAACACCAGGACTGAAGGAGCAACCTGGCATTAGTCATTTACGCTTTAGTGGAAATTAAACCCAATGTTACCGTTTCTTAAGGAGGGAGGTGAGCAGGAGGAACCTCTACTTTTTACAATCCCTGGTTTACTTCAAGACAGCTCAAATGCCACCTTCTATAGGAAGTCGTTCCTTGTCTACCCAGCTGTTAGTGCCTTCATCCTTTAAATAAGCTTACATTTCTTTTTTTTTCTCTACCTAGAAATGCCTATGTTATCTTTTTCAGTAGAATATAAATTCCTCAAGGACAGGAACTGTTTTATTTTTCTTCCATATCTTCTTAGCATAGTGCCAACACATAATAGATTTTTACTCAATGCTTTTTTGATTGATTTGCATTTCAATATACCTGTCATTATTGGATGAAAAGCTTTGCTGTCCATTAAAGAAACTTCAGGTTATATCAATCAGTTGGGAAAGATATTTGTGGGTCAGGGTGGAGGCCCCTTTGGTCTCTATATGTGTATCTGGCCGTAATTAAAAGGACAGAAAAATCATTAGTATATTTTAGAAATATTTGTGACAGAAACATTTTCCACAAGGTCCTGTTCTGATTCATGCCTTAAAGGTGACTTTAGGTACCTACAGCATATGCCAGCAGAGGGCAAACTCTACCAGATTCTCCCTGAACGGCGAGGCTTCAGATACAGTCTCAGTAGCAGACTCTGCCAGCTCTCCAAAGGTCAGCCTACCTAGCTAAGCTTTATGGAAGGTAACGGACCAAAGTCACATGGGATGAGAAGGCTTGGGTGGGTTACATTCTGTACTACCAGGATGAGATCACACACATATTGAATGAGACAGTATCACAATGTGAATCTAATCATCAAGATGAAAATAAGACTTGTGTGGTAATTCTCAGCTACAGGGAAAGCAAAATACTCTTGTTTTATATGCATTGTTTATAATTAAGGTTTTATTAACCATAGGTTTAACAGGGGTAGAAATTTCAACTGGTTTTCCTTGGATGAATAAAAAAAATTGCTTTTTGAGGCGGCAGCCTGCGGAGGAGTGATGCGTTGAATGTCATCTTGGAAAACTGATGTAGGGAACTCAACTTGGGGCAGACAATTCCCAGATGTGGAAACCCTCTCTCCCAAATGCAAGTCAGCACCTTTTCTGCAACTTATACTTTTAGAGCAGGGATTCTTAATCTTTTTCATGTCACAGACACCTTTAGCAATCTGGTAAAAACTACGGATCTCTTCTCATGATAATGTTTTTAAATACATAACATAAAATGCATAGGATTACAAAAGAAATCAATTATATCAAAACACACACACACACACACACACACACTTCTTTTATCTAGCTACCTACCTATCTACATTAAATTCATGGAACCAAAGTTAAAAACACCTGTGACTTTAGAGATGACTAGAGGACTGATGTGTCAGAGGTAGGACCTGAACTCAGGTCTTCCTGGCTCCCAAGCAAGAGCTCTATTCATAATACCATGTTGCTACGATAAAGAAAATTCAATTAGTAAGTCCAGACCAGTGACTATATATCCAATAAGTCTTTGGCTCCAAGAGAGCAGTTTCTTTATGGAGCTTATTTCAGAAGAAATCAAAACCATCTAAAAGAGGATTTGCCAGAAATGACACTCTGCAAAGGATTCCAGCTTGAGAAATATTGTTCTGACATTAGTATTTCTTACGTATGAAAGGGAACAATGCTGAATTTGATTTGAGTTAAAATAATCACACTTGAAAAGATTAGATAGAAAATACTTTATTCTCTAGGGCTTTCTATGCTACAAAAGACTTTTCCTTTTAAATTAACTCTTCATCTTTACATGACATTAACAAACAAAAACAATGCTTCTCCCAGAGACTACCTGTGAGATTTAAAAGGAGAGGAGTTTGCTTAAGGCCAGAGGGAGAAAGGATTCACATGCCATAAGTCTTTTTCTTTTTGGTATTTCCAGTGGATCAGAATGACCCACAATGGAAAAAAGGCTCTTTTTCAGAAGTGTTTTTGAGTTTTTTCAAGGCTTAGAGGATCGGGTATTTTTTTAATGTCTAGTGTAATATGTTTATATTTTTATTTCCATATCTTTCCCCTAAGAGACAGCATGGCATAGAGGATAGAGAACTGACATTTAATGTCGGTTTAATGCCAAAAAGATGTGGGTACAAGTTCTGCCTGTGATACATGCTGGCTATGTGACTCTGGGCAGGTTACTTAATCTTTTAGTGTTCTCTAAAAGGTCCAGGGAAATTATAATTTGGAATGGTTCAAGGGAATTTCCTTATATGGATTCCTATATCAATGCAATTATAGATTCTTTCCCTATCCCCTTTACTCATATTGTCTGGGAGGTCCAAAATTAATTGCATGTTATTTTTCCTTTCCACATGGATATATACATATATATATACACACATACATATACATATATATATTTGTATTTGGCAAAAATAAGCCTTACTCATCATATATGTTTTATTATTTTTATATTGCAAGCCCACAAAGAGGGATAGCACACATTTTTCTATCATTAATAGTAGCCTCTACATTGGGAAATGAGTGCAGAAATTTTGTGATAGAAATTTTTGCTAGTAGCTACCCCTTCTGCCCTTCCTCTGTAGACTGCATTGTGCTGTAAATTGGGGCTTAGGATAGGTGAGTGAAAAGCAACTGAGAAGGAAAAAATAGATAAAAAAATAGAAAGCTTGGAATCAGAAAGATCTATCTAGTTCAAACAAAGGACTAGCTAGGCACATCCTGGCTTTGTGACTGTGGGCAAGTTACCTAACCTCTCGGGATGCAAACAACTCTTTGAAACTATAAACTGCAGAATAATCATTGATCTGCATTGGTAGAGGGAGTTTCATCCTTGGTAGTTTCATACCAATAAATTAACACTTGGAGGGAGGGAGAAAAGAAGAGAGAAAAAAAAGTGACAAAAAATAAAGACATAATTATTAGGTCTTATAGAAATGACATGCAAACATAGTCCCAAGGAAAATCCTATTGATACTCAAATTAATTTGATGATAAAATTAAGGACAACCATCCATTAAAGACCTATTTTGTTATATGATGGTGGTAACACTGCCTTCTTTTTTTATTTTATTTTACTTTTGGAGGGGGGAAGGCAGGGCAATTGGGGTTAAACGATTTGCCCAAGGTCACACAGCTAGTGTGTCAAGTGTCTGAGGTCACATTTGAACTCAGGTCCTCCTGACTCCTGGGCTGGTGCTCTACTCACGGCGCCACCTAGCTGCCCCAACACTGCCTTCTTGATAGCTAAGGTGTTCACTTCTGGCAGTCACAGTTTAAGAGGGATATTGATAAATTAGATAATATATACATAATAATAGTAATTATTATCAAAAAGTATAATATATAAATATATACAGTATATGAATATTTTATATAACATAAAATATGTTATATAAATATATAATATAATAATATAGTATAATGTATAATAATATATAACAATAGTGTAACATAAAAATTAAAAATAATATTAGCTAGCATTTATATAGGGCCTTAAGGTTTGTAACATACTTTACAAATATTATCTCATCTTCTCCTTACCACAACTTTGAGAGGAAGGTGCTACTATTATCCACCATTTTGCAGATAAGGAAACTGATGCAGGATGAAGTTAAGTGACTTGTCCAGGGTCACACAGCCAGAAAGTATTTGAGGCTCTATTTTAATTCAGGTGTTCTGGTCAAGAGCTCGATTCACTATGCCACCTAGATGCTAAGGAAGAGCAACTAGGACACCATAGAGCCTTTGAATCTATGTAATATGAAGACAGTCTGAAGGAGATGGGGATGCTTAGCCCAGAGAAAAGAAGATTCATGGAGGTCATTCTCAAATATCTGAAGTGCTATCGTGTAGAGTAGGTATTTTCTACTTCATATTCAGAGAACAGAGTTGGGAGCAATGGCAGAAAATTTCAAAGAGAAATGTTTTGGATTGATGTCCTAACAATTATAGTTGTCCAAAAGCAGGATGACTTGTCTAGAGAGTTGATGAGTTCCCTCTTTTTGGCAGCTATGTGGTACAGTGGATTGAGCACTGGACTCTGAGTTAGGCAGATGAGAGTTCAAATCTAGTCACAGATACTTACTAGCCATGTGATTTTAGGCAAGTCACTTAATCTCTGACTCACTTTCCTCATCTGTAAAATGGGGACCATCATAGTACCTTTCTCTCATGATTGTGGTAAGGAGGAAATGAGATCATATTTGTAAAGTAATAGCAAAATAATAGCACCTCTTTCACAGGGTGGCTGTTGAGGATCAGACGAGATATTTGTAAAGCACTTTGCAAACCTTGAAAAAACTATATAAATATTAACTATCATTATTGCTGGAAATCTTTAAGCAGAAGCTGAATGACATATACATTTCGGGTTGGATTAGATGGCCATGGGTCTCTTCCATCTGTAAATCTCTGAGTCTGTGGTTCTGCTATGCTTGCAGAGTGCTCAGTCTAACAGGTTCTATCAATTTAACGAATATGTATTAAGACCCATTATGTGCCAGGTCCTGAAGGCACAGGGTGTACAGAGGCGAAAATGAAGTAGCTCTTGCCTTCAAGGAGTTTACATTCCATTGAGAGCAGGGTGGTGGCGGGGATAAATATAAAAAGATCCTAAAAAACTAAGCAGATGATGGGATTTGTCTGCCTGAAGATAATCCCCGCCAAGGTCAGCAATATTCTTACCAAGGAATTGATCAAAAGGTGATGAATTATCTTTTGGCCACAGTGGTTTATTAAACTATTTTCTAAGGTAGAGAGGGGTTGTAGTCTGCTTGGATAGTGAAGGAAATACCCACACTGATGAAGTCATAGATCTCTGAAGTATTAAAATAAATATAATGAAAATAACAATGAACTTAAGGCTCTGTCTCTGTACCAAGTTTCTTTAAATTATTATCCTGAGCAAGACCTTAATAGGCATGCAAGTTGAAGAAATTCCTTTTTGTTTAACACACAGGGAAGAAAATGCTCCTTCCTTTTGGGCAGGGGTTCTTAACCTGGAGTCCATGGACCCCTCCCCCCAAAAGAGCCTGTTGGTAGACTTCAGTGGGTCTGTGAATGTGGCTAGGTATGCATGTGTGTATGTATAGACACACACATACATATACACATGCATATATGTCTATGTGTGTATGTATGTACATGTATGTATAAATATACACACATATATGAATACTTTTTTATTTTATTCAATGTAGTAGTTTCTTTTGTAATTCTGTATACTAGGTATACCAAAAAGTCTTAGTACAGTTTTAAGCCATTAAAGTTTCATTAAGACCTTTGGGACAATCTCTGTTTTGTAGTGAATATTTAAAATCATTTTTTTTTTTGAGAAGAGGTCCGTGAGTTTCACCAGATTGCCAAAGGTGTCCACGACACACGAAAAGGCTAAGTCTTCCTGCCTTAGTGGATGTCCTATTTGGGATACTAGAAATGAAATTGGCACAACAAATTCTTTTATTTGTTTTCATCATCTTATATTAGGGAGGCAGCTTGGTAGGGTGCAAAGACCTAGACCTGGAAGTCTTGAAGTTCAAATACCAACGTCACCACTTATCAACCATGGGATCTTGGGCAAGTCACTAGGATTCACAGCCTTATTCTCCTCATCTGTAAAATAGAGATAATGTAGTTACACTACCTACCATACCAGGCTTTTGGAAGGAAAGCATTTTGTTTACCTTAAAGCCCTATGAAAGTCTGAGTTCTATTAGGTTGCTAATTGCTTTATATTCTTTCTCAAAACTGTCCTTGCCCACACTCTCTAAGAATGTAAAGACAAGAACAATAAGAAATGAGTTCATTCCATTTTTTAACAGAGTTCTTGTCTATAGTTAATCAATTCAGGCCATGATAGAGACACTCTAGTAAAAACAAAAGACATAAAATGTTAGTTTCTGAAGTAGTTTAAGCAGACGTATTTATCCAAGAGGCAGAAAAAATAAAACACTGAATTAGCTGACAGCCAGTATAGCCAGGTTTTTCCTCTAGCTTCTCATCAAAATTTAACCTCTGATTCAAATAATCTTTTCCTTCTTATATGGATTTTTTCTGTTTACTATAATCCAGCAAATTGAGTATCATTACATTAAAAAAATTATAAGATAGATAACCAATTTTTCTTGCAAATGCTGTGCATTTCAAGGTTTAATGAACATAGTGCATCAGAGCTGTGTCTGGGTTTACCTTCTGGATCACATATATCAAATAAAACAATGCCAATCTTTCATTCTCTGACCTCTCACTGCCCAATTATACATATACGCTTGCCTCTAAAACCACTAGCATTCGAAACTATAAATCTTTTCATATAGTTACGCATTTCTTAATCTTTTTAATTCTTCAGTAAACTCATTTGATCTATAGTCCAGTACTCATTCTAGAACCAGGGTTTAATCCTTTACGCTACTCAGACAGTTGGCAAGCTCAATCACAAAGGCCTTCATCATTCGAATTCCTCCTCTGAGACAATCATTATCCTCTCTTAAACACAACCTCAGACATTTGGTAAACTATGTGAAGGTCTAATCTGCCCTGTTAGCATGCACCAGCTTTTCTCCTTTAAACCACGAAATAATAATTGGAAATTTCAATTCATGTTCTTCATCTTGCCAAAAAAATTTGCAATAAAAGCCAACAATGCAGTCTCTGAAAGACTGCATCCCAGGATGCTCAATCCATTCTTTTCAGGCTAATTGCCACAGTCAAATCAATAAAGTGGCAATCCGCTTGGATGGCCAGAGTGGAAGAAATAAATGGATCAGCTGTGACTTATCCTGTTCACTTAGTGCATTTGCACAAAATCTAAGTGGCCTTTTGGGTAGTAAGCTTAGTGGCCTATTCAGCGTATTAGAATGAGTGGCTGGGCTGGAAGTCAGTCCTGGGCTCCAATCCCATTTCTGTTACTGTATGTTACACTGGCCACAACCTCTCTGTACCTCAGTTTCCTAATCCATAAACTTCAAGAGAGAAAACATTTAGGTGCTTAAAGAACATAGTAGGTGTTATATAAATGCTTATTCCTTTTCCTTCCTCTTCAGTGACATTATCTTTGCGATCCCTTCCAGACCTGAAGTTTTAGGCACTCAGTAGTCTCTCTGTGGTCTATTCAATTCAACAAATATTTCCAAATGCCTACTAAACACTAGGGATATGAGCAAAAAGAGATATAATGGTCCCTGCTTTGAGGAAGCTTATAGTTTACCAGAATGTCCTAAAGACCCCTGAGGAAAAGATGTCACCAGGGAAATGAATGATGGGAACAGAGGGTAGACTGGTCGCATGGCAAGGGCTAGGGATGACAGCTAGACAGACAGAGGGTTCCAGTGGTTCTCTGGTTGTCAGGAGAAAGTGAGGAAGGACTCCACTACAGTGAGTGGGCTTCCTGTGAGAAATTTGTGAGAGAACATAGACAAGAGTCACACAGAATGGACAATGTCTTTATCACAGGGGAGTAATTTAAAACAGTGCGAAAATCGTAATCCAACAGGGATAGGGCTAGGGTTTATCTCTTTGGAATCTTGAAATAGTCATCTCTGGGGAGGCAGCATAATTTTGACATTCAGGATGCTTTTGGAGTGCAGGAGGTACAGATTCTACTTTCCCTTCCCCCCAAATCACCACTCCCCACACAGTCTAAGTGGAACAGCTGAGCAGCTGCATTAGGGGTGGTACTCAGGGGCATTAGCAACTTGCCTCTGAATCCAACACTTCTGAAGAGGAAGGGGGAAGTATTCTCTGGGATTACTGGGTACATATGTATGTGTCTGGAGTGTTGAAGTTAAGGGTAGATAACAATTATATCAAACACCATAAAGAAAGATTTTTTAAAAAGCCATAGCCACTACTGAGAAAAAAGTCCCCTTTCTTATTTACTTACAGGAGGTCCTGGTGGTCCTGGTTTTCCAGGGGGGCCTGTTTTGCCTCGCCTTCCCTTTAAACAAAAAAAAAGAAATGGAAATCACAAATGTTATGGTTCTGGTTTGTCTAAGATAAGAACATTTTTCAAACAGGTTTGGTGACAGCATAAGTTAACCAAGATCAAAATCTTTCTAAATCCGCACAACTCTACATCACTGATTATACCATCCATTAGTTCTAAATGCCACAGGGTGGTTCTTCATAATGATGCTACACAGTATCTTTGCATCATATTAATTTTCATTGGCAGCTTCCATCCTCCCTGCTGCTGCTTAAAGGTATCTGAAAGATGACCTAATAATAAATTCCATTGCATCTGATAGTGCTATCATTTGGAACTCAACAGTGACTGTGTTAATCATCCTAACCCATTAAACAATGACAGTGGCATATAGTACATTAACCAACTTTAAAAAAAAAAAACTCAGATTACTTTTCAGCTATTTCATTTGTGGGCTGAAATGTCTGTTCTTTGCATGTTAGTCTTTTTATTTTATTTTTTAAAATTTATTTTATTTTCAATTTACAAGACAAAGTAAGCATTCTTATAACACAGTACAATAAAAACAATGATTACATATGAAACTGTGAGTCTACCATGTACAATTTGCTATTCCATCCAAATATACAACAAAGTTATCACGTAAATTTATTTTTTCCTTCCCTTTCTAAAGTTATCTGTTAACTGATTTGTTTCACACGACCAGGAAGTCATGTAATTTCGAAGTTGAAAGGAACCTTGTGAGGTATGGGCCATTCTATGGCTCCCAAAGAAGCCTTTGTTGTTGTTGTTGTTGTGTTTGTCCTTCGTTCAAGGAAGAGGACCATGACATCAGGGAAATGATGACATGACTTGCAGTTGACTTTGATTTGAGTGAGGGAGGGCTGTGCAAGGTCACCAGCCTTACTTTCTCCTCCAGAGCCATCTGGGTCCGGTGGCCTGATATCTACCAGGTTGACTGGAGATGGCCCAGGATGCATTGGGAGACCCTGACCCTTTCAGGCTAAGGTCTTTCCAGGTTCTCACTTTGAGTGAGGTAATGCCCATTCAGGGAATAGGCCTCTTTAAGAAGTGAGTTGAGGGATGACCCCTTTAATTAGAAAAAAAAGAAAAGGGAAAAAAAGAAAAAAATCAAGCTGGGAGGGGAAGACCTTGAGGGTTGCTGTTCCAAAGAGAAACAAAGAAGCCCTACTGCAACAGATAACCTTCTTAAAAATTTCCAATGATGGGGAACTACTGCTTATGAAGGCAGCCTGTTCTACTTTGGGGTAGCTTCAATTGAAAGATTTTCCTTACGTCCTGCCTAAAATCACTTCTTTTAAATTCCTAACTATTGCTCCCAGTTCTGCCTTAATCCTTCTTTCAGAAGACAGTCTTTTGAATATGTGAAGACAGCAGTCATGACTCCCTATGTTTCCCAGTCTACACATGTCTAGGTCCTTCAACAAATACTCATTTAGCATGGACTTGAAACCCTTCACTGCTCCACCTGCCCTCTGCTGGATTCTTTCCAGTTTACTAACGTCAATTCTGAAATGCAATGCTGGGAACTAAACACAATACCACAGATGTGGCCTGACAAAAGCAAAGTACCACAGGACTACAATCTTATTCTCAGAAACTCTGCTTCTTAACACAGCCCAAGATCATCTTCTCTTTTTGGCTGCCACAAAACACGGTTGACTTGTTCTGATCTTGCTGTGCACTAAAACTACAACATCTTCAGGCAAACTGCTTTCAGACCATGCCTCCTTCATCTTGCGCTAGGGAAGCAGATTTCTGGAACCCAAGCGTAAGACAAAAATGTAAAAATTTTCCTTTAATAAATTTCAACTTAGACAAAAATGTGAAAATTTTCCTCTAAGAAATTTCAACTTAGACAAAAATGTAAAATTTTTCTTCTAATAAATTTCAACTTATACAAAAATTTTCCTCTAATAAATTTCAACTTAGACAAAAATGTGAAAAATTTCCTCCAATAAATTTCATCTTCTTAGAGTTAAAGCAGAGAGAAGGTCTATCTTTTTGGATATTTAATCACAGAGGATAGAGTGTTGGGCTCGGAGACAGGAAAAGCAGAATTCAAATCCATCATCAGACACTTACAGTGTGAGCTTGGGCAGATCATTAACCGTTGTCTTCCTCAGTTTCCTTAACATAGTGAGGATAATAATAGCACCTATGTCCCAGGATCATGAGGATCAAATGAGATGATATTTGTAGAGTGCTTGGAACAGTGCCTGGCATATAGTAGATACTATATAAATACTTCTTCCCCACTAATCAAAACATGGACTGAATTTGACAGGACATATATCATCTACTTCTGCAAAGAAGGTTGGGAAATCTTGCTACAGTTTAACAGTCACTGCTAAGGAAAGGCATCCTATACAGCTCAGGAAAGTGATGATATGAGGCTAAGACTTTGATAGAAGATTAGCTTTCTCGTCATCTAGAGAGCTCGTCATCTAGAGAGCTGGACCTAACAGCAAGCAGACCTGAGTTCAAGAATTCTGACCTCAGATACTAATTATGTGCATGACCTTGGGCAAGTCACTTAACCTCTGCTCATTTTCCTCTTCTCTCAAATGGAGTTAATAATAACACCTACATCCCAGGGTTGTTGTGAGGATAAAATGAGCTAATAAATGTAAAGTTCTATAGAAACCTTAAAGAACCATAAGAAATGCTAGCTATGTTACTGTTATTCCTGGCTCATGACTACAGTAGTTATTTTATGCTGTTTCAATATGTAGAGGGAGAAGATTAGCCATGGTTTCATGTATTCTTCCTCATATAAATCTAGGCCTAGGAGCTATTTTGGTGGGCAGAAGATGTAAACAAGCATTAGGATAAGTACACATTTCAATGTTAGGAATCCTTAAAACTAGACCCACAAATAAAATCCATTATGGTGTCTGAGGTTGCACATTTCCTAAAACTCAATATATTGGTGCTTTTTGTAAACAAAAAGCAATTAGTCCCCCGTGGGGCCTAATCAATGATAAAACTTTATTTAGCACAAAAAGTACTACAATTTATTAATTCACAAGCCACAAAGAGAGGCTAAATCAATGACAGCTGAGGGTGTGATTTACTCATGCTGCAGAAAAGAAGACATGTGGTTTTGGTAAGTTCAAATCAAAGGTCCAACTTCTGTTTATCTTTCCTCCAAAGCAGGCATCTATACTGATTTGGGAGGAAAGGGGTAAAAATCAGGCAGCTCATTCATCTAATTTTACCACAGTTACCATTTTTAAAATTAATCAAATGGCAGAGGGACTGTGGTTCATTTCACAACTCACAGAAAAATAAGGCTTTCACAAGCTAGCATCTGCACTACCAGGCATCTAAATCAAAAGCTGCGTATCACTGTGCTGGATTACACAATCGCTTAAGTCTCTTTTACAAATAGTGTGTAATGATGTGTGTGTGCGTGTGTTTATGTGTGTCTTCTTACTCCTCTGACTCATCCTGCTCTCAGTGTTTTCAGTAATTTCCCAAGGCAAGATTCCTCTCCTCACGTTCCTCTTCCACTCTCACCATCCAGAAAGGATAGTGTAGAAACCTCATGCTGCTCTGAGGACAACTTCCTCCTCTCTGCCTCCTGGGGTCACACCTCTTCCTCTGAGACAGGGTGCTCCCCTACTCCCCAACCCAGGTGCAAGGATTGTTAGCTATGACTGCACGTACGCATCTTCAAAAGTAAATTATCATTCCTGGGCGTTTAAAGATTGTCATCAAAGTGGATTCAAATTATTGAAATAATGCCCATTTTGTAGGATTTTTTTTGTTTTATTTGATGTGCTGTACATAATATGAAAATGTTTATTTGATCTTTATGTGTGTAATTAGAGGCAGCCTCTGATTTATGAACAAGCTGTGTTCCCAAAGGTAATTTGTATGTTGGCTCTTTGACACTTGGATGCCTTTTCTCACTGAAACAGTGCTATTAGGAATCCAGGACAGCCTCAAATCCTATTTAATCTATACTGTATCTGAAGGATAGGACTGCATTAACAGTATTCACTGTGGAGCAAACCACCACTTTAAATAATGCTCCTAGGGGAAAACGTGTTCATATTTCCAGTGTTGGCTGTAACAATCTCCTCCTGCAGTTTTCCAGGGGGGTTGGAGAATTTCCCATCATTTTACACCTAGGCAATAACTCTATGTGACCTTCCCTAGTTCAAACCTCTGGTGATATATCGCATGACCTCAGGCAGAGGTTCTATTGGTAGAGGGAGAAGAAAGTAGGGTGGAAGCAGGTGTTGGGGTAAGGTTGGGGATACGGAAGAACTGTGAGGGGATGAGGCAATATGTTTCTCCATACCCTTTCTTTTTGTCGCAATCTGTCTTTTCTATTGGTTCTGATGGTTTGCGACTTTTCTCGTAGAATCCCTACTTTCCTTCAAAGCACAGCTCAAGAACCACTTCCTACATGAAGCTTTTCCTAAGCCCAGTCATTAGCCAACTACTAGGTATGAATGCACTCTCTCTCTCTCTCTCTCTCTCTCTCTCTCTCTCTCTCTCTCTCTCTCTCTCTCCTCCTCCTCCTCCTCCTCCTCCTCCTCCTAACCAGGCTCTATAAAACCTGTAACACTCTGGCTTGAGTTACTGTCCTCTTTACATTCACTCTATGTTCCTGCCAGACTGCATTTGCTGCCCATGCATAACATTCCATTTCCTGTCTCCTTGCCTTTGCACAACCTGTTTCCTATGCCTGGAATATGGTTCCTCCTCCACTCTGCTTTATAAAATCCCTCATTTCTTTTCAATCTCAGCCCCAGTACCACCTCCTATAGGAAAACTATCCTAATCATCCCTGTCTGCCCCCAGTTACTAGTTCCTTACTCAACCCCTCCCCCAAAAGTCTTTGTATCTACTTTGCATATATTTTCTATATCCTATATCCTAGTATGTATACCTATTAGAACTCCCCATACTATGTAAGGCAGGGGCTATTATTGACTGAGGGCAGGTTTCATTTTTATCCTAGTACCTCTGTTGCCTCATATAGTGTCTAGCACTAAACTGAATTGAATTCCCTTTGGAATATCAGCATTAGCTGCTTCTGGCCAGATTTCTTTCCTTACCTGCTATGTGGTGAAACAGAATGAAACCTCGCAGACACATCCTTCCATCTTTGAAGTAAGAATGCAGACTGTGGGGAATGTCCTATGGTTTTTTGTTTGTTTTTTAGTAAAAATGGGAAGCATGCAGTGGCTAAAAGGTTGCCTTCTATCTCTGCCTTTCCTCTTTTTTTAAAAAAAAAAATATGTATTTTCCAATTACAGGTAAAAACAATTTTTAACATTTGTTTTTCAGACTTTTGAGTTCCAAATTCTCTCCCTCCTTTCCTCAATCCCCTGCCCCCTCAGTTAGGAGACAAGAAATTTGGTATTGGTTATACATGTGCAGTCATGTAAAACATATTTCCATATTAGTCATGTGAAATAAAACACAGATGTTAAAAAATAACAAGAAAAAGAAAAAGTGAAAAGTATGCTTCAATTGTTTTCAGATTCCATCAGTTCTTTATCTGGAAGAGGGCTGCATTGGATTGGCTTATCTCATTGTATTGCTAAGAATAGAAAAGTCATTCACAGCTAATCATACAATATTGTTGCTACTGTGTACACTGTTCTCCTGGTTCTGCTCACTTTACTTTGCATCAGTTCATGTACGTCTTTCCAGGTTTTTCTGAAATCCTCCTGTTTATCATTTCTTATAGCATGAAAGTATTCCATCACAATCATATACCATAACTTGTTTATCCATTCACTAACTCATGAACATCCCCTAAATTTCCAATTCTTTGCCACCACAAAAGAACTATAAATATTTTCATACAAGTAGATCTTTTTCCTTTTTTTAAAAAAAATCTCTTTGGGATATAGATCTAGTAGTTATATTGCTGAGTCAAAGGGTATGTCCAGTTTCACAGCCCCCTGGGTGTAATTCCAAATTGCTCTCCAGAATGGTTGGATCCATTCACAATTACACCAACAGTGCTTTAGTGTCTGAACTTTCCCATATCCCCTCCAACATTTGCCATTTTCATTTTCTGTCATTTTAGCCAATCAGGTGTGAGGTGATACTTCAGAGTATTTTTTTAATTTTGCATTTCCCTAATTAATAGTGATTTAGAGCATTTTTTCATATGCCTAATAGGTAGCTTTAATTTCTTTTTCTGAAAACTGTGTTCATATCCTTTGACCATTTATGAATTGGGGAATGACTTATATTTTTATAAATTTGACTCAATTCTCTATATATTTGAGAAATGAGACCTTTATCATATATTTGCTATAATTTCTCAGCTATGATTACTATGTATTTACTTCCATCCTATTTTCCTCTTGTTTATCCCTCTCTCACCCCTTTCAGCCTGTCCCTTCTCAAAATTATTTTGCTTCTAACCAATCTGCCAATCTCTCTCCCAATCTGCCCTTCCTTCTATCAGCCCCCTGCATCTCCTTCCCCTCCTACTTTCCTGTAGGGTAAGCCAGATTTCTATACCCACTGAGTGCCTATGTTATTCCCTCTTTGAGTAAGTTCTGATGAGAATAAGGTTCAAATGCTCCTACCTACTTCTACCATCTTTTCATCTACTATAAAAGCTCTTTTGTGCCTCTTTTATGGGAGGCAATTTACCCTGTTCTACTTCTCCTTTCCCTCTTCTTCCAGCATATCCCTCTTTCTCACCCTTTCATTTTATTTTTTTAGCTAATCATCCCATCATTTTCAACTCATACCTATGACTTCTTTCTATGTGTACTTCTGACTGCTCAAATAATGAGAAAGTCCTTAGGAGTTACAAGTATCACCGTCCCATGTGAGAATGTAAACTGGTTAACAAGTTCCTGATGATTTCTCTTTCCTGTTTACCTTTTTATTCTTCTCGAGTCTTGTATTTGAAAATAAAATTGTCTGTTCTGCTCTGATCTTTTCATCAAGAATGCTTGAAAGTCCTCTGTCTCACTGAATGTCCATTTTTTCCTCTAAAGGATTATACTCAGTTTTTCCTGGTAGATGATTCTTGGTTGCAATCCTAACTCTTTTGTGCTCTGAAATATCATACTCTAAGCCCTCCACTCCTCTAATGTGGAAGTTGCTAAAATCTTTTGTTATCCTGACTGTGGCTCCATGATATTTGAATTATTTCTTTTTGTCTGTTTGCAATATTTTCTCCTTGACTTGGAAGCTCTGGAATTTGTCTATGATATTCCTGAGAGTTTTCATTTTGAGATCTCTTTTAGGAAGTGACTGTTGGGACTTTTGAATTTCTATTTTACCCTCTGGTTCCAGAATATCAAGGCAGTTTTCCTCAATAATTTCTTAAAAGATGATTCTTTTTTTTGATCTTGGCTTTCAGGTAATCCAATAATTTTAAATAATCTTTCCTTGATCTGTTTTCTAAGTCAGTTGTTTTTCTAATGAGAGAGTCCACATTTTCTTCTATTTTGTCATTCTTTTGATTTTGTTTTATTGTTTCTTGATGTCTCATGGAATCATTAGTTTCCACTTGCTGAATTCTAATTGTTAAAGAATTATTTTCTTCATTGAACTTTTGTACCTCCTTTACTATTTGGCCAATTCTACTTTTTAATGAGTTCTTCTCTTTTGGTGAATTTTTGTACTTCTTTTTCCATTTGGCCTATGTTGCTTTTTAGGGAGTTCTCTTCAGTGGATGTTGTGCTTCTTTTAACATTTGGCCTATTTGTTTTTTAAAGGGTTATTTTCTTCAGTATTTTTGTGCCCACTTTTCCAAGTTGTTGACTCTTTTTGCATTATTTTCTTGCATCACTGTCATTTCTTTCTCCAATTTTTCCTCTGCCTCTCTTTATTTGATTTTTAAAATTCTTTTTGAATGCTTCCAGGAATTCTCTTTGCACTTGATACCAATTCACATTTTTGAGGCTTTAGATGTAACGGTTTTGACTTCGTGGTCTTCTTCTGAGTTTGCGTTTTGACTTTCCCTGTTACCATAGTGTCATCATAGTGACTTTCTATGGTTAGGTTCTTTTTTATTATTTGTTCACTTTTTCTCCAGTCTATTTCTTGACTTTTAACTTTATGTTAAAGTTGAGCTTTACTTCCAGGGTGGAGAGGAGATTGTCCTAAGCTTCAGGTTATTTATGCTGTTGTTTTCAGAGCTAGTTCCGGAGGTCTGTAAGCTTTCAGGTCTTCCAAAATGGTATAATCTAAGGAGAAATATGATCACTGCCCTTGTTTGTGAGTGACCACAAGCATTCTTTTCTGCCCTAGAACTGTGACTATAGTTGTGCTCCCCTGTGACCTTTGCTACTGTTCCTCTTTGCCTTGGGACTGCAACCCAGAATCACACATGGACAGTGCAACAGAGTCCTGCACTTAGTATCAACAAAGGGTCCTCTGTAATCTCCTTCTGACCATTTGATTGACCCCCTTGCTGCCTGTGGACTGAGAGCTCTCAAAGCCACCATTTCTAGTTCAGATACCCCTGCTGCTGTCTTGCAGGAGCATGGCTTGCATTGGACTTTGCTCTGCTCTCACTCCCAGTGAAAGGCTTTTCCAATGGACCTTCTAAATCGTCTTGAGGTGGAAAATTATTTCACCCCATCCTTTTGTTGGTTCTGAAGCTCCAGAATTTGTTTTGTGGCATTATTTTAAAGTTGTTTGTAAAGGAATTGGAGAAAAGTCAGGCAGGCCCCTGTCTTTACTCCACCATCTTGGCTCTCCCTCCCCCTTTTCCTCTCTTTTGAAAAAAAAAATTGATTCTTCTAGAGAAAGGAAAGGAAAGGGTATAAATAGGAGGTAGAGGTTTAGAACCATAATGGACTATAGTTAGAGTCGCCTATATATGAGAGGACCACCAAGATGGAGTGTGAGGGAAGAGCAATTACCAATAAAAAAAGAAAATTGGGGTTACAGCTAAAAATATTACACAATCTCACACATAAAGTACTTCTAAAGTTACCTACTCCATACAGCATATAAACAAGCACCTCCCTTACATTATACTTGGCAAGTAGTCTTTCAGCCTTGCCTAGAGGACCTTTAGAAAGGGGGAATCCATGACTTCCTGAGGCAGCCTATCCTAACTCATTCTTGTTTTATAAAAACATCTTTTTAAAAATTACTGGAGCTGAGAAAGCCACAATAGTGATAGGGAAGTAAGGTTTGGTCTCCATGGCTCACTGATCCTGTTTCTTCAATGTCTCTACTAGCCATCCCTAGGTCTCTATTCTTACTGTCATTACCCCTAGTAGAAGCCCTCATCATCATCCACCTAGACTTCAGTAATAGCCTCTCAACATGTCTTTCTGCCTTTTCTTTCTTCTCTCTTCTGATTCATCCTACACACATACTCATACCTCTAAAGACATTGCTCCTTCAAAAGCATCAGTGACTTCCTAATGCCTACTGAATGAAGTTCAAATTCCTCTGCCTGGCAATTTCCTCTTCCTCCCTCCCCACTCCAATCTATCTTTCTAGTATTGTTTCATACCATTTTCTTTATCTTTACTTTCTTTCTTTCTTTCTTTCTTTCTTTCTTTCTTTCTTTCTTTCTTTCTTTCTTTCTTTCTTTCTTTCTTTCTTTCTTTCTTTCCTTCCTTCCTTTCACAATCTAGGTTAAGTCATGAGCCCAGGGTCATGTAGATAGTAACTGTCTGAGACTAGATTTGAATTAAGGTCCTCCTGACTCCAGGGCTTATGTTCTATCGACCATGCTACCTAGCTGCCCCACTTCTGCCATATACATGCTCAAAGCTGGACTACTTTCTGTCCCCCAAATATGCCTTGCACTTTCCTCCATCGGTTTCCTATGTGATCTTTCATGAATCTGGAGGTAAGAGACATATTGAAGTGATAGTCAACACAGTAAGCATTTATTAAGCATCAACTAGATGCCAGCACTTTGCTAGCACTAGCGATACAAAGAAAAGAAAAACAAACAAATGAAAGAAAAAAAATTTAAAGTCCTAGCTCTTAGAAAGTTCACAGTGTAATGAAGGAGACAACATGCAAACAACTTTGCACAAACAAGAAATATACAGGATAAATTGGAGAAAATCTCAGAGAGAAAACACTAAGAAAAGGGAGACTAGGAAAGACCTTGTAGAATGTGGGACTTTCAATGAGACTTTAAGGAAGCTGAAATGAAAATGGAGAGTTCTAGGCATGGGGGACAGCCAAGGAAAATTCCCAAAAGTGGGAGATGGAATATTGTGTTTGAGGTACAGCAAGCTAAAGTCAACAAACCTCCAAGACCGAACCTTGCTGCCCATCATTACTCCTCCCCCACAATCACCTGTTGATTTTCTGTTTATTCTCTAAAGTTTGATTTGGATGCCATCTTCTTCATAAAGCCTTACTGGATTCCCCTGGCCAATTCCAATCTTGAACATTACAGAGCAATTTGATATTCATCTTAAATGCACTAATCTTCATTTGAGAGAAAAGGTTGGAAAGAATTTAGAAATCAGCTAATCTAACTTTCTCATTTTGCAAATAAGGAAGCTAAGGACCAAAAATTCACAATGAAGTTCTCTCATTCCAAAGCCAAACCTCTTTCTGCTACAATTATAGGGATCTATGCAAGCACAACCTTCTCCTACTAGACTGCCTGATGTATGAGGGCAAGGACCATGTTTATCTAAATTCTCTAATAGCCCCAGGATTGAGCATAGTGCTTGGCACACAGTAGGTATCTAAAAAGTGTTTGTCAAATTGAATTGTTGAATCCTTCCCTTATTCTCTCTTTCTCATTTGCCATTGCTATTTTTGCCTCTGTAAAGACCCTTGACTACCACGGGAATGAGGTGAGAAGTGGGGATGAGTAGGGACTAGTCAGGCAAAGTGGAATATCTAAGGCAGTGGTGTGGTCTGGAGCAGAGATGGAGAACGGAGTTTGAAGAGAGAGAGAGAGAGAGAGAGAGAGAGAGAGAGAGAGAGAGAGAGAGAGAGAGAGAGACAGAGAGACAGAGAGACAGAGAGACAGAGAGACAGAGAGACAGAGAGAGAGAAATGCCCTTTAAAAAGCTGTAAGGGAGGGGAAATTCTTATGCTCAATTTGCTGAAGCAGTCATTCCTGGGTAGCCATTTGTAGGTAAGATGCTTTATAAATCAGATTAGGAATTGCTTTTATCTCAGAATGGATGAAAGTAAAACTTTTGCAGCATTTTGATGTGTGTTAATTAATCTATAACATGTTCATGGGAATTAGAACATTGAAGATTACATACACACACACACACACACACACATACACTATATACATGTATACATTTACAATCCCAGGTAAGCAGGTAAGTAGTGGGAACCTTAGAAATGCTCTAATATATTAATTATATTTTGTTGGCCTAACTTTGTATATAGCAGTCATGACAACTTTTATTTTCCCCACAATGGAGTTGGAAATGATCAGATTATAACATAGATATTCATCTATTAAGTTTGACTAAAAGCTTTGATTAAGCATTTAGAAAGGGCTAACTGGACAATTCTTTCCATATCCTACCAAGATCACTTTTCACCTATCCCAGAACAACAGGCCTCCCTAAGTAAGAGGACTGGGCTAAAGTTTTCAAGGAAATGACTACTTTTTAAACATTATCATGTTTAGACTCAGAGAAATATGTGTTTTTCCAGCAAATCTTCTGGAATATTTTAAAAGTTACATGGTATTCCCCTTCCTAAAATGATAATGGATTACCAATTATCGATTTAATGCATGGATGACTGATTAGAATTTTATTTTTCTTTTTTCTCTTCTAATTTGGGGGGAGAAGAGGTAGGCAGGAGGGAGAAAAATGAATGCTGGCTCACTGAAAATAAAAATAATTTTTTTTGAAAAAGGACCTGAGTTCAAATTTTACCTGTGTGATCCTGGACAATCACTTAACCTTTCTGAGCCTCAGTTTCTTTATTTGTAAAATGAGGATGATAATACCTACTTCACAGAGTTATTGCAAAGATCAAATAAGATAACATAACATATATAAAGCATTCAGCATTTCTTAAAGCATTTTATTAATGGTAGCCAATATTATTATTATGAATATCAAATAAGCCAATATATGAAAAGTGCTTTGCAATCCTTAAAATGTTGGCTTCCTTTCCAGGACTTTTCATGGGGTTCCTTCCATTGTCAGTACTTGTTATCAATCAGGTAGACCCAACAAATTTTTCTACTAGCCTAAGCAAAACATTATTCCATAGGTAAATTTGTTACAATATTAAGGACCTATGTGGCACACGGAAAAAAGCAATTAAAATAAATTATGGATTATCTCATGGTTTGTATTATCTGTACCACTATTCTCCATTAATATGGGGTTGGGGGGAGAGTGGTAATAAAGAATTATTTTATATGTCACTGATATTCCAGTACTGAAACCTGACAAGCTTTTGGGGGTTTAATAAATAATGGAGGTGGGAAAAGGTAATGCTTCACTCCCTTGTGGGTACTGAAGACCTCAAAGATTTTCTAATACAGCTATTGGCTTTTGTTTGTTTTTCCATAAGTGAAGTGAAGATGGGCCATTGAAGAGAATTTGAATCGTATAGATTATCAGTTTGTATAATTCCATCTAAGAATAAAAACAAAATTAACATGGGTTTTCCTCCCAATAGTGTAGTTTTGCTTAAATTATTTCTCTAATTCCCTTTGCCTATGTAGGCACAGTTAAAAAGTCATGAAAGGATGCCACAATTAGTCCAACAGAACAAAAAAGGCTATTTAAATAAATAACAGCAAAGAAATTTCAACAACAAAAATAACCCAATCTCCACAGGATGACTTGCAGCATACTAGTCCTTGTGGCTTAAATTGGAAACTTGATCCATAAGCATTCAGTATTCTAAGAGCTTGGGGAAGTGAAGAATGCCAATGACAGATGACTTGCTGAGCTGGCAAAAAAATTTTATTATGATAATGATGAAGATAAAGTTAGAGTAACAATTTGACTTAAATAAAGTTTGGTATTCAAGACCAAAACTGGTAAAATGATACACCTGCTTGAGTAGTCTTTTTAAATGACTGGGTTTCACCAACACAGCTGACTCTTTTCAAATACAAATACTTTCCTGCTCTTGAGTGAGTGAGTGTGTGTGTGTGTGTGTGTGTGTGTGTGTGTGTGTGCACACTTGTGCATCAGCTCAGTCTAAACAAGGTATCAAGAAAGTGTCAAGGAAGAGAAGACAGCTTTGATTGGCACCAACATCTGTGAATGAGGAGTTAATTGCACAGGAAAACATTACAAAATACCTTGGGAGTTGAAAATCTCAATTTCTCTCTCTCTCTCTCTCTCTCTCTCTCTCTCTCTCTCTCTCTCTCTCTCTCTCTCTCTCCTGCCCCTCTCTCTCCACCCCCCTCCCTAAGTATGAACAGAAGTAAGATTTATGTCTGATGTAAAGAAGCTGATAAAAGCATCTTTGGAGAGCAATGGTATAAAAAGGGGACTGGAATGTTTGTTTTTCTAAGGAACACATTAGTAACTTCTTTGGCATAGATACTGGAATAATTTGTCCTATCCTTCTTCAGCTCATTTTATAGATGAAGAAATTCAGGAAAACAGGTTCAAGTGACTTGCCCGGGGTCACACAGCTAATACATGTCTGAGGTCAAATTTGAACTCGGGTGTTCCTGACTTCAGCCCCAGTGCTCTATCCATTGTGTCACCTCCTACCCCCCATCACACCATTAACCCTATTTCATTCCATATTATATGTATTTTGAAATATTATAAAAACATTAATGCCTCGGATATAAGGCCAAGTATCCCATATAGCAGACCAATTTCTCATCCTTGTGAGAGCCAGATGAACAAATACATTGACTAAATTCCATTCCACTAACATTTGTTAACTACCTATTACATTCCAGACATTCTTCTTGGAACTAGGGATACAAAAAATGAAAAATTACATAGTTCTGCAAATTATTTTGACAATGGTTTAAAGGATGGATTATGAGGGGGAAAAATAAGAGTGGAAAGGCTTGTGAAGCAGTTACTTCGGTAGTCCAGGTGGGTGGTAATCAGGCACTGTGTGAGAGTCATGGCAATGGAAAAGAGAAAAAATAGTTGTGAGAGATATTTCAGCTTTGGAGTTGACAAGAGGTAGGAACTAACTGAATTCTAGAGGCAGTCCAATGGATCTCACAACTCAAAAATAAGCATCAGTGCTACGTAAGCTTAATATTCATCTGCTCTTGTAATCTCATTAGGGAAATTAAATACTAAATTAAATATGAAAATTTTCAATTTAGTATAGCTAGAAATCAGAATTTGTTAAAACTATATAAAAAGGAAATGATAATATCTTCCTTAATTTAATTGTAAGAGTTCTATAGTGCTTGGCGGTTTTCAAAATACTTTTCTCACAATATTTCTGTCAGGCAGGTTGTATAAATATTTATATTCCTATATCATAGATAAGGAAACTGAAGCTCAGTGAGACTAGATGACTTTCCCAAGATCAAAAAAAGATTGGAACCAAATTCTTTTGAATCCAAGCCCAGCAAATGATATTTCAGAAAGATTTGATTCTTTCCAATAAATTGCACTATCATCCAAAACTATTCAGAAAATTCCCCAATATCAGTTTTGAAACTTCCACTATAAACTACTCTTCGACTTCTTTTTCATGATTTTTTGCCCCTCCTAATATTCAACAAAGGCAGAAACTCTTTTCAAAACATGCTCTTTTTAGTACTGCCAAAACTTCTAAGGTTGGGCATTAAATCAGGATCACAGTATTTGAGATGGAAGAAACATAAGTGGCCCTCTAATCCAACCCATACACAAAAGGAATCCTCACTATAATGTAGCCAACAAGTAGTCATTGCTTAAAGACTTCTAAGGCGAGGCCACCCACAACTCCTCAAGGCAACTCATTCCACTTTTGGTTAGATCTAATTGGTAGAAAGTTTTACCTGATATTAAGCCTAAATTGTCCTCTATGCACAACCGTTGCTCCTAGTTTTGCTCTCTGGGGTCAAATTAAAAAGGTCTAATCCTTCTCCCACATGCAAGCCCTTCAAATATTGTGAACTTATGGGTGTCTCAGCTGCTATTCTCTTTCCTTCTTTTTAGCTACTCTATATGGTATCTAACTTAAGAGATATACATATGCAATCTTCTCCCTTTTTCATCTGTTTTAGTTTAGCGCGCTTTAGATTTACAAGATATCTGACAAAGATATTCATATCAGCCTTTTTTGGGTGTACTCCATCTCTAGGCAGGAATTGGCATATTTTAAGCCATGGTCCAAAAATCAAAACCCCATTTTCAAACACCATATTTTTTAGCCAGCTGTTATTTTCCAAACTAGTTTTTCCTTTATGTACCCCTTGTCTTCAAAGGGCAGAGAAAGGAGAATATAATCTTTGCTCCTATGGTCTCAAGACAATAATCTTTGGCACTGTTTTTATGTCCCTTCTGGTAGTATTATTTATGCCTACATAAATGACCATAACTGGATAGGTGATTTGATAGGACATTTTGATAAGACAATAGGACTTTTCATTGCTGCTATGAGGTTGACAAGTTTCTGCTTCAGTGTCTCTGAGCAGGGAATCACCATTCTTCCTTTTCTAACCCTTACTGGCTGATCTCTGACCTGAAATCCACTCCGCACTATCTCCGGGTCCATTACACTTTCTCTAGATTTTTTTGTATGAGTTTTAAAATCCCTAGCTTGTCTTCCAGTATGTTTGGAAGCACTCTGTTTCTACTTTCAATTGGAGTGCATGCAGAGAGTGCAAGCCAACTTAAATGCTAGCCAAAGTTTAGCATAATTTGGAAGGTAAAGCAGTTGCAAAATTCATGATAAATAGTACATTTGAAAATTCAGTAGAAATCATTTGGGAATATCCCTTTTGGTCTGTCTGTGCTACCAGTTCTCTCCATTATTGAAGATAATGAAGTCTTTACTGTCTAAGCAGTCCTCCTATTCACATGTATATTATATTTATTAAATTGCATTTACTGTTTGATGTCTATGAACATAATACCTACTGTGCTGTAATATCCACCTGTTCCTTAATTTTTTTTAAATTGAAGGAGGAACCATTCAAATAATTATGTTGATTAACTTTAATATTTATCATGATGTACATGATTAATAAATGTTTAAGATATAAGCAAACTGTATTATACTGGGAATCCTACAAGGCATAGAAAAGGAAATTAATAATTTAATGAACTTGTACTCAAGAGAACAAAATGTTCTTGAAACATGTCAGGATAAATTTTCAAGGGAGAGGCCTAATTAGTAGTGTCTGAAGCGTATGTCATCACATTTTGAAAACAGGAACTAGTCCCTGTAGAGAGTGGGGTAAGTTGGATTTTAAAGCCTTAACTACTCAAGTTAATATGTATGATTAATGAGCAGTATGTCAGCCAACTGGCCCGGCTCAATGAAAGACTTTGTGATTAAAAAAAAAGAATGAAAAGAATGTGCTTATATGCATTGATGCATGGTAACACCATGATTCCAGAGAAGAAAGAGAAGTTTATATACTTCTGGTTGGTATGATCAAGCCCAAATGAAGAACTTATATTCTTCACCAGGAAACCTTCTCTCTACTTGGAGATATTTTGTGATTCTATGCCAAAGCTATAGGGGCTAAATTTACTTCCTATCTTTAATGGATGTGCTATATAACCGAAGTCCCACTCATTTACTAGTGACTGTGGTGGGAAACTAATGAAAGAAATGAACCCCTCCTATCAGAAGATGGTTGAGAATTCTAATGAAAAGAAAACACATAAGCCTGAGAAATCTAAATTACAGAGTTTCCTTCATGAAGCAAGGACAAGATCTCTAAACTGGTGATTGGAGATAATTGCCTAGAAGAAACACATTTTAAATGGTAAAGGGGCTATGAGTCTGATGGACATCAAAGTTTCCTGATGTGATGGAAAATTTTAATCTGTCATTTTCAAATACTGTATGATAAATACTCAGGTATGTAGAAACATTTAGATGACTGACTAAATTTCATTAGGTTATTTGTTGTTCTGCTCTTCCCTCCACCCCCACACAGAACTTTTGTTCAATCCCTCAAGCTCATTGATAACCAATAGGTTATCAATAAAATAGCAAATTCCCACAAATTCCCATGAAACAATTTAAATCTCAGAATAGTTTTTTTGTACCAATTAGAAATCAACTTCTAATGAAGAGAACTAGATATTCTGTTACCTAGTGACCTTAGCACAATGCCTGGCACATGGTAGGCACTACGTAAATGCTATTCCTGTTCCACTTAGTGACTAGCAACAACTAATAATAGGAGTTCAGAGCAGAGTATATAGCAAAGTCTCCAAGAACACGTGAAATTAACTTAAATCCAGGAACTGTGAGGTACCCCCTTGTCAAATAATGCTCTCTAAAATAGAGCCAACTTTTCCTTGGATTCTATATGTACTAGTGGGAGACTATGACAGAATTCTGGAGGGATATTTTGTACCAACTGTTCTTGCTCTATGTATAGCCCCCCTTTCTAAAACATGAATCTGACTAACTCGTTGATAATAATGAGCAAAAGCTCACCACTGGGGACTTGTGAGTTATAGCGCTAGTAAAACAACTTGGAACTACTTGGGGCTATCTCTAGCTCCTAGGGGGCTGTAGTAGGCATACTCCATTTACATTATAAATAAATAGAACTTGTGATTTTCACCTAAGAACATGTGCCACACAAATTGAAGTTGACTATATCTTAACGAGCAAGAAACACCTGCTTACCAATATGGGAGTAATTGTTAAATGAGATGTCTAGTGAGTCTATCGATTAGAGTGAAGGTTGAAATCAACATCAAATTAGAAGAAAGCAGAACGAATGAAAAGAAGACTGAATTTAATTACAATAATACCAACCTCACCTATTCATATGAGGAAATGAAGATGCAAAATGGGTAATAGGTAAAGGAAGAGACATCTCTATGTACTATCATTATTTATTACAGAAGTTTAACTGATATAAAGAAAAAAGCCAAAACATAAAAAATACTTCAGCTGGTAAACACTTGTTGTCTTTTGCAGGATGAACATGGCAGCCACAGGCAGCGCCAGTTTAGAATATAAATTAATTTGAAAAATAAAAGCATGTTACAGAGAGGAAGGTAAAAGATCATTGAGTAATGCCATCTAACAAAATAGCCAAAAGCAGTGGAGTGGAAAATGAGTCTTTAAAAAGCTTGGTACGATACTCAACTGAGAAAAAATCATCCCTAGAGTATTTATAGAAGAAACAAGAGGGAGAAGAATAAGCAAATAAAAAATGGAACATATCTGTTAGCATTTCTTCGTAAAATATCATCATTGATGACAGTGGAATTACCACATTTAGAATCTAAATACAGTATTTATGTCCCCGACATGCTATAAGAAGTGAAAATGACACTATTGCAGATGAAGATGGGAAGAATAATTGAGTTTGACTAAGTGCAAAGAGAAGAATCCTTGCCAGAGGCATTACAATTTTGAACCACTGAGGAATCAACTTTCAAGATATCTGAAAGAAGGGAAGATATCAAAAGAATTTAGAAAAAAAATCACAGATGTGATAATGGCCAAAAAAGGTGACCAAGAGGATATCAACAACTACGAAGGTATGCTTACTTTCTCATCTCTATAAAATCTGTATGAGGATGATTGTCAAGTGTTCTGGTGTTATCTTTAGTGAAAACATAAGAACTGACAAGGTACCCTTTGATCCAGTAATACCACTGCTAGGTCCATATTCCAAAGACATCCAAAGAAAGGGGAAAGGACCTATTTGTACAAGAATATTTATAGCAGCTCTTTCTGTGGTGGCTAAGAATTGGAAATCGAAGGGATGCCCGTCAATTGGGGAATGGCTAAACAAGCTGTGGTTTATAATTGTAATGGAATATTACTGTGCAACAACAAGCAGGATGATTTCAGAAAAACCTGAAAAGACTTACATGAACTGATGTATAATGAAGTGAATAGAACCACAATAACGTTGTGCACAGTAACAGTAATATCGTTTAATGAAGAATTGTGAATGACTTGGCTATTCTCAGTAATACAGTGATTCAAGACAATCCCAATATTCGCCTCCAGAATAAGAACTGACATTGTTTGAATACAGACTGAAGCATGCTATTTTCCACTTTATTTTTTCTTTTATTCAAGTCTTCTTATACAAAATGACTAATATGGAAATTTTTACATAATTGCACATGTATAACCTATATCTGATTGCTTATCATCTCAGGAAGTGGGGAGGGGAAGGAGGGATATAATTTGGAACTCAAAACTTTAAATAAAGATGTAAAAAAAAATTCTTAAGGTGAGTATTTTTACCTTGGAAATTGTCGATTTCCAAAACAGCTTGATTTGTTGTTTTGATGATCATCTAGACTTAAATGTTAATAATATAATTAAACTTAAAAGTGTGTCTTGTTTACAAAAAAAGAACTGACATGCTACAGGAAATGATTTTCAATGGCAGACCATAGTATCCTCAGACACATCTCTACTTCAGCTGCTCTGTGACTGAGCCTTCTCGACTGGTGATTAGAATAACTGAGTGGAAACTTACCTAGCCCACTATCTAGCCAGGCCTCAGACAGGACCATGCGTCCTACCCAGTTATCCACCCAGAAGATTGTTTTGCCATTTGCCGTGCTACCACATACATAGCACCACCATCAACCATGGAAGTCCAAAAGGAAGAGGGATTTCCCTATAGACGATGAGGTTCTCTACATATATCAGTTTTTAGAAATCATCACATTGATTGCACCAAATCTTATAAGACTATAGAACCTCCTCAATTCAAAAAGATCAAACAATCCATGGAGGGAAAATATAGTTTAAAAATACAGTGTACAGTTAGATGGTCAGCCCCTCAATTCAGTTTATCAGGAACAAATCCTCAACAGACAGTGAGGGGGTAGAGTAGGCATCAAAGAGCACATATGAACAACACCAGAGATTATGTATCAAAGTATGATGGAGGAATCATTGCAGTGAGAAGCAGGTAACTTGTACTACTTGGTGGCTATATAACATTAGGCTTCAGTTCCATCATCTGTAAAATAAAGATAATGCCTGATCTACCTATAGACAGGGGCTGGAGAATAGGCTTGCTTAAGGTTCTTTCAAGTATAAGTGATTTTATGATAGGTAAATCTTAGAAAAGGCCTTTCCAGTTTTCATCCATTCTTCTTCACAAAGACCGAAGCTTTAAACAGAAAGTTGATATTATCCTGTCTACACAGCACAAGGACATAGATGAGAAGTGTTAAATGTGTAAGGACGTATCATAATTACAACATTCATTATCTTCTTGCTAATTAAATATCATGCTTAAAAAAAACAAACCAGAACTGTGATTTCATCCCTATAGAGAGCTCCAAATGAGAAACTTTCTTTACCAATGCCTATTAGCACTTTCTCTGCAACTCACAGGGTTAGACAGTTGCCCAGGGGCATTGACACGCTATATAACTTACACAGCACCACTCAGCTGGTATGTGTCAGAGGTGAACCTTCACATTAGTTCCTCTCCTTACTATGTTTATTTTACTCTGCCCATCATCCTCATCTCTCTCTTACCACAACCTTGGACTATGCCCCTGGGTTCAGCTCTGATTGTTGAGCTTTCATCTTATCTTACCCTGAACCAGCCTTTTATGCCAATTACAAGCCAATGCCACACTCTGCCACAGCTAGTTTCCCTTTTTACGCTCCTCTTTATGTGTTGTCTTTCCCTGTTAGAATGTAAAGTCTTTGAAGACAAAGGCTGCTTATTGCTAGGTTTAACACAGTACAGTACTTGTCACATAGTGCCTGCTTGATAATCATTCTATCATCTCTCTATATCTATTTCTTTTTCTGTCATCAATCTATCATCTATCACATATCTATTTTTATCTTTATCATCATCATCATCATCATCATTAATGTCTGGGGCCAGTTCTGTAGCCATTAAAACCCATTTGATCTTGCATATTTATAAGCATATGCATATATGTGTATATGTGCCTATATTGGTTAGGAACCTGACCTCTATATGTATATGGGTAGTCAACTTCATTTAAGGTTAAATATGGTGCTTTACATTACTCTTTATGTGAAATACCAGCAATACTCTTTTCTTTATAAAGATACCTGAACTATCATGAGTAAAGCATATCCTCTGAGGGGGGTCCCCTCCCGTAATTGTTATAGATTCCATTAAAACAACTATTCTCTCTGATTCTGTTGTGCATGCCAGGTGTTTGTGAAATGTCTGGTCATCCTTATATAAACCTCGCATATAATTTGTTTGTACATAGTTGTTTACATGTCTTCCTCATTAGACTGTGTGCTCCTCCAGCACAGAGATTTTCACCTTTCTTTGTATTCCCAAAGTGCCTGTTACATAGTAGGCATATAATAAATGTTTATTGACTGAATGATCAGTTGGACTTAAGCCTGTGGCTTTGACAGAGAATTTCACTCTGGTCCACACAGGGATTAAACCTATGGCTGAGCATCAGAGTGTAAAGGGGAAACTACACAGACCAATGAGTATAATGAACAGCATGTGAAGCTGAACCTGCAAATGAGAAGGTAATTAATTTCCTGTTCTGGCCAATTAATTCAGTATTGCTTATTTCTAGTATCATAGCATTCATAGCATTAGAGCTGGAAGGGAACTGGAGGCCACCCAGTCCAACACTGGAGGCATTTTTTATAGATGGGGAACCTGAAGCCCACAGTGAACTGAACTGACTGGCCCAGAGCTTAGATTCAAACTTGGGTTCTCTCACATTAAGTCCAGAATTTTTTTCTAGTGCACCATTCTGCCTCCTCAAGTCAATTCAGTTCTTAAGCACTGATGATGTACGTGGAAGAAAGACAGGGCTGTAGTGCATGGTGCAAACCAGTCTCAGTCAGGAAGGCTTATGGTTCAGTCCTGCCTTACGTGACCATGAGTGAGTCACTTAACCTCTAAGTGTTCCAACCAACAATCTAAGACTATTTATACCACATAGTTGCTACTGTACGTCGGTGGGAGGGAGTTCCCACACCAGCAATTCCTTACCCTGATCAACTCATAATACAGATTTTTAAGTGTGTAAGGCGCTCTGGTAAGCTATGAGGATATAGGGAGAAACAACACTCCCATTCTCATGCCTTTGCTTACTATTCCCTGTATCTTATGCCTTAAATGCATCTTTTTTGTCTCATCTCTGTGTGCTTGAACCTATCTCTTCCTTCAAGGCTTGGTACAAGTACCACTGCATCCACAAAGCAGGTCCTGATTTAGTTCTTTAAGTCAAATGATCTCGACTTCAGAATTCTCACAGCCCTTTCCACTTCTGATGAATTCATCACATTCTAATTTGTTTTATAGTTATTTGTGTCCAGGTCTTATTTCTATTATTAACTTCTAAGCTCTTTGAAGGTAGGGACCATGTCATTCATTTTCTTATCCCCTATAGGATATAGTAGGCTGACTAACCCCACTTCCAGGTGGAAACCAGGAATCTTCAAATGGGGCAATGTTACCAAAAGTTCCCAGTGTGAAAATCTAAAATCAAATGCTATCTTGTACTGTTATTTTAAATATTTCTTTGAAGTGCAAAAATTTCAATTCAACAAAATTTTTTAAGTTCCTACTATGTGTTCACTTATTTATACGTTAATTTACGTAGGAGATTCTTTTTCAAATCCCATTGAGGTATTAACAGATTAAATAAATGGGTTATTATCCAAGCGTTGGGAGTGGGGCTGGGAAACAAAGTTTTAATTGGTATTTAGTGACTAGGCCAAACTACCACAGAGACTAAAGAGTTACCAACATTAAGTGACATTTGGAAACTGGAACAGATAATTCTCAACGCTGCTATTAGTGCTGTGCCCATGAGCCAAACCTACTATAGAATAATTACCACTGCTGTGTAAAACTTGTTTTACAATTGGTTAAATATGACATTTGCTCAGTGGACTAGAAAATAAATTATGTCAAGGAAAATGCCACCAGCCAGAAAGATGCAATTTACACTAAAATTAATTTTTGGTTGTTTTTATTCCACATTTAAATAATTGGCTGAATATTCTAGCACACTAGAGTAAAAGGGACCCTTTGAGAGGAAACTAATGTAGTGGGAATATGGGGAAAGAATTCCCCCTTAGCTTTTTTTAGGCATATGGACTGCCCCATTCCCATTCTAACCTGGTACACACAGCTTTCAAATAGAGTATGGCCTAGGGCATAAAATAGCAAATGGGTGGTCCTGGTATAATTGTTTCTGGGTGTATCTGCTGAGATAAAGATCATTTTAATTTGGTACAAAGGCTACTTCCTCTAACTGTACAATTTACAACCCATCTGTGTTTTCTCATTCTGTGCAATTTTTATCTATGTTCTTCCATGGGGTCCACCCAACTGATGGATAAATCAATCAGTAAGAGTTTATTTAGTGCTTGCTCTTGCCAAGTACTGTGATAAGCATTGGAGATGATCTTAGAGGGGAAGGCTATGGATAAGGGTGGAGGAAAACCAATAAAGGCCTTCTGTAGTAGGTAGAATTTAAACTGAGCTTTTGAAGAAAGGCAAGGATTCTAACAGATGGAGGTGAGGAGGGAGGACATTCCAGCCTTGGGAGACAGCCGGTTCAGAGAGATAGAGCAGTGCGCGAAAAGAACAGCATGCAGGCCAGTATGGTTAGATTGCAGAGTGCGTGAAGGAGAGTAATGTATGAGAAACATAGGAAAATTAGGAAAGAGCCAAGTTGTGAATTTTAGTTTATGTGTGATTCTGGAGATAATAAGGAATCATAGGAATTTACCAAGTTGTACGTGTGAGGAGGTAACATGGTGAAACTTGTGCTTTAGGAAAATCAGTTTGCCACTTGTATGGAAGATGAATTGCAGTGGGGAGAGATCAAATATAGGGGGTTCAATTAGGAAAGTATTGCAAGAGTTTAGGTGAAAGGTGATATGAAAGCCTGAACTATAATTGTTGATATTTGTCCTGTGAGGAAAGAGAAGGCAAGATATCTGAGAGACATCATGGAGATAGAACACAGAAAGATTTGGCACCTGAGTATAGGGTGAGAGGGTCAAAAGTTGTGAAACTGGTTTGCTGGAAAGATGGCGGTGTTCTCGATGATTACAGAAAAATTCACAAGAGTAATAGGTTTAGGAGAGAAAGATAATGAGTTCTGTTTTTGACGTTTTAATTTTGAGACATCTATTTCAATTGTCTGAGACATCTAATTCAACATAGGCAGTTGGTGATGTGAGACTGGAGTCTACTTCTAAGTCTCTGGACCTAGGGGGTACCCATTTAACACATAGGCTACCTCTTATTTGTTCCTCTTAGTACCTTATTGGCCCACTTCCTTTTCCAATCATACTTTGATGTTGTCTTTAATACTACTTTCTGTATTCAGTTTTTCTTTGGTAATATGCTGGTCTATTTATACCCATCATACATCTCTCTACTTCTTTTTGCATGACTTGAATTTTCAATATTTGAATATTACAGCATTACAATGAATGGCAGACATAGAACTACTTAAATAATACAGTATTATATATGCTTTATCTTATTCATTTATATTTCTATACATACATATACATATATACATACTTATATTTAGTAAAATGGAATTTTACTATGAGCAATCCAGCAGACTCTCTCCTATTAAATTTGAGGTTAAGCTCATTGTCCATTTGCAAGAACGTAATTTCATTAAAAAACAAGAATCCTCTCATTCTTTGGACTTGTATTCTTGGCATCCATCCCAGTGACAGGGACACAGATGACACTTAATAAATGTTTGTTGATTGATTGAGCTATTGATACCTAAGATATATTTGCTGATGGGACAAAATCTCTATGCTGTCTATCCAAACGCATATCATATTTTAAGCAATAAGTAATAATAATAATACTTGGAAACATTTACATAACAGTATGTGGCAGGTACCAAGTGCATTTCAATCATTAACTCATTTAATTTTCACAACAACTCTGGGAAGTAAGTGCTATTATTATCCCTATTTTATAGATGAGGAAACCGAGGCAAACAGAGGTTAACTGACTTGCCCACGGTCACACAGCTAATAAGAGTCTGAGGCTCAATTTGAACCCGAGTCTTCCTGACCCTAGTCCCAATATGCTATCCATTGTGCCACCAAGGCACTTATCTTCATCCACTTGGGTTTTCCCTGTGTGGATGTTTAGGCTGAGCTCTTTTGAGACATCACCGATTTCAATTAGGAAACTGAGCAGTGTTTGATTGCATAGGAGACGTAATGCTGTCAGTGCAATGTCTTCCTCAAACAGGAGCACCTGAGAGACTTCTCCCTAGATAGAAAATCTTTCTTCTCTTTCACACAAAACTCAAGATTCTCCATGATTGGAGCCAACATCTTTGTTGAACATACATCGCCAAAGCTTGTGCCCTGTTTATTATTAATAATGACAAGTTCCTCAAAAACCTACACCAGCTTTAAAGTGCAAGGAAGTGTTTCTCACTCTCAGCAGTCCATGTTGCATACATATTACCAATTATCATAAACTCTCTTAGCTCCTTATAATCCAAGACAAAAGCAAGAATACTAGGTTAGGGTGAAGAAGGTTGGATGATGGAGACTTAAGGAGAGTGTTCTACTCTCCACAAAGCAGAAAGACCAAATTCTCATGCTTCACAGTTCCAGGAAGCCTTCCTGGTGTAGCAGACTCTTGCTGCTCCTTTTCCTTCCCTGTGCTACAGAAGAGCAACACATGCAATTTAGTTGTTATGCTGCCAAAAAAAATCCTCGAAATTGTTCTTTGGAGTCATACGGTTCTAGGCCCAAGGCAGGGAATCACATGCATGATCTCCCACAGACAAAAGGGAGTCAGGAGATGGAGTCAGGAAAAAATTTTAAAGCTTTTGTTTACTATCTAGTAAAAGGTAACCAATGCTATCTCATTACTTCATTTTCCCTTTTTTTGTTTGTTTTGTTTTTTGGTGAGGCAATTGGGGTTAAGTGACTTGCCCAGGGTCACACAGCTAGTAAGTGTCAAGTATCTGAGGCTGCATTCGAATCCAGGTCCTCCTGACTCCAAGGCTGATGCTCTAGCCACTGCGCCATCTAGCTGCCCCTATTTTCCCTTTTCTTAAAAAGTAGCTCAAGCTATTAAAAAGCTAATTAAATTATTAACAAGTAAGGCAAGTATCAAAATATCATAAATCACCTTTACTATTCTAGTTTAGCAAGATATATTTCAAAACACAAGATCATGAATCAAAAGAGATTGCAAATTACACAAAATATTAGATACTCTTCCAAGATATACAAGGTAAATGTATTAAATGTAGTTATACTAGAAACTGGGTAAGTTGAAACAAAGGAATATTATGTTGGTCTAATATGTGGTATCTGTATATTTTTAAAAAGATGAAAAGTTTAAGAAATTGAAGAAAGAGATTAAAAATAAAATATTTTTATATACTTCAGAGGAGGAAGAAAATACCATCTAAAACACTTTCAGCCCACAAAACATTTAAAGAAATTCCATATCAGCATAAATATTATAAATAGCATTGTTTTTGATGATCTGTTGAATATCACAAACTTATATATGTATATATGTGTGCATATATGCATATATATGCATATCCATATGCATATGTATGTACATATAATTGCAATCAAATATCTCAAGGGATTTCTGGAATACTGATGGGAGTTCTGAATACTCATCCAGGCAAATATTTAGATATCTATACTAAAGGCTCATTTATTTGTCCTTTTACTAACTAAAATTTTCTCTTCAATGACAGTCCAAGCATTGTCAATACAGTGATATTTAATTTCCATAATACTAACTCCAAGTAGCAAAAATAAAGGACTGCCGAATTATATTTAGTATAATTATGGTGGTAAGCGCATCTTGTTGTATTACAGTTCTTCAAAAATTCAGAATGGAATTGTCTTATTCAACTTCCTCATGAAGAAATAAGTCATGTATGTTAAGTACTTGCCCAAGGTCATATAGCCAATAAGTATTAGATTCAGGATAGGAGTCTGAGTCTTCTTACCAAAAATCCAGTGATCTTAATTGGTCATCTATATATAGTATTAGAAATTTGAGTAACTAGACTATTGAGTAACTTAAGCACCCTGTTCCCTGATTATGATGGTCTTTTTCCATCCCTTCCTATCATTCTATGGATTTGCATGACAGATTCTATGGGTACCTGACAGCATTAATGCTCAGAACATTTCAGGTTCTCTTTGGCTGTAGAAACGGCAACCTTGATGTGGAAGTTCACTCCAGTGAACATCTCTACTTTCTAAACTCCACGTTCTAAAGGAGTGATGATGCCACTACTTCCTTCATGAAACTAAATTGATGTTTGTGGCTGAGTAAAATAATTCTAAGTCATCTTGATATCAACATGCTCCTAAGAGACCTTGCTTAGAAAACTCTATGAGACATTGTGGCATACTTAGCAAATCTCAGAGTGCAAAAGAATTGATTAAAAGATCTGAGAAAGGTTCATTGGTTTGTTAATTTTTGCAATTGTGTTTGTGCTGGAAAATGTGCCTAATTATTGGAAATGGTGTGGCAGGAAAAGAAAGCAAATATATTGCTTGTTTTTAAGCAAGAAAACCTATTACAGGTAATTAGATTTGAAATTGAGTAGCAAGATAAAAGAGGAGAATATGGAGGTAGAGTATGAGGGAGATAATTAGGAATGTTATGAGTCTTTAAAATAAAAGATTAAAAATGAAAACTCCATCCCACTAAATGCTTTGGGGAATTCACTCTTTTTTCATTCCTTGGTTTGATTTTGTATACCAGAAGCTCTCATAAAAATGTATTAGACACACTCGTTACACAATTCTGGAAAATACAAAAGAAATGGAACAGTGAACTATTTTTCATTATAAAATTAGTAGCGTAACTTCTTCAAAATTAGTAATGCTTGTGCTATCCCCATTTTACTTTGAAAAGGTTTTGTTTCTATAGCAACATCTATGAATGCAGAAAGGAATGTACCACTGTGAGACCATCAGTTACCAAAAGAAAGGCACAGTTTATTTTAAAAATCCTATATAGTCAGTCAGACATATAGTGTATGTCACTTTAGAAATACATATAGCCTAGGGAAGATCTTTTAAATGTGATATAGGACTATTTACTATACAGTAAACCAGTCTCTTGACACCCACTAGTTTTGTAAGTATATTTAATTAGAATCCTTCAAAAATTGCATGCTATTTGAGAAAACAAATGGCATCTTAAAGTATGCAAACAGAGGTATAAAATGTGAAAACAATGAAAATGAAAACAATTTGATTTTGATAATAGTTTAGCCAGACATCATTTATGTTATACTAATAAAATTAATTTTCCCAAGAATTTAGAATTCTATTTTGGCTGAATGGTTTTTTATGTTGATATAAATGATCACTGGTACAAGAGCTGCTCTGCTAAAATGCTATTGGGAATTCATAGAGATGTATAGCAAAAATGAATGTGAAGGTGTTCTAAAGTTTCTACCAGCTACTTGAGGTATCTAGGTCAACTCTGTGAAACTGTCCTTCCATCTACCAGCCTTTCCTCTCTCCTTTTCACTTTCAAATTACATATACTTACTACTTAAGGAGGTAGCTCCTGAAAAGGAAAAATTCTTATGAGATTACTACTTAACCTCTGCCACCTAGCACACCCAAATATTCAAAAGAATTTATGATCCCATTAACCTGTGAGTTTCCTCTGATGATGCCGATCGCAACCCATCTTGTTCATGTTTTCCCACAAATTCATCACAGGGGGTTCACCCAAAGTGCTGGTGGCCCTTCTTGCTTGTTCCTGACACTGCTAGGATACCAGTGGAGCACAGTGCCTGATCACCTGTCATCCCTCACCTTGCAGTATGGTCAGTTTAATATAGGCATATATATATACATATATATATATAGGCATACATACATATATATATACATATATATAGGCATACATATATATATGCATACACACACACACATACACACACACATATATATCTCCTTAATTACATCTTTTACTCTTGCTCTTCTTCAGAGTTACTTATTGGGGGGATAGTAGAGCCTGCTCACAGCACCCAATATATGGGTGAAAAAAAGCCAAAAAACCCACCCACAATGAGAAAAAAAAAACAAACATCAACACCAAGGCCACTTTATACACGATGAACAAATCTCGCATATGGATGCCATTATAGCTCTGCTATCAGTGGGCAATAAATCAATTACTCTGAAGAAAAGTCCTTGTCACCATATAGCACAATAAAAGCTGGCATTTACAGGGCTTTTTTAGGTTTGCCAAGTATTTCTTATCTAGAAGCAGCTGGGTAGACCTGTGTGTAAGACCACTAAACTTGGAATCAAGAAGACTTTATTTCAAAACCTGCTTCAGATCTTTAGTATCTATGTGACCCTGAGAAAGTCACAACCTCTTTCAACCTCAATTTCCTCATTTAAAAATAGAAATGATAATACAAATACCTACCTCACGGGATTGAATATGAGGATAAAATGAGAAGATACATGTATAAAATGTGCTATATAAATGCTACTTTATTCTTATTGATAGTGTTCATTATTATTCTATACATCTTAGTCTCACAAGAATTTTAAAGACGAGAAAGTTTCAAAAATGTTAAGTGATTTGCTCAAGGTATGAGGATGAACACCACATGAAGGTCAGCTACCACACTAATAGTAAATTCTTCAACTTGAAAAGGCTACAAGCCAAGACCAAAGTGGAGGGAGTGTTTGTGCATGATTTTCTGTTTGCAGATTCCCGTGCACTCAGTGAAGCCTCTGAAGCCAAGATACAACAAAATATGGATCGATTCTCTGCTGCTTGTGCTAATTTTGGCCTAACAATTAACACCAAGAAAACACAGGTGTTCCATCAGCCACCACCACACCCTGCATATGTGGAGTCATCAGTTATAGCAAATGGAGAAATTTTGAATGCTGTGGATAACTTCACTTACCTTGGTCCAGAAGTGTACACATTGATAATGAAGTTGACACACGCATTGCCAGAACTAGCTCAGTGTTTGGGAGGCTCCAAAGGAAAGTATGGGAGAGAAGAGGTATTAGACTGACTACCAAAGTGAAGGTCTACAGAGCCATTGTGCTGACTTCATTGTTGCATGCCTGTGAAACTTGGACAGTTAACCAGTGCCATGCCAGGAAACTGAATCACTTCCAATTGAATTCTCCTAGGAAGATTCTGAACATCATCTGGCAGGTAAAGGTATCAGACCCTGAGGTCCTCACTTGGACTAAACTGCCAAGTGCTCAAACTCTGCTTCAGAGAGCACAACTCTGATGAGCTGACCACATTGTTCAAATGCAAAATGTACACTTGCCAAAATACTATTTTATGGAGAACTCACACAGGGCAAGCATTCACATGGTGATTAGAAGAAGTGATACAAGGACATTCTCAAAGTCATTCTGAAGAACTTTGATTGTGTGACATGGGAAACACTGGCACACGACCCCTCAGCATAGCGTGCCCACATCAGAGAAGGTGCTGTGTGCTCCATGAATAAAGCAGAATTGAAACAGCTCAAAGGAAATGCAGGACGCACAAATTTAGAGTATCCACCCCCAATGTTCACAAGGACTATTTGTGCCTGACCTGTGGTAGAGCATTCCAAGCTCGTATTGGTCTGATCAGCCACAGTCAGACACGTTGAAACTTGACTGGAGCATAGTGATGTCACCTTGGTCCAACCAGACCAATAACTATCCCAGGTAGGAGGGGAAGCCATTTCTTCCCGGCTCCAAGTCCAGCATTCCATTCACTACATTATCTAGTACCAGAGCATCAATCAGCATTAAGAGCATACATCTGGAGCTGGAAGAAATCTTAGAAGCCATCTGATACAACCTCATTTTACAGATGAGGAAATTGAGGTCCACAGAGAAATTAAAGAGTAGACAATTGCTAAAATGGACCATAAGATCATCCTTCTAGAGATCATCTAATCCAATATTTTCATTTCACAGATGAGGGAACTGATGCTCAGGTAAATTAAGTGCCCAAGGTCATATAGGTAGTAAGTATCGGAGGTAACATTTGAACCCAGGTCATCTGACTGCAGAGCCAGTGACAGAAACTTCTTGGCCAAACCTTCTCATTGATTTTTCTTGATTTAATCTCTTTTCATTGGTACTTCACTAGATTTCACAGGGTGCTGTCAGTCTTTGTTCATTGACTCACAGAGCATACTAAATGCTAAAATACTGGACATAAGCCATATTAAGCATATGATTCATTTAAACAACACTGTAATGATTTTGCGGTGCTTTTATCAACAAACATTGAACAAACATGACTAATGAGAATAAATATGTTATGCTGTACTGCATTTGGTAAACACAATTAATTATTTTCTTAAACGTTTTCTTAAATGTTTTCAGTCATGCCCAACTCTCTGTGACCACATTTTCTCGGCAAAGATACTGGAGTGGTTTGTCATTTCCTTCTCCAGTTCACTTTATAATGAAGAAACTGAGGCAAACAGGGTTAAGCGAACTTGCTCAGGGTCACATAGCTAGTTAGTGTCTGAGGCCAGACTTGAACTCAGGAAGATGAGTCTTCCTGACCCCAGCCCAGCAGTCTCTCCACTGCACCAAACCAATGCTGATAAGTCTCTTCTAACTGTGCTGAAAAAATTCAGCAAACAGATATAGATTTTTATTGCAAATACCACAAGGTGGACCCTAAGTACTAACTATAAAGCTCAAAAAATACACTAAATTCTGTATCTCAAAAGGATCACAATACTTTGCTCTCTGCTTACATAATTTCAAGTAGGAATCCCTGATTGTCCTTGGAACTGTGACATCAGATTGTAGATTCATGTCTGACTGTGAAACCTCTCTGTACCCCAGACCAGAAAACCTACCACAGCATGCCATTTATATTTAATCTGGAATCTAAAATTCCTTATCACTAATTTGGTTAGAGAATTGCACGCTATCCTTTGAGAAGATTGTAGACACACTTGGTTTTGTCATGAAACTGAAATCTGGTGTACCTGATTGAGTGGCTAACTTGGTTGCATTCAAAAAAACAATGTAAAAAATAAATATTTTTTAACTCTCAATAACTGATTTTTTATTCTACAAAAGTGATGGAATGAATACAAATCAATACTAAATGGGGCTAAAACTTAGAGTTGGCATTCACCAACACATCAGGGAAATAGGATTAATTTACAAAACAGAGTCCTTAATGGATGGGCTACTTTCTCCCTAAATGATGAATTTACCAAATAACTGTGCTTGTATTTAATATAGTATTTTGGAGAATGATACTGTTAGGGGAGATATTAGTGTAGAGTGGAACATGTATAGCAGAAAATGCTCGCAGCCATTCCACCCTATTAAAGTCCTCCTGCTGTTAAGTGCTTTGTATTTATAAGACCATCTCTTGCTAGAGCACCTGTCACAAGGGCACTCTCAGTGTACTTTAGACTTGATCTCCTAGGATGGCTATGAGTTAAGTAGAGAGACGATATCTTAATTTTATAGATTAGGAGACTTGAATCTCAGAGAAGCTAAGTGTTTCTCCTAAGATCACGGGTGACATCAGTAACTGCTGGAAAGAAAGCAGAGAGAACTCCTATTCTATTGCCCTATTGACTGGATAATGCTTATTCCCAGCTGCATGTACAGAATGGAAAGGACACAGAGAAAAAACACAAGAGGTCTTTTGCAATATGGGAAGGGAACAAGGAGACAAGCTAAATATAATCATAGAGATGAGTGAACTTCAGCCTTAGAAATACATAAATACATTTAAAAATAGATTTGCTGGAGCTGTTAACAGTCTTCTTCCCTGAAAATAATCAAATCTGAATATTGATAAGATACTTTAAAATTAACTACAGATGTTCCTAAATATACAGAACTGGGGAAAGTTCTGGACTAGAAGATAGGAACGCTGGGTTCTGATTTTAGCTCAGCCACTTATTAGCTGCGTCATGTGAGACAAGTTGTTAAACTTTTCTTGATCTCGGTTTCCTTATCTCTATAATGAAAGGGTTATACTACATGATCTCTAAAATTTCTGATTTTCTAATTCTATCACTTTTTTAAAAGACTGGACCTGTGATTTTATTGGTATAAAGAACTCCCAGTGAGGAAGTTCTCTCTATTAAAGAAGGTCAGTGGTTATTCTGTCATCTGGGGACTTAAAGAGTCTCCTGGGACTCTTTAAGGATAAGCGATTTGCCCAAGGTTACATAGTCAGGGTGTATCAAAGATGGAACTCAAACCCAGGAGGATCCTTACTCTGAAAATTTCTAGTGCGGTAGATAGAGTGCTTGACCTGGAGTCAGGAAGACATGAATTCAAATCTGACCCCAGACACTAACTGGGAGACCCTGGGCAGGACACCTCAATTGTCTACCTCAGTCACTTAATCTCTGTCTGCCTCAGTTTCCTCATCTGTAAAGTGGATTATAATAGCAACTACCTCCCAGGATTGTTGCGAGAATCAAATGTGATAATATTTATAACGTGCTCAGCATAGTGTCTGGTACATAGTAGGAACCTGATAAATGCTTTTCCTTCCTTAATTTCTTCTCTATTCACTAAACGCCAGTGTCTCTTAGATTCTATGACCTGAAGTCAGTAAGTTAGGTTAAACCAAGCCTCAAGATTGCTTCTGAGCCCAAGAACCAGTTATTCAGTTGATTATGGATGATGTTTCTCTCACTAAGCAGCAAAGGTCAGCAGTGTAATTGTCTCCAGGCAAAAGTATGGGTTCAAGTGAAATGTAGGACAGCTCAGGATTGCAACCAACGGTCTCCAAGATAATTAGAACCATATACTAATAGACCTCAAAGACCATCTAGTTCAACCTTCTCATTTTACAAAAGAGGAGACTGGAGTCTAGAGAGACTAAGTGTCTTGCCAGTGTCCTATAGGCTATAAGTGGAAGAATAAAGATTTGAATCCTTGTTCTCTGATTCCAAATCTTGCACTCTTTTCACTGTACTAATCCTTTACAAATATGACTACAAAACTCAAATAACTGGTGGATACAGTTGCTTATTGTCTCTGGGCTACACAATTAGTTTCTTTGTGAAAAGAGGGATTTAGACTAAGCTCTCTTCTAATTCTAGTATTTTATGACTCTCTAATTCCTTAAAAAATAGAAATTATGTTTTCAGTCAGAATTCAAGAATTCAAAAGAATATGAGGATTTAGTCTCACTATTTTAGCTAAGCATTATTTGAAATAATTTCCTTCTTATAAGCAGAAGCCACCACAAACTCTCCTGAAAATAGGATCTCCAAAATTAATGTTTCTATGACTACTCAAATAAGTCTCAGATAAAAGCTCAGTGACTTGGTAGTAGGTCCTTTTATTTGTCTTTTTTTCCTGGTCAGGGAAGATTTGGTAAGACAAAGGAAGACAATCATACCATTGTCACATGTAGAGCCAATAAGTGTAAGAGAAGATCCTGACCTGCATTGGTGGAGGGAGTTGCCTCATCCAGGAGTTTCCTATACTAATGACATGACAGGTCCAGTCCTTATCCCTTGATGCGTTTATCGTGGAACACTGTGCAGTCTAAGGACCTGTGTAATTGTCTTATTCCTGTTCTGGACTGAATTCCATATGACCAATGGTCTAATCTAAGTTTTATTTCTCTTCCATCAGTAGGCAAGAAATACATGCTTGCTGAAGGAATGAATGAAAGTGCCTCTTAATTGGCTTATAAAATTAAATTCTTTCCAATCCCATGTGGTCTAGTGTTTGTCTCTCTCAAGGGTTCAGATTCCTTCCTATCCCTGAGGTCTCTTGGCTTCCCTTTCCTTATGGATGTGAAAAAAACATTCTCCTTGCTTACTTCTTACCACTGGGCTAATTTAGCTTGTGACAGGAGAAACTACAGCCCTCACTCCACAGCAGGTGCTTCTGAAACAAATTAAAACTGTTTATCAGTTGCTTCAGTATGTTGAGGCTACCAGGAGAATTTGCTGCTGAAAGCAAGAGTTTCAAACCTATTTTCTTTTAAACATATTTTTAGTGATGAAAAATGCATTCAGCTTTTCAAAGAATAATAGAATGGGCAGAATTTTCTCCACAAGCAAGGTGGTGTAGTGGATAGAAAGCCCCTCTTGGAGTTAAGACAGCTTCTGCTCAAGCTGCCTCTGTGTGATTCTGAAAAAAAATCATATAACTTCTCAGTGTCTAGGAACCTCTTAGAGACTAAAAATTACAGACTGGCATCAGTATGAGTTTCTCCATTTGGGAGTTTTTATATTAATGAATTATAGGTCAAGAAAAGAAATATATATGTATATATGTATGCACTGAACCTTATTTTCCACTGACTTTTATTATAACATTAGACAAGTGTTCCTCTAAGAAAGGTGTGTACCCAACTAACACATTTACAGCTACCAATGCAAAAAACTTTTAAAGTTAAGTAAATGTCTGAAAATTTGGGAAATTTGGAAAATTTGTGAAAATTGATGATTCAATCAAGAAAAGACCTAAGTTGAAAAAAAACCTTGGAAAATATCCATAAGCTAGGGTGATGATTGGGTAACACTATGGTGTTGTAATGAAGAAAAAAATCATCATTTTTTGGATATGGCTAATTTGTAAATTCTTCACACTACCTTATTTCATCTATCTGATCTGATATCCAAGATAATTGCTACACAATTTCCTCTTGTGCTCCTAATACTATATTTATCAACTTCTTTCCTGACAGCATAAGCCTTGTAACACTGACCAAATAAAGTCTGAATTTGATTTTGGTATGTGAGGGCCCGTGACAAAAAATGAGGGCTAAAGTAGGAAAGGCTGGCAGTGGCTGCAATTCATGTGCATGTAGGCGTGGCAAGAGTCTCTCTGAAGTTACATCACATTTCTAAGAAGAGAGAGAAGAGGTATGTCTTCAACAATCATGGCAGAAGCAGGACAACATGATTTCTAGTAGACTACAGGGCCCTTGAAGATGGGGACTGTTTTCATTTAGGTCTTCATATCCTTGGCTCCTACTACAACACCTGACACTTTACATAAGTTTAATAAGTACTAACTGGATTGAACTGAATTTCTTCTCTTTTGGTTGTGCCCTTTGCCTGTGACCTCTGGCTAAGGTCCTTCAACCTACGCAAGCCTTAATGAAATGTGATAACTCACATTTACATGGCATATTAAGAATTTTATAGTACTTTCTTCCAACTAACCCTTTGAAGTAGGTAGTCACCAGCACCGCGGCTGTTCTAAGCCCAGCCTGGTGTTCAACCAGCTTGAGGTTGGTTGTGGGATCAAAATAGCATTAGACTTCAAACAAACTAAGGTGCAAGATTTTATGTCATTTCAACCTTACTTCATTCTTCAGTCTATACATTTCTTAACATTGCAATTCAGCTTCTGTAACTCTTTAAAAAAAAGTATGCCCAAGTAACAAATGTGCAGTTAATAACACAACAAAGTTTTCAAGGAAACATATGAGGAGGAATGGATGACTTGATTAGAAAAAGATACAAAATTCTGCTTACTATACGAAGACACTAAAAATGGTCAAAGGGCCTCAAATCTCTTAAGAAATCCTATAAAATAGTCATAATATAAACAAAGAATGACACACACATAGTTTGAACAAACGTAGAGACAGACTTTGTGACTCCAGGAAGTTAACAGTAGTTTTGGAAGATCATTCTGCAGAATGCCTTTTATTCATGTAGCTGCCAGATTTTGCCCACAGTTACACGACTAGTAAGTGTCAGAGGTCAGTTTCAAACCCTTGTCTTCCTGATTTCAAGCATAGTCCACACCTGCTAGTCCAAATTGCAACTTAATATAGTGCTTTAAGATTTATAAAGGTCTGTGTTCACAATAACCCTGTGAGGTAGTATAGAAGATAAATATTATTATCCCCACTTTACAAATGAGGAAACTGAGGCATAAGAGGGTGAAATGACTTCCCTGTGGTCATTTAGCCAATAAGTGTTAGAGCTGGATTTCTGACCCAAATCTATTGATTTTCAGTTCAATGTTCTTTTCACTTTACTACAATGCCATATACAATGGGGACAAGATTAAAACTTATCATAATTGGGCTTCTGCTGAACTTTCTTTTGAAGGATCTACAATACATAAAATGCCATTACAGTAAAGTTCAGTTCTGTTTTTTCTGTTCCTCTTGACTTTTTTATAATAAAAATTCATAAGAACTCCAGATATTTATTTTGATTTGGTAAGAAATAACAATCCTGGGGGGGTGGAGCCAAGATGGCGACTGGAAATAACTAAATAACTGGAAGTAACTGGCATGAGCTCCCCACCAAGTCCCTCCAAAAACCTATAAAAAAATGGCTCTGAACCAATTCTAGAACTGCAGAACCCACAAAGTGGCAGAGGGAAG
>CM053627.1:172104805-172223686 GCA_028646595.1 Phalanger gymnotis
TTTAGCCAATCTGACAGGAGAGAGATGGTATCTAAGAGTTGTTTTGATTTGCATTTCTCTAATCAGTAGTGATTTTGAGCATTTTTTCATATGTCTATAGATATCTTTAATTTCTTCCTCTGAAAATTGTCTGTTCATATCCTTTGACCACTTCTCAATTGGGGAATATCTTGTATCTATTTTGTTTGTAAATAGTTGTTTGCATGTTGTTTCCACCATTAGACTCTAAATTCCTTGAGAGGAGAGATTTTCTTTTTCCTTTCTTTGTATCCACCATGCTTAGCATAGTACCTGACACTTAATAGGCAATTAAAAATATTTATTAACTGACTGATTAGAATATGAGTTTATTCACTCATTTATTTTCATTTTCTTTTACCCATAAGACAAAATACAAACAAACTAAGACATAAAATAAGCCCTTTTCCCACTGGCATACCAAAATGCCAATTTAGCCAAGGAAAACACAACAAAATTGTGGTCCTGTTACAGCTCTACATAAACAATGAAATCCTTTCAGATATTTGTTCTATAAAAGGGAGGAAATAATTAAACAGAACATTTACAAACTTTAGAAAGAACTCATTTCAAGTTGCCAGCCCAAGACAAATTATGATTAGAATCTCATGAAATTGCTAGATCATAACACAATTGCTATCAACTGGAGAGCCACAGTGAGAGGAGGAAGAAAACATGGATTGGCCATCTTAATAAAATTACGATTCTGGGTAAAACTAAGAAAAATATCTTCTGTAGTGTTGGTACAAATACTAATGGAGTGTAATGGAAAGTATCATTTTAAATTTAAATAATGGCACCTTGGAAAGATTTATATTTCTCCTTTAGCTATTAGAAGTTAATTTAGTCAATTTCTTAGATGAATGAGGCTTCTTTTGGTTTCTCCTCTGCTGTCGACTCAAATGACAAACACTTTCAGATGACTGATGCTGAGCAGGGGTGCAATGGGAAGCAAACTGACATTTCCCCACCACATTTGTTTTCTAAACAATAACATTCAATATGAAAGTCCTGTACCAACACCTCAGTATTGTGTGGGTAGAGTTACCCCTAGGTTCTCAAAGGCTATACCAGCAAAGTCAAAGCCTGGTAGGCTCTACCAGGCTAGAAAGGCTTTGAGTATATGTTTAATGATTGGGAGAGGAACTTTTTTTTGGCTGTGGTGGACCACGAAACAAATAAAAACACAAAGAGTCCTAAGTCCTTGGTATCACTCTCCTAATTATACACTGATGGAGGAATGTTAGAAAAGAAGTCTGAGTGTGCTAAGGATGATATAATCTTAGACAATTTAAAACACTAAACCTACACTTATTCCTAATCCATGATCTTTAACAAAATCCTAAAGGATCAGAACCATACCACTGTTGACTTTCTTATAAATGAAGCTAGAAGACATAACAAAGTCAAAGATAAATGACAGGCTGGCTTAGAGGCATCTCACCTGACAATACTTTAAAAAAACATAAGCAAATCTACTTCTGGGAAGATAATTATAGATTACACACCATTATTTGTTGTAGACTATGAATAAATAGTGAAATTCTGTAAAGCACTTGACAAGGTCCTCAAGACAAGAATCTTAATGTTTAATAGTTTCAAGGTGAAGGTGGGCACAGAGAATGAGGAAAACTATGTGGAAAAAATTTGGAAGTTTGGAAGAAATAAATGAAACCAAAGACAAAGAGATGACTTGGAAGCCTCAGTTGCATCAATCATGGATATGTTCTTCAAGAACAGAATTGAAAGGTGCTTGACATGGTAAATATCAAATATTATTCCCAAGAAATAAATAAATGATCAAATAAATAAATAAAATTGATTATATCTTAACATTTTTGGTCTTACCCACATGTCAACCCTTATAGAATCAGCTGTGTTTAGTCGAATCATCAACTGATTAAAGGTAAACATGAACGATAAATTAAAATTAAAACTACATCAAACACTAGATCTCCCTACCAAGTAGAGATTAATGGCATAAAAGGGCAATGCTGCTTTAAACAAAAAGTCTATGACCCTGAGATCCCAGGATGGAAGGCTATAAGTGGTATTGTTTCACGAAAAGTAAAAAATAGTTCAGAGAAAAATAAATCTGAATAGAATTTGTTGTGTAATTCATCAAAACCAAGGATTCTTAACCTGGAGTCCGTGAACTTCAAACACAAATACATATATGCACATAAACACACACGTATATGTATATGTTTAAATGTAGATAGATATATGTGTATGGTACTATGTACATGCAAATATTCTGATGTGATTGGTTTCCTTTATTTCTTTATTCCTCTCATTTATTTTGTTTTGTGCACTTAAAAACATTATTCTGAGAAAGCATCCACAGGTTTCAACAAATTGCCAAAGGGGGTCCATCACACACATACATACACACACACACAAATTGTTGAGAGCCATTGATATAAACTATATCTTTCAAAGATCATTTGTAGATGAAGCTGGAAGCCCACAGATAGACATGAGATAGAACAGAATTGCCAGCATTCCTATCATGATGTTTTCTCATTAGTAACAACAGGGCAACTGCTATCTTTGGGCTTTGCTCTTTCAGCACCTGATGTACTCTTTGAGAAAGTGGAAATGGTCCTTGGGAAGCTATAGTCAGGAAGATGACTGGCCCCACCCAAGTGTCAAGAGAAGCAAACCTGTGATGAAGGTGATATGATTTAAGAGCACCCAGGAATTGATGTTCAAGACATCTCTAGGAGGGGTTCTAAACTTTCTATCTCTCTCAGTGCCTTGAACGGTGCTCTATGAACATATACATAAATGTGTGCTGAATGAATAATGAATGACGGTGATTTTTTAAAATGTAAAAAAAAAAAATTCACACTCAATACTTCTACAAAAAAAAGGTAAGGTGCAGCTAAGTGGCACAGTGGATAGAACACAGGACCTGGAGTTAGGAGGAGCTGAGGTGAAATCCAGCCTCAGACACTTAATAGCTATATCATCCTGGGCAAGTCGCTTAATCCTGATTGCCTCAAAAAAAGGTGACTGAGAACACCAACAACTACCACACAATTTGCCTGTATTCTCATTTTGATAAAATCTTTACAAGAGTTTGCTATGAAATATCAAGGTTATCATTGGTAAAAACATGAGAACAGACAGACTTTCATGGATGATTGTATATAATCACCATTGTCAGTTACACACCTTCCAGAAGTGAGGAGAATATAAGATGCTGCTGTGTCTATCATTTATTGAATTCAAAAACATTGACTCGGTAGAACAAAATGACACCTAAAATGTAGTGTCCCTGTGTCAAAAATCATACAGATTCCATCATGGATGTGAGCAGGGAGAGTCCAACCATCCACTGAGTTTCAACATCAAGCACTTCTAGGAGGCTACAGTGTAAAGTCCCTTCACAATCTGTCTCTGACTTACCTTTGGAGACTTGTTTTACATAGCTTTGCCTTCATTCACTCCACATTAGAATTAAACTGACCCTCTTACTATTCCTCTTACTCTAGACTCCATCTTCAACCTATTTCCCTTTGCTCAGACTGTCCCCTGTTATTTTAGTACACGATCTCTTCACCTCCACCTTTTTCGAGGGTCAGCTCAGGTGCCATTTCCCAGATCCTCAAGAGAGAGAGAGTGTGTGTGTGTGTGTGTGTGTGTGTGTGTGTGTGTGTGTGTGTGTGTGTGTGTGTGTGCGTGTGTAAGCACCTTTCTTAGGCAGATACTTCAGATGGTGACTAAACTAGTGCAGAATTGAATGAGAGTAAGTGACAGGACTGAATAGTACTTTGGAAACCACCTGGTGCTTTAAGTAATTATAAAATGTTCCCTGCCACAGAAGTCCATTTTTAAAACATTCATATTTTTCCAGGATTACTATATGTTTGTGAATTATGGAATGCCATGCTCTCAAAAAACTCAAAATTGCAGGGCCATGAAAAGAGGCGTACAATTCTATTCAATATTTATTAGGTGAATCAGGCACTGTGCTAGATGCTGAGAATACAAAGACAACAATGCAACAACAGGCCCTACTATCAAATGGCTTACATGTGAGGGGTGAGGTTGGGGGAAGCAACATGAACACAGATCAGTAAATATAAAATGTGTACACTTAGATTTCAAATTCACAATGAGGCAGAGCTACCAGATTAAAGTGTTTCTGAGTCACTTGGGGTGCCTTATTTTTGTATTCATATTTGCATTGTATTCAATGGCTAGCACAGTACCTATCAAATAATAGGCACTTTAAATCTTTGGTTATTAAATGATCAAAGTAAATCCTGGAAGGAGGCATTAATAACTAGAGGAACAAGGAAAGGACTCTTACAAGAGGTAGTAATTAAGCTGATCCTTGACAGGAGCTGAGGATTCAAGGGGTAGAAGTGAAGAGAGAAAATATTCTAGGCATAGGGCTATATAGCTTGTGGACAAGGGTACAAGTGGGTGAGGGCATATCATAGACAGAATAACAAGCAAATTAGTTTTGCTGGAACAAAGAGCACATGAGAGGGATCGGTGGGAAATCAATTTATGAAGACATATTGGTGATAGATTTTTAAAAGACTTTAAATGTTAAATGGAGGAATTTGTATTTTGTCCCAAAGGCAATAGGGAGACCTTAAAGACTACTGTGTAGAGGATTGACACGAGGAGAACTGTGCTTTGGGAAGATGAATTTAGCAGCTGTGTGGAGGGACGGACTGCTGAGAAGAGAGAACAGGACGAGGACATCAATGAGGTTGTTATTATAATAGCCCATGCGTGTCGAAAGTGACGAGGGGTAGATGTAGGGTAGTGTCTGTGCGAGCGGAAAGGAGAGGAGACAGATGGAAGAGATGTTATGGAGGTGGAATTGACACGACCAATAATACTGGACAACCGATTGCATTTTGTGGGGTGAGGGAAAGTGAAGATTCAAGCAAGACTCCAAAGTTTCAAACATGGTGACTATAAGGCTAGTAGGATCTTTCCAAAAAAGAGAGAAATTAGGAGACAAGGTCATTTTACAGAAAGACAACGAATTCTGTTTTGTATAGGTTGAGATGCCTATTGGACAACAGACTAGCAACTGGTGGTGTGAAACTAGAACTTAGAGGAGAGAGGAGCAATGGACATATAAGTATACGAGTCATCTTATGCATAAGTGGGTGCAAGTAGGCTGTGGAATATTATGAATAATTACCTGCATTTGAGAAGGGTCATAGAAACATCATTAATATTATCTATGCCTGGAAAAGAATGTAGTCCAATCATAGAAGGGACCAAGATCCAGGAAAAACAGATGGATGGCTGAGCCCTTCATCATTATGCACAAAGTATTAAAGGAAGAAGAAGCTTGTTTCTGAGGTATTGGTTGGATCCTCTACGGCAGATTTACAGGAAAATGTGGATAAGAATTTCAAAAGATGAGGTCTTAAAGTAGCATCTTCTCCATTAGTAAAGGGAGTACCCCTACTATTGAGATGACAGAGTTAACTAAAAAGAACACAGAGAGAGGTCTAGAACTCAGGAAGATGCTTTAACTTCTCTGAACCTCAGCTTTCTAATTTATAAAATAAAGGGATTGACTAAATGACCTCTAAGTCTATGATCACCAAACATACACCTGTACAATTATTCAAGTGTAGCCCAGACAATTTGACATACATTATGGGCCAATGAAAGAGAATTCTGTGGAAACAAGGAGGTGGAGCTGAACTGATGTTCTCTGTCCTATTTAGAATGCAGTGAAGTTTACTAGATAAAGGCTTCTAGGTATGTAGTATGAACTTCAGTAGAAAACAAAATCTGTCTTTCCATGAGAATAATGAAAATGGGCAATCAAGTGGACGTTTGTCTCAAAGACATAAACAAAAACATAAAAGGGTTTGTGGGAAGGCAGAGAGGTGAAAAGGGTGAGGTGTGAAAATACTGATGAAGTCCAAATGAGGTATGCAAACAATCAAAACTGGAATCATGTGTAATCATTGGTTCTAAGTCCAACAAAAGAGATTCCCATCTACAGTGGGTAAAGACCTATTTTTACTTAATAATACTAGTGTGCTACATAAAATTATAATTCTTTTGAGAAAAACTAATATAATACAACAGAATGGCACTACAGTCCTAAACATAGCAATATGCAGATATTGCCTATAGGTAACTAAACAGAAATACCAATTTGATGGAAACTCTAGCACAGAATCATAAAGAATGGTGAGATATCATGAAAGTAATTGAAAGAGTACTGCATTTGTGGTCAGAAGATCCAGGTTCAAATTCTAGTTTGTTAACAAAAATTTACTTAGTATCTGCTATGTGAAAGGCATCAAATTGTTACTGAGACTGTTATTTAATTGATATAAGGAACTCTCAATGGGTAAACTCCCTCTACCAACTCTGGTTGGTACATTCTCTACAACTTACAGATTTAGTGAGTTGCATAGGGCACTGAGATTAAGTGATCTGCCCAAGATCTGACACATGTACATGTCTAAGACTTAAACCCTATGTACTATAATACATTGCCTCTCACATATTACATGCTGTAACTTAAGCTATTAGCATCATCTGTAAAATAAGAGCATTGATTAAGCAAAATCTAAGTTCCCATTCAGGTTTTAACTCATGAAGCTCTGTAGGACTGACTACTTTTTATGTTAGGAGGTGCCATAAGGAAACAGAATACCTCCTTTGAATTTTTAAAGAACCTTTTGAAAAAATTCAGGCCCCTTAAGCAAGTGCTTATAAATTTAGCCCTGCCTCACTTATCTCCTATCCCTTTTCCTATCTTTCTCCTTCCTTTTATGACCAAATTTCTTGAAAGTGTTAGTAGCCTACACTAGCTGCCTTCATTCCTAACTGTCCTCTCATTCTTTGAACCCCTTGTAATAAGATTTGCATATCAATGTAACCGAAACTATTGTTTTGGAAGTTGCCAATATCCATTGATCACCAGATCCTCTTTTCAATCTTCGTCTTCATAGGATCATAGAATTTAGAACTAAAACGATTCTTAGAAGTTTTCTAGTCTAAGTCTTTCACTTAATAAATGAGAAAATTGAGTGCCAGAGAAGTAAAGTGTTTTGCACAATTTCATATAGCGAGTAATAAATAGTCTTGGCCTAACCTAGCCTAACCACAGTATTTGACACTACTGTATCCTCATTACTTTATAAAACTTTCTTAAGGCAATGCACTATATTCCTTGTACATATGGATCTACATTGGAGAAGGAAATGGCAAACCACTTCAGTATCTTTGCCAAGAAAACCTCATGGACAGTACTGGTGTGCCATGGTCCACAGGGTGACAACAAGTTGGACACAATTCAGTGATAAACAACACGCTTCTACATAAATTCATCTTCCACTCTCTTCTGTCTCTGTACTCTCTCCTTTTGAGACGTCATCTACTTTCCTAGCTTCAACTGTGTATTTTTTGTAGATGAATAAGCTATCTTTATAAACAGCCTCAACCTTTCTCTTGAGTTTTAATACTCTCTTAAACTGTATACTGGACATTTCCACCTGGATTCCTTGCTAGCACCTCAAATTCAACATATCTAAAACAGAATTTGTTATCTTCCCCTGAAAACCAATTCCTCCTCCTGTTTGTATTATTTCTCTTAAAGATGCTGTAATTTCCTTGGGTCACTGAAGTTCAAAGCTTCAGCCATATATGTTTATCAAAGCTAGCTTATGATTTTATAAAGTATTTAGGCACTACCAAGAATCTCAATGAAAAATAGATTCTTTGAAATCACTCAGAAGTAGCAAGAAGTAGGTGAAAGATGGTGTCCTGAAGACAACACGTGGGCTTGTTTAACATTACGTTATTTGCACATTAGCCTGGTAAACTTTTGGTGAAGATATGGCAAAACCGTATGACTCTACCTAATCTGCCATATCCAATCAGTTGCTATAGATTTTTTTCTTGCATAATGTTTTTTCCTGTCCTTTCTCCTCCATTCCTAGTAGTTTAAGCCCCTTATCATCTCATGCTTTAATTATTACATTAGGCCTTACATGTCTTCCATGACTTCAAAGTCTCCTCTCTTCTATTCATCTAGCAGACTGATATCCTATTAACTTTTTTAAAGGACCATTTTTTGTAGTGTCCTTTCCCTGTTCAGAAAACTTTCATGGTTCCCTCTTGTCTACTAAATAAAGCTCGAGTTACTTTATCCAGCATTTAAGACCTTCAACAATTTGGCTCTAATCTTTCCTAATTTATTTGCTAGTTATTCCCAGTGGTCCAGATAATCCACATTCTTCATATTCCCTGAAAAAGTGTTGAACTTTCCCACACCTGTGACTTTTCCCTTTTCCCTCAGCCTGGAATACAAAATTTCAGCCTTCTTCGTTACTCCTGCCATCTCCATTTCTCAATATCTGATTTGTCCTTCAAGACCCAGATCAAATGCCAGCTCTGGAGATTCACTCCTCCTCCACACTTGAACAATATTTGTGCCACTGATTTGGCACCTAGTTCATACTGTCTCTATCACGGTTATATCTGTTCATGTGTTATCCCCCCTCTTAGTCTGTAGTATCTTCTAGGATATAGTAAAATATTGTGTATCTTTCTTGGCTCACATTACCCAGTATAGGACTTTTACACAGTAGGTATTCAATAATACATGAATGTTCATTGGATGAACTATACTAATTGACTTAGGATATATGAACTCTACCAGCCAAATATTTTACTTGCCTGGCTATGAGAAATTTAAAGAATGAAATTTTCTATAAAGGCCTCACCTCTGATACATACTGGCTGTGTGACCATGGGTAAGGCACTTAATTTCTTGTTCCTCATGTCAAATTCAAATAGAAATGGTCCCTGAAGGTTGCATATTGACTTAGAAAATTAAGAAATTAACATTATCTGTGTGGTAGATGGGGGTGTTCAAAAAGAAATAGCATCTCTTGTGTGAGGGTTCATCAGCTCTCTTCAGGGCTGTTCATTTACCTTTGGTGTCTGTCTGGTTTATTTATATTTATATTACAATTGTTTTCCTAAAAATAGGAATTGAAAATATGAAATACGACTACATACAATCAAAATTTGTTGCTAGGGAAAATGTCCTCCTAAACTAGGTATAAAATGTACCATACAGGATCCCATTGAGGAGATGGATAATCAAGAAAAGAGTAAGATGACCATGAGGTAAAAGCCAGGGATGATGGATGTAAAGTTCAAGTACTGCATTGGTACCTATGAAATCCAAAATAATACCTAGACAAAAGCCTCCATCCCACTGGGTAGAATGGCTCTTACACTCTTTCAGAACACATAGACAAGAATTATAGATGATGACAGGATGTGCATGTGTTACAATCTGAACCTGTGAAGTGCTATAGAAAAGATTCCTGTATATGTTGGAAAGGTTAAATTTGATCTCTAAGGTGCCTTCTAATTCTGATTATGCGATACTAGGAAGACATTTTAAATTAAAAAATTGGCTTGCAAAGACAAATTTATCTGGTCACAAAATAATAGCTACATGAAGAAAATAATTATTCTGATAGTAAGTAATCATGACTCAAATGCAAGGGGAGGAACAAAGATGTTTCCCTTGTGTAAAAAAATTTCATTTTGTTAAGGAATGAAAAACCAACGTACAAATTATACAGACATACTGAACGGGAAGGTAGTTCACAGAGACCCTCATTGACCTAATTCAAAAAGCCAATACACAATATTAGCTACTTCAGTATTCCAGATTAAATTACACACCTGATTAATTTTAGCCAATGTCACCTGCATCTGTGCTGCCAGTCTCTAAAACACATAGGATTTTCCACACTGGGAAACCTTAGTCTAATGAAGATAAACCTCAAATTTCAAAATACTATTAGTTAACATTCACCTCATACCCAGCTGGCATTTTTGAGTTTTATTTTGATTAGTGTTCAGAGACATGCAATGACTGGGCTTAGTTAATGCCTGCCAGTTGTCCAAAGTTTACTCACCCTTTGACCCTCTTTCCCAGGTGGACCTTGGGGACCTTCTAGCCCTAAGGAACCCTGCAAAGGAAAAAAGAAAGAACTGTTTTTTTGGAGTTTGGCCGTCTCCTAGAGATGTTGTGGAAATGAATACTTATTTGACAATTTAAAGTTTTTAAAGGAATGAGCTCCTCAGAGGTTAGACTGTATAATACATTAATAATGATGAATTGCCTTCCTTGGAATATCTTACACTTGTAAAAAAAAGTCTAGAGCAAAATAACTAAGTCCCAGAGCCAGATGTCAGGACCAAATGTTCATTCCCACTGAAGACTTGCTTCTAATCAGAGCTACATTACACAGAAATGACATAAATGGCAATGGACACTAGCAACAAGATGCATAATCCTTCCTATTTTTGCCATTCAGAAACAGGTGCAATAGAATTTGGGTTGAATATTTTCTAAGAGAAAATGGTCATCATTTTGGCTTCATAAATTCATTTGTGATATTTTAGCATTTTATTTCATATTCAAAAGGACTTATGATTTTTTTAAAAAAATTAGGATAGGGACTAAATTTGTAATTTCATTGGTATAAGGGACTACTGGTGAGGAACCTTATTCTACTAGCTCACGTTGATAGTAAAGTAACTTACAGTCTTAGAGATTTGCTTAGCAGCCCTCTGAGGTGGCAGCCCAATAGCCTCAGTAAACCAGAACCAGATTAAAATGCAATTAGGAAATGTTTAATAAAATAAATAAAAATATAATTGTTGTTTGTCCTTCATTTTCAAAGAGGACCAATTACATCATGAGGTGACGTCTTGACTCATGAATAAATTGGATTTAAGTGAAGCAGAATTGCACAATCATCACCCTCATTTCTCTCTTTCATAGTTATTGAAGTCCAGTGGCAAGACAAATTGCAATGGCCTGGGATGCAGTGGATGACCTCAGTGTCTTCAGCATCTGACTAAGCTCTAAGTTCTCCATTCTAAGTACCTGCTTCAGTCACCTTCAAGGCTATTGGAACAACTTGTTCTAATCTACCCATTCCATGGGGAGAAGTCTTCGCATACTTGGGTGAAACATCCCCCTAACTCACCAATGGGTTCGATGCCCATTGGTGCCAATGGCTTACCAAGGTGTGACTGCTGTGCATGCTACAGCTTCTTGGAGCCACGAGTGAAAGTTGAGTACAAGATAGACACCAAAGATTAAAGAGCAGCCCTAAAAAGATCTGATAAGGCCTCACACCAGAGGTATTATTCCTCTTCGAATACCCCTATACATCATACAGAAAATGTTAAATTTTTAATTTTCTAAGTCAATACGGAGCCTGCAGGGATCATTTCTATTTTAATTTGACATCAGGAACAAGGAATTAAGTGACTTACTCACTGTCACACAACTGGTATGTATCAGAGGCAAAGCCTTTCTAATATTTACTTATAATCAAACAATAAAATCAACTAAACTTTCTTACTTACATTAATTAATTGCAATGCCTAAAGTAAATCGTTACGGTTTTTTGGTCATTCTCTCTACGTCCTCATCAGGCTATTTTGCTTGTCCATTCTTTCTTATTCACTTTTCCCCTTACATAGTCATGGTTCTAGGGCATTCTATACTTCTGATTCTGTTGGTTATATCTGGCACTATTTGATAAAATCATTTCTAGACTTAAAAATATATATGTATATATACACATATGTGCATATGTATATATATATATAATATACACATACATATGTTCCTTGTAGTTGTTAATCTTAATTGCATTGTACTTTTATATCCCACAATTTATGCAACCATTTCCTTCTTGCTGAACATTTAGGATATTTCAAGTTGTTTGCCAACACATGTAAGGCCGATATGAAAATCTTTGAAGATACAGCTCTTTTTCTTATTGTTCATTTTCAGGTAACACTTTTAAGGTACATTCCAACAATGGAATCATTTAGACAAAAGTTATGATTATTTTTGTAACTTTTACCACAATTGCAAGATTAGTACCCTACTGCTGGGAAATGTGAAGCTTAGCAATGCCATTACCTAACAAATCCCCACAATTCCATGGTAAGGCAGAGTAATCCTTTTTTTTTTTTTCAATAAGAAACTGAGACAGAAATTATAACCTAAATCATTAGTAACTCCCAGAACAGAAGCCATGTTTTTGCTCTTAAAGACAGAACACCAGCTGCTGGTCTCTAGCCAGTAGTAAATACACAAGTGAAGCAGTCACTCGTAATTCAACTCAAACTACATTTGGAGCTCAGGATCAGGACATTGGTATTGCTAGGATTTATGCAAGATGACATCATGTGTATAATGGGTATATTATTTCTTGCCTTTTCAATGAGTAAGGGAGAGGATGGAGGGAGTGAGCAAACTTGAAACTGAAAATAAAAATAAAATGTAAAATACAAAAAAAAATGAAAAAAAGGATTTATTTAAGAAGACTAAGCACAATTTGAGGAATCAATTAACTCAAAACTTCTCCAATAAAGGGCACAAACATCCTTCCAGTAATCAAGATCTGCAATCTATTACTATTCTCTCTGCCTCAACCCCCATATCCAGTCAGTTGTCAAATGCTTTTGAAATTACCTCCAGAATAGTTCATGCCTTGCTTTTCACACTGTCTTCATCCTAGTTCAGACCTTTATCACTGCTTGCTTTGACAGTTTCAACTGTCACCTAATTGTTCTCCCTACCTCTAGCATTTTTTTTTCTTTTCTTTTTTTTCCATTTTTAGAAATTTCTTTTTTCTCCAGTCTTTTCTCTTTTCAATTCCCCCTTTATACAGCTGACAACTGATATTCCAAAAACACAGATCTGACCCTTCCCAAAAATTTCCTGTGGATCCCTATCGCCACTAGGACAAAATAAAAAATCATCAGCTTGGCATTGTATCTTCACACTCTGACTCCAACATACCTTTCCAAACATTTCATATTACTACCCTTTATATAGCATCCATTCTAGTTAAAGTGGCCTATTATTGGTTCCTGGTACATGATAATTCATCTCCCAGCTACATGTCTTTGTTCATGTAGTTCCCCCATATCTGTAATGTAACTCCTAATGACCTCCTCCTCATACAAATCCTAGCTTTACCTTTAAAGCATAGATTCTGCATAAGACCTTTCCTGATGCTGCCCCCAATTATATATTCTCTCTCCCTCTCTCTCTCTGTGTCTCTGTCTCTCTCTGTATCTCTCTCTGTGTCTCTCTGTCTCTGTCTCTCTCCCTCTCTCTCCCTCCCCCTGTTTCTCTCCCCCTCTCCCTGCCTCTCTCTATCCCTCCCTCCCTCTCCTTTGCCCTCTCCCTCTCCCTTCTCCTCTCTATATTGTTATGTATATAATTTTATTCACTTATAAGCTTTTCCCCTCTAGCAAATGTAAGCTCCTAGAAGGCAGGGACTATTCTAATTATCTCTTTGTGACAGCAATGCCTATCATAGTACCTAGCAGGTAGTAGGTATTTAATAAATGTTTTTTAATTGAATTCACAGGGATATTTGGAGGCTTTAGTTGTATTTAGTCAGTAGAATAAACCTTGGAATGGGAAAAACAAGAACAAAAAAACAAGGGATGAGTTTGGTTTATGTCGACAACAACAGCAAAAACCCAGATATACCTGGACCACATAGTCAGAGAGAAAATTACTGAAGAAAACTAATTAATTAGACCTATTTTCAGTTTGTGAAGGATGACAAGTTCCTAATATGTAATCATGAGAAAGCAATTGTCAGAATTGATTTTTATCAAGTATGAAAATACAGAATGATAACAAGGTGCTGTATTATTTTCTTCAAAACTAACATAATCTTCACCCTCAGTTAAAGTCTTTCTTCATATTCTGAAGAAATCTATTATCACTTCATGAAGAATCAAGCTGATGAGGAACATCTAGGATGATATTCTAAATACTGACACTTCTCTCGGTGTTGTTAAACATGATTTATCTAAAATACACAGGCACAGAATGCTCACCATAGGAGTGAAATTAATGATAAGCTACATTCACTCAACCCTCTGTGCTAAAAGGAAACATTTAAATCTTAAATTTGCTATGTAAAAAAAAAATTATTCACCCCCCCAAAAAAAACTCCCTATCCTTCTTAAAACACCCATAAATGTCCTACTACCCTTCCACCTCCCTGGCCCAGGTTCCATCTGGGAGCTGTAGGACAAATTTATAGGAAATACAGTTAAGTCTTGATTGTCCTGTGAGGATCTAGTTCTGTATGAATTATCCAAGGAAAAATTTTAATCCCAGGACTGCTCCTTTTGACCTCCAAAATAATTTTGAACTTCATCTCTCAACTGTCACTTGATATGTATTTAGAAAATGTTAAATCATTTCCATATCTGCATGAGCTATTATTGGGAAGGTCAACTTGTTGCAGAAAAATCATTCTGAATTTCAAAACCAAGGAAATAAAGTATGTTTTGGATTATCCAAGCCACTGATCCCTTCTGTGAGTCCAGGAAGCAAATGACACTATTTACCAACTGGAGTTCAAGAACTACAGCTACAGTTAAGCTTCAGTGCCCTCAATTTGAATTTATTGTCCTTAAATTTCCTCTTTTATTCCAGAAAGGCTGTCAGTCAGTCCACAAACATTTATGAAGTGCTTACTTTGTGCCAGGCTCTGTGCTAAGCACAGAAAAAGGCAAAAATTGTTTCTGCTCTCAAGAAGCTCACATTCTAATGGGGGAGACGCCATGTAAATGTCCTTCTGGAGTAGAACTCATTATCTTTCCCCCTAAAAATATTCTTCTTCCTCCTCCAAACTTCTCTATTTCTGTTGAGGGTAACGGCGATCTCCCAGTCACCTAGGTCTGAAACCTAGGAGTCAACCTACCTTTTTACTCTGTTTTGTTCATCCCTAAATCCAATCATTTTACAAGTCTTGTCAGTTATCCCCCTTTGAATTCTCTCACATTCTTCTCTCTACTTACACCAAAATCACACTAGTCCAAGCTGTCATCTCTTCTGTCATTAGCTATTTTCGTTGCTCAGCTGTGTCCAATTCTATGTGACAATGGTATCACCATGGACATATCACCAATGGACAATGGACACCACGGGGTTTTCTTGGCAAAGACACTAGAGTGGTTTGCCATTTCCTTCTCCAATGTGTACCGATTTTACAGATGAGAAACTGAGGCTAATAGAGTTTAAGTGAGTCACCCGGGGTCACACAGCTAGCAAATATCTGAGGCTAAATTTGGATGCAAATATTCCTGATTCCAAGCCCTTAGCTATCAGTAGCTCCCTAACTGGCCTCCCTGACTTCAGTCTCTTCTCCTTCCAATCAAAATCCTACCCTGCTGCCAATGTGATATATGCCTAAAGCTCTCCTTTGACCATGTCATGCCTTTGCTCAAGAAGCATTAGTGATTTTACTGCAACTAGGAGAAAATCCAAACTCCTCTGCTTGGTATTTAAAGCCCTTCACAATATGGCTCCAGGCTCTCTTCCCAGACTGATTGCAAATTGCTCTTCTTACACTTCCTACATTCCAGATAAACTGGCCTACTTTCTGTTTTTCATAGAAAATGTTATATCTTCCACTTCTTTGTCTTATTTCTTAATTATTTGCCCCTTAGAATCACTCACTCAGTTCAAATTCCCAAATCCTTTACCCTTTTCTGATTCCCCATGTTATCAATGTCCCCAATTGCTATGTATTTATTTTGCACATATCCTCAATTTACTTAAATGTGAGCATGTTCTATCCTCCAGTAGATTATCAGCATCTTGAGGACAGGAATTGTCTCACCTCAAAGAATGGAGTCCCTTTTCATGTAACTCAGTAAACAACTCAGTGTCCTATATCTGGAAAGGTCAGAGGGGTCTCATCATAATACTTCCCCTTTCATTTTCTGTCCAAAGAGCATGGGAGGGGCAAATAGGAGAGCAGCATCAGGCCAGCAGGTGGAGGAATTTCCTGGACTATATAGAGGAAATTTTATCTTAAAATTCAGGCTTGAATTTTACAAATTAGAAAAGTCTAAGCTGTCTCAGTTCATTGGAATGAAGCCATTGCTCTTTGTTCTAAAGAATATCATCAATGAATTCACCTGGCAGCTGATCCTCAATTGCTTTGCCACCTTTTCCTCTGCTGACTTGGATTGTTATGTTTGACTATTACTTGGTTTTTCATGTGTTTCTGAGAGGTAGTTTTTTTCTTGTAATCAAAAGAGCCCTAGATCTGGAGGTAGGAGATTCTGGGTTGGAGTCTCATTTCCAAAGCCCAGTAGTGCTATCACCTTGGGAAAATCACTTTCTTTCCCTAAGACTCAGTTTCCTCATGAAAGGGAGATAATGCCTGGCCAACATAATGGAGTTTTTGAGAGAAAAGTACTTAAAGTACTATACAAATGAGTTAGCAGTACTACTACTGCTATTACTACTATGACTACCACTACCACTACCACTACCACTACTACCACCACCACCACCACTACTACTACTACTACTAATAATAATGAGAATCTTGATTCTTAACTAGGTGGCCAGTAGTTTGAGGAAAGGAACTCAGTTTACTAATCTTTGTATCGCTCAAAGTATTCATTAAAAATGACTCACAGACATTTATTAGATATTTGATGATGATTTGATAAAGGACACTGCTTCTCTAATAATTGATTCAATAAACATTAAGCATCTACTATGTACAAACCTTGCAAATGTTGACAGAAAATGGAATTCATAAGAATCTTGCAGTTTTGTATGAGGGAAGAGGAAATAATATATTTGATTATGTTAGAGGTCTGCAACAAATGATCCAAGCTAGCTCAGCCTATTTAGATTTCGGAGGATATATACCCGGATACATCTATCTTTCTCAGGAAAAGCTAAGCACTATTCAGGAAAAGGTAAATCCCAGCATGGAACAGGGACATGTAAACACTCAACTGAAACATTACTGTGAGTTAACTGGGACAGAGCAAAGTTTTGAAGTGTTTAACAAATAACGGCAGATGTTTAGGAGTGTTAATAGTGACGATTAATTACACCTAAACACATTTGGCTTCAGAAGAGAAGTAGAAGCATATTCTTAACTTATCAATCAACTGAAATGGAAAAAGGAACTTTTCCTTTGAGATATGACTTATAATCACTTGTCAGGAATGTTACGGCACAAGTAATACCTAAAACAAACCTCCAACAAAAATGTTTGGCAAGTATTTTAAGCATTATGATGATGGCTTTACAATGTGCCTTATAGCTTCTGAAATCTAAGATTAAGCAGGGTTGGCATTAGTTCTTACAACACTGTAAGGGCATATTCTTTGTTTCGAGTAAAGTAAATGATATTACAAAAGAGAAGTTTACTTGTCTATATGGAGCCCTGAGCCATTTAAACACAAGAGCACTGGAGAGTAATGCGGCAAGTTGTGTGTAGCAGAAACTCATTCCTGTGCATTGTTTTAAATGAGAACATTCAGTTCTCACTAAATATGTGATTTTCAAGTAGGAAAGAGAGAAAGCTACAAGTATTTATTAAGAGCCAACTATGTACCAGGCACTGTGCTAAAAGCTTTACAAATATTATCTGATTTGATCTTTACAACAATCCTTGGAGGTTAGTTGCTATTATTATCCCTGCTTTGTAGTTCAGGAAACTGAATCAGACAGTGGTTAAATGGTTTGCCTAGGGCTACACAGCCTGTGTCTGAGGTGGGATTTGAACTCAGGTCTACCTGACTCCATGCCCAGAGAACTATCCACTTTACTACTTAGCTGCCAGTAAAAAGAACTGTCACAACAACAACCAAAAAAGGAGATAACTTTTGTACAGACAGTACACGTTAAGTAAAGCAACACATCAGAAATCAAGGTCAGTCATTAGAGATCATTGCCACAATCCTTGCTACAATCCTTAGATTGTAGATTTAGAGCTCGAAAGGACCTTAGAAGACATCTAGAAGTTATCTTTTACAGGTGAAGAGGCTGAGAACCAGAGATGACAAGTGACTTTCTCAAGGTCACACAAACGCAGGGTTCTCTGACTGCAAATCCAGTAATCTTCTTTGACAGTACTGAGTTCAGTGATGGTACAGGAGAGACAATATTGCACAAGGGAAACACTGGTTCTGGAATAATAGCTATTGTTTTGGTTCAGTCATGTCCAACTCTTCATGACCCCACAGACCAGGTCCGTGGGGTTTTCTTGACAAAAATACTGAAGTGGCTTGTCATTTCCTTCTCCAGTGGATTAAGGCAAATAGAGGTTAAATGACTTCACCAGGGTCACACAGCTAGTAAGTATATGAAGCCATATCTTAACTCAAGTCTTTGTGACTCAAAGGCCATCGCTCTATCTACTGGGCCATAGGTTAAAACTATCTCTCTAATGCTTACTACCTACGTGGCCTTGAGCAAATCACTTAGCCCCCTCCAGCCTCAGTTTACTTATCTGCAAAATAGAGGTTTAGAGGAGATAGCCTCTGAGTTCCCTTTCAGGTCTATGATATTATGAACCTATGAACTCTCGTATGATTTCCAGCTATAAATTTACTTTAGAGATTGTCTAGTCAACTCCCCTCATTTTACAGATGAGGAAATTGTAGTTTGGAGAAGTAAGATTGGTCCACAGTAAAAAGACAAAAAAAAAAGGTAGTTAAATAAGGTATCCTGGATTTTAATCTATGTTCCCTGGCTCCAGGCCTTGGCACTCTACCTGCTGTGCATCTAGCTCCCCAAAATATGCTACTATGGATAAGAATGTTATAAACATTACCAGAGTGGTGTAAGAGGTAGGGTAATGGACTTAAAAGTTAATAATTCCTAAGTTCAAAACCTGTCCCAGAAACTTGCTGTCTGTGGGGTTTGGAACAAGTCACTTAACCTTTCTGATCTTCAGTTCCTTTATCTGTGAAATGGAGGTATTGAACTCAGTGGCCTCTAAGGTCCATTCCAGCTCTAAATTTTTTAAAATTTATCTTTAATTTATGGAATAAATCAAACATTTCCATAACACAGTATATATCATGATCCTGTGGTCCAGGGAACAGAAGAGAAATGCTTTTTCTGTAATTGTCAACCTCAAGATTCTTTTTTGAAAAATAGAGCTCTATATAGTGAACACACACACACACACACACACACACACACACACACACACACACACAATTGTTTTTGACCCTGTGGTGTTGGGAACTCCTACAGAGAAACTTTCTCTACCAATGTTGATCAACATCTGCTTTGAAGCTATAGTTTTAGAGAATTGTCTTGGTCACCAAAAGGTTAATTGACTTGCTAAAAGTCAACAAAGACAATATACGTAAAGGAGGAATTAGAACCCAGATCTTCCTGGCTTTCAGGCCATTTTCTATGCCACAATGTCTTCTCATATGTTAAAATAGTTTATTAAATTCTTACTTTTCATCCTGTAGATTGCTAATTATTTGCTAAACTACTCTTTGGAGGCATTTTCCTTTCATAGTGGGTGGAATGTAACACATATAACGGTAATTTACCTTATATTGGATCATAGAAGGATAATTATCTTGTGAAAAGCAACTTGGTCCATTGGGATGAAAGGTACTATAAAAACTGTCTCTAAATAAAAGCAAGAAACACACTAAAGCAAGTGACATTTAGTGGCTTATGTTATTGCAATTAAGTGATTTCACTTCCTTAATATCCCATTTTATGAACGCTAGGCAGACTGATTTATTTTGGTCTTAACCAGGGAGAAGTGGCTGTGTTTCTATTCATCTCTAAATTTCACTGATAAAAATATGGAGACCATGGTCTGCCTGTCCAATCCATTCCTGTCATCTGTCTTAATGATTGATGTGAATAAGTAAGTGTATGATTGATTCAGTTGTGATGATTCGTTTTGATTATGAAAACAGCCCCGATGATTGGATTGGCTTTGCCATAGTTCAGTGGCCACAAACATGTCCCTAGAATAGGCTGCAAAGAATTCATCAGAGGCAGACATTTTCAAAACTCTGTGTGGATGCACTCAAATGAAGGTGAACAGGTATACATTTAACTACCAATACAACAATCCCTATAGTGATTTCAGTATGACTAAATTGCAGGACAATTAGTCAACCAAATTGGCAGTCTTAAGGATCAAGGTAGATTAATCTACGGCTAATTCATATCTCTATTAATTCAGATCCAGAAAATCGAAATGACCTATTTAGTTGTGGTGGACCACAGATGGTATAAAGTATCAAAATATGACCACAGATTTGGAGTCAAAAAGTACTTTCTAGTACATTTAATCTGAGTCTCTCATTTTTCAGGTGAGAAAGCTGAGGTTAAAAGACTTGCCCATAGCCATGCAAGTAAGAAGCAGGGATTGGATTTAATCCTAGGTTCTCTGCCTCAAAATCCAGCATTCTTTCCCCATTTCTGGACTGTTCTGCATATATTGTAACTTTTTTTTGGAGGGGGGAAGGCAGAGCAGTTGGGGTTAAGTGACTTGCCCAAGGTCACATGGCTAGTAAGTGTGTCAAGTGTCCAAGGCTGGATTTGAACCCAGGTCATCTTGACTCCGGGGCCGGTGCTCTACTTACCGTGACATCTAGGCGCCCCTATATATATTGTAACTTGTTACAATTAATTGTGCATAGCAACAATCTCCAAAGTATTGCTGCTGTGCATATGTAATTCTAACAACAAAACATAAGATTTAAACAGATTCTTTTTGATCCATTTTGTCATTCACTGATTCATTATAACGATTGCTCAATGGATCCAGAATTCATCAATTGGGGCTCCTTTCATAGATGGAGATGGTAACCCATCCACGTACTCATCCACACACAACTTCTTAAACCATTTGATTCTTGACCATTTCCCTTAAGTTTTTCACAAAGAACTGCCTTTAGTACTGGAATCCCTCTCCTAAGCATTTTGACATCCTAATTATTGCCCTTGTGCAGTACCCGTTTAAGATACATGCGCTAATGGACTAGTTCCCTGAGTTTTCCATTCAACCTCATTTCATCATGTGAGCAGTATACACTGTTCATCCACTTATATTTTCATATTTGGATTGCTAAAACAAAACGAACTGAGCAATTGCAGATCTAACTGAAGAGGTTCTATAATAACACAGGGCTTGATGCACTTTGTATAATGTCATCTATAAACAGGAACATTTGGAGGAGCTTGCCATAAATAATAACAATAACAACCATCATAAGCTCTTTAAGGCTTGCAAAATTTACAAAGATTTTTTTTCATTTAATCTTCCCAATATCCCTGGCAAGTAGATGCTGTTCTTATCCTCATTGACAGTTGATACTGAGGCAGACAAAAGTGATGTGACTTGCCCAGGGTCACACAGTTGATAAGTGCCTGGGACTGGATTTGGACTCGGATTTTCCTGACTGGAGGGCCAGTGCTCTTTCTACTGTGCCATCTATCTGCCTTTAGGGGAGCCCTTTTCAATTTGCGCTCTGCAAAATACACTTCATGATGACAGTAGAGACCACTAGTGATACATATTTAGAATATCTTACAAAGATTTTATAAAGATGGGAGGATAAGTATATGTTTTAGTAGTTGCTCATTTGTCCTCTATGGCATTTGGGGTGGGAGCAGGAGGAGGGAATAATATAATCTGTTTTTCTGCACCCCCCCCATTCTTTTTTTTTAATCAAGTGAATGGATTAGAATGGAAATAGCCTAGTCTTTCTCTTTGAAATACTAAGTTAATCATTCCTTCAGCATCCGAAATACTGTGGCACCTCCAGCAAGGATTCCTTCTGTTTGTACTTGCTCTCGTCTAGCAATTCTCAAACTCATGTTCACAACTGCTATTTCTACTTCCTCCTATAGCACATTGAGTCCTCAAATATTAGAATGCAAGTGTGGCACTGTGCATGATGCTGAGAAAAGGCCACTGCAAAAGGGATGGTAAACTGATTCTATTTCGTGCTCATTTGTTATCCTCCTTCCAATTTCATCTATAAATACTCTTGGGATAATCTTGTTTAACTGAATTCCATGCTAAACTTTCTGCATATTGTTTTCTCCTGCACTATTTTATAAGACAATGTGGCTAGTCACTATGACCATATTGGTCTTTAACATTTTGTAAATGAACTTGTACTTAAAAATGAAGTTGCCCCTGGCCATCATTTCTCTTTATTTGGATAGGTAATCAAACTGATTGAGACAGGCCCTTTGGGTCTTCTTGTTTTAGAACTATTTTGTACTGGTTAAACTTCTCTATTAATGATAATAATGAGAACCAATATCATTACTTTTCCACATTTCAGAGTCAATAGCCAACGTTTAAATAAGCTGAGCTGGATAATCTTCTATTAGTCACAATATCTTCTTTATGTTTTCTTCTAATTGGATGTTAATTTTTATGCTTGCTCTGAGCAGTTCATGGCCTGATTATACAGAGAGAGCTTATATGACTCATTAGAAATTAGGTTATTTGGGGTTTTTTTTCAACCAATTCAAATTGGTTGAAATACAACCAATTTAATTTTTTGTGTATATCTTTGGTGCTCACTATATCCCGTACTTTCAATCTATCTTCTTGAAGAACGTATTTATGATGTAGAGTCATAAGACTTCTGGATTATCAGCAAGTCTTAGGTGTCTTTATTCCTTGACTCCAAACCATATTTTCAAACATAACTTTTGTTATTGTCTCCAACGCCCATATTGGCAGCAAAATAGTCAACTACCAAGATATATGTTGACATATTTTAGAGAACCTTGGAAAGTTCTTACACTTTCTCTACTTCTTCATCTTCAATAATTGATATAGGTGGATAAATTACAATTGACTTCATGGGGATCCCTTTGCTTAGGCTGATCATGAGCAATGAAAGGCAAAATGACCAAGTGTTCTATGAAATGATGCTTCTTATTAATTTTGGTCACACAATGAAACCAATGCTGCCAACTCCTTTATTTGCTTTTCTGAGAAGAACCGATGAGCTGTCCTTCCGTTTAGTTTCAGTCTTTCAGTTTTATTTATTGTGACAATGTCAAAATACTCACATATTTCAGTTTTTATTTATTTTGTTTATAAAAATCAATTTTTATAGATTATCTAAAAACTGTAATTCTTATCATTTTATTTTAATCATCATCATTATAGATAGCATTTTATAGCACTTCAAAGTTGATAAAGTTTGATCCTCCCAGATCCCAGTGTGGCAGATGCTTATCTCCATTTTATAGATGAGGAAACTGAGGCAGATAGAGATTAAATGACTTGCCCGGGATCACACAAGGTAAGCACCTGATATAGGATTTGAACTAAGGTTTTCCTGTCTCTAAGTCCCACAGTCTATTCACTCTATCAACCAGCTGCTCTTCTTCTACTACTCCGTCACCATCATTGTGATAAAAGAAAATGCTTACATATGCCTAATAAATGTTTTGTATTTCTCATTCTTTCTGGATTTGTCATGAGCTGATAAATTTGTAACCTAGTCACTAACCTGCTACCAAAGAATATTTCCACACTTAGCTAGTCTGGTATTTGAGCAGCAAGCACAGCTAGTGTCTAGGAGTGTATTCAAAGCCTTTCCAGCTTAGCAAAACATGGCAGAATTTGTGTTTTATTTATAGAGGCTTTGAGAAGAGAGGGTCGCATCCATACCAATTGCTTTGTATTTACCTATATGTGTAGATATTGTATCCACCCTTCAGAATGTAATCTCCTTGAGGGCAGGTACAATTTTGATTTTGTCCTTTAATTCCCAATAAAATGATGTGTCCATAGCAAGCACTTAATAAAAGGAGTGAATTGAGCCATGGTATAGTATAAGACCACTGGCTCTGGAGACAGAGGACCTGGGTTCAAATGGTGACTGATAAAATCTACTTATGTAACCTTAGACAAATTCCTTCACGTATAAGGGTGACCATCTGGTGATCCCTTCCAGATGTAGATCTAAGCTCCAGTGACCAACAGAATGTCTTGACTAAGATATCAGAGTTGGACTTCAGTTGAAGAGTTGCTACTTCCAAATTAAAATCCAAAGCAATTGGAAAAATGGTCCCACAAGACCAGATAAGTTTCAAGAGGTATATTATAAGGGTAAACATTTACAGATAAAAATCAATGCAAATAAAGGACAGAGAAAAGACTGGAAAAACATGAATAAAGAAAAGGATCTCGATGCAATAGTTGACTCAAAGCTGAATGCAAGGCATTGAAGTTTTAGGAAAAAAGCCAACATGATACTGCATTCTATGAAAGGAGTATGTTATGCTGATGAATAACACATCAGTTATGCTCTACATTAGTCAGAGTAGCATTTCCAGTGATAGTGAACACACATTTAAAAAATGTGGAAGATCTGGAATGGGTCCAGAAAAGAGAAACTAACGTGATTAAAGTGATAAATCCTATAAAGATTGAAGAAATTGGAATTGTTTAGCCAAAGAGAAGGAGAAATCAAAGCATTTGATATTTAGAAGGGATCTTGTGAAACCCTTCCACTTTACAAATGAAGAAGATAAGGAACAGACAGCTTTAGTAACATCCGTAAGATCACCTTGTTGATTAGTAGGAAGGGTGAGACTAAGCCTAAGGTCTTTTAGCTCAGTGTTCTTCAAGCTCTCTTTAAAAAGGAATTGATTACTGCCTGAAAATACATTAAGGATTTCCACAGAGGGGATACTGATAAATTGTCGTTCATGTCAGTAGAAACAGTCTTAAAGTAGGAAAAATTTTAGTTAAACGATGACAAATTTGGTTCAAAATATTACAACGGCCTTCTTAATAAGGGTGCACAATCTCTTTAGTTAACTATATATTCAATATAAGAAAAGATAATCATTTGTCAGCATAAGACTATATATTCACTTACTGGTTGTCATTGACTGGCACATATTATTTTTCCATTCTCTTCCAATTCTGTAATTTTATTCTGTACTAGATATTTTCACTGTGCTCTTCTAAACCTAAAAATATTTACTGTTGGTTTTTTATAAGGATTAGGGATGAATGCTTCCTTTACATATAAATGTAATGTGTACTTAGTTACTTAAAATTCCATTTATCTTGCATTTTTCAAATTAATAAATTGCTAGCTTAAAGGACAGAAGTGTACTCTTCAAATATTTCTCAGCAATTATTTTTTAAAGGCTTCAGCTGAATCCACATGAATAAAAGTTCTACCCCTATTTGGTTATTTCAGTGTTATTTGTCATTATATGCCCTTCCTCCCCTGAGTCAATAATTTACTATGGGTTTTCCTGTTGCTTTGCAAAATGAAATCTATTTCTAATATTTTATAGGATTTGTTTCTATATTTAAAAGCTAATTATACACATTTCATATTCCTTCCTGAGTACTATTTTTTTCTGAGTGCCACTCTAAAAATATCATGATAAGGTCATAGACCTAAAGTTTAAAAAAAATTAACTCAAAATACAGTGAAATGGAGTTCAACTCATCTTTATGCAAATTTTTACTAATGCATTCAAATACATATTCCTCTACATAGCTCATTTTTGTAAAGACCTGTCAATTTTCATATTTTTTTCTAATGGCACTTGAGAGATATTCTAATTTATTTTCAACAAAGAGCCAATCACTTCAATAAGAAAGTAAAACAGCTATTTCATAAAAGCTGCAAATGGTAGATGTACTGTGTTTTTAATAGAAAAAAGGTTTCTTTTACTGCCTAAATACTGCAAAATTTAGGCTCCTGGGAAAAAATGTTTTAATTTCCTTTCATATAGAAGCATACTAAAAGCTAACTAGTAGTAGAAGGGCAGGGGGAGCTATTCTCCATCATTCTTCTAATGAAAGATATATAAATCATTTCCATGTCAATTGAGCAGAGTGTGGGTTTTTCCAAAACATAAATCTTCTCTGAGGCTGAAACATAAATCTTCCTAGAGGTCTTAAGCATCAGCTCTCCTGTATTACTGTACAGAGGTGATAAAAATAGCCTAAAAATATAATCACTGCATCTCTTTTTCTCAATTAGTTATTTATACAGACCTTCCTTCTCAACAAGCAAGTACCAGTTAAGTACAATTTGTTTCAAAGAAAAGAATGCATTCATTCTACTCATCTATTATGAGAGTTAATAGATTAATACTGTTAATTCCAAAGGGTGAGATGGATCATGAGGTTCAGAATGTTAGCAATGAATTAAATAAATTCATTCATTTATGAACTAATACAAGTTATCCAAATTCAAGTAAATGACAAGAATGACATGTAAATAATATGTGCCAAAGAGACAAAGAGTCTCAAATAGATTAAATTTGATTTTTTTAATGGCTATGCCTTTTAGAAGTCTGTACTTGTGTATGTATGTTAAACATGCAAATGTATAGGTTTATATACACAAAAGCATATATTCCTGGTGGAAAAATAATAACTAGCACTTATATAACATTTTACGGTTTGCAGAATGTTTTACATATGTGATCTCATTTAATCCTCTCAACAGCACTGTCAGGTAGGTGCTATTTCTATTGCTATTTTATAGATGAGGGAACTACAGTTGAGAGAGGTTATGTCATGCCCAGGGAAACACAGCTAGCAAATGGCTGAGGCAGGATTTGGACTTAGGTCTTCCTGACTCCAGTACTAGCATTCTATGCAGTAAGCATCCTAACTGCCTATGGCTTATGGTCTTTGAAAATGCCACAAATGCCATTCTGAGCCCAGAAGCATTATTCAGCGGTTCAGCTGGTCTTTGGACGATTATTGTTTAAACATTATGCCCAGGAAAGCATTTTGACTGAATTTCTGATTAAATCAATAGAATTTTTCTAAAAAAATCTATCAAGCAGATTTTGCTACAGTTATGAAAATACTTTTAGACTATGTGACCTTGTTGGTTTTGTTCCTTATGCACGTGCTTAATTTGTATAATATGCCCCACTACCTCACGGGAAGACGCTTAGGAAGAAATGGAAAAGGTACTGGATTTGGAGTCAGAGGACCTGCGTTTGAATCTCAACTCTGACGATTACTATCTGTGTGATGTTAGACAATCCACATCTTTGGGCTTTATTTTCCTCATCTATAAAATAAGGGAGTTGATGGTCTCTAAATTTATGTCTATAAATTTATGATCTTATGAACAAAGGTGGCTTGGAAGTCCCTAGAGATCTAAGGTATCTAGCGTACCTTGTGGAAAGAACACTTGACACTCTTTCAAGTAAGTTTGGAAGAACAATGAAAACAGAGTAAAATATAGCCCATTCTAAACAAGAGACAATGGCAAGGCAGAGGCAAGCTGGCAGGTATATTAGAAGACATCTAAAGATAGACTTCCCAAGGTGGAGAAAAGTGAGTTACTTTGCAAAAACTAAAACCTTTTCCCAGGACGAGCCTCTGTGTATGCAAAAATCAGTGAAATGTGGGCATGAAGAACAAGCCTTAATAAGGGGAAATTCCTGGTCTGGCACTTGATTACCAGAGATAAAAGTTCTACACGAAAGGAGTGCAACCATTGGCCAAACTAGGAGAAAATATTTTCTGACTAGCATGCCAGGAGAACTGTAAGTACCCTAAATGGTTTAGAAAGGTTGGATAAAGACATTGCAGAGAACAGCAGAATCTGGTGGAAGCAGGGCCAGGAATTTCCTGGAAACCATAGTATAATAAAGTCCTTCACACTGGGACTCATAAGTCACATTGGGAAAGACTCATTAAGAAGTCTTTGCAAGGAAGCCAATTCCAAGCATAGGAAACATCATGGGCAAAGTCATAGAAGCAGAAAAATATAAGATTTGACACCACTGGGGATGGCAAAGGGTCTGGTTGGCTGGATAATATGGCATGGGTAGGGAAGTAGTAGGAGATAAAATTGGAGAGGTAAATTGGATGCGGATCATAGAGGTCCTTGAATGCCAGATTAAGGAGTATGGAGTTTAATCCTATAGATGATTGGAAACCATTAAAGGTTTAGTCTTGGTGTCTGTTATGACTTGCTAACAGAGTTGTCCAGTCATGGAATGGGCTGCTTCAAGAGATGGTGGGTTCCCCTTCCTTGGACATCTTCAAGCACTGATGAGTGGAATGGTCACTTGTCAATTATGTTATAGTGGGGATTTCTTTTGGGTATGGGCTTGACTAGATGGCCACTGGGGTCCATTCCAACTCTCAAATTCAACAATGCTGTGTAAATATATAATGTTCTATGGTTTCACTTTCCTTTAATAAAATTTTCTTCTAATATATTATGGACAGCATGTTTTTCAGTGGTGTTAGGGTGAAAATGGTGGGAGTTGATGTTAATCTTCTATGTTTCAGTTGAGAGGTTCTCTTAGACTTCTGGGTGAGAACTCAAATTCCACATTAAGCACTTTAAAAATGCTTGTTGACTGACTAAATAACATGGAGTACCACACTTCCCCCAAATATCCATTGTGACACAGGTGCCCAGGTAAAGGTCTACAAAAATATTTACATAGCACCATAAGGAGCTATTCAAAAGTTTAACAATCAATAAATTAGTTGTTTTGTCCTTAAATAATCACTTAGTCTATATTTGATGATGTTATTTTCTGAAACAATAGAAAGGTCCTATAGACTCGGCCTCAAATAGCTTAAAAAGCAAGCATGCCAAGGTTTTACCTATCTAAATAATTAGCAACTCTTCTGTGCTTTCAAGCATTTGGCCTGTTAGGGTAGTCACTTATTTTATGAATGACCAGCTGCGGGCTGCCTTACAAGCCTGTTTAGACTTGTAGTATGTAATGTAATTTCCTCTGGGGGGAAGCTATGCTCCATATCATGCCTAATTCTCACTTGAGATGGATTTATCTAGGCCTCCAAGAATTGGCATTTCAAATATCTGTTTAGTAAGCAAGTCTAAGGTACTTCTGCAGATGACTGACTTGACCCTTGGCTTCTGTGTAAACATTTGGTGCCATCTGGATGAGTACTTTAGAACTCCTAAAAAGGATAGAGCCAACAGAACATAGATGGACAGTCATTTTCCTGGGGACTAAAAGCAAGAGATCAGGTGTCAAGAGGAATAGTTTTCATATACTTTACAGGAGAGATGGCTGCACTACCTTCCTTCATCTGTCACTGCTCTGACAGGACATGCACAGGTTTAAGCTGTAGATGCCAAAGAGGGAACAAGGGAGAGAGACAGAGGGAAATTGAGCCAACTACGTCATTTCAGCCACAATCCCTGCCTTGCTTCAGGAGCCCCAATTCAGTATCCTGGCAAAAAACATATGGTAAAATAATAGAACTTTATTCAATAGGAAACTTATTAATACAAACACAGAAGAACCATTTTAAGAGGCATTAAGCAAAAGCATATTATATTTATGCAGAATCAAGATTTTAGAATCAATTGATAGACATTGTACATATTTTCAGACTTTATCAACATATTGATCAGCTTTGCTATTTTCTTTCACATTCTTTTTTGCCTTTAAAATATATATGTATATGTGTATATATACACACATGTGTATGTGTATATATATTGGTATACACATATACCTGTATATATATATACATGTTTACACCTGTGTATATATGTGTATATATATTTACACATACATATATGTTATAAGATAGATAACACTAGCACACAGGAGGGCTGCTAGCACAGGATGACTCAATCTGGTCAGGTAGGAAAGACAGCTTTGGAAGGGTTTAGTCTTCTCACAAGGGTTGCTGATAATGAGATCACCAATTCCTACAGAATTCCCTAATCACCCCTCTTGCAGGGGCCAGTGAGAAGTGGGGCAGCTACTCCTATGTGTAGATGGGGTCAATGAAGACAGGCACAACTTGTACATTCCCCTAAATCCCCTCAAGTCTCAATAGGAGCTAGTTAAGGCAAAGACAGACTCCCCCCAAGCCTTGATGGGGACCAATCAAGACACATACAGCATTTCAACTTGTTCATTCAACCCTAAAGTTTCCCCATTCACTGACCAGTGCCTACCTGCTTTATAGGGCATCAGACAAAGAAGGCATATTGCCAGCAGTAGCCTCACAAGTTACGTCACCTCACCCCTGCATCTCACTGAACAGTCACAGTGGATATTTACAATTTAAGCACAAATGTTTATGTTAATTATCATTATATTAATGCTGCTCAAGCATGGTGGAAATGTTTTGAACCACAAGCTTGGGAAATAGAGATTGTTATGGCCATGGATCCTGGGAAACTGAACTCTAAGAAAGAATAACAAAAATCCATCTTACAAACTAAAATCCACCTTACTTATAAATGTATACCTCTATGTATACCCACATGTATATACTTGTATATATATATATGTGTGTGTGTGTGTACGTATGTATGTATAAAATACGGAATGGGTCTCTGGATGGAGGTTAGAGAAAAGTGCCTGGCACATAGTAGGTACTTAAATGCTAGTCGATTGACTGCTAGTTGAATGGTTCTAGGGGGTAATGGGGGAAAAGTTGGTGATATAAAAATACAGCAATAGAAATTTATTTTAAAAATAAAATAAAATTGATGAACAAAAAGCCATGGAATTGAAATTTATTTTATCTGGTGATTGCTTTTTAAATGTCAGAAGAAAAATAATATAAATGCTATAATTAGAATAATATGAAAGAAGCACAAAATAGTCTTTATTAGAGCATTGCTTCTATCTAAACTATCATAGTTTCATACAGTGGATCAATTTCCCAAGTTCTCTCTTAAAATCTATCTGTCGTATAAAGTTTCATGAATTCTATGGTGTGGTGGGGGAAAGCCCTGTAAGTGTAATGTTGGAGAGTTTTAAAAATAAATGTGATTTCTTCCATTGATGCCCATCTGGGCTGTATCACTTTGCCATAGTGGGTGCCCATGAGAGACAGCTGTAGGGGTTAATTAGAAAGAGTTTTCTTTTTTGATATACACTTTGTTACCTGAGTTCCAATACCACTCACCAAAACCTTAAAGAAATTTTTAAAGTATTCAGATCAAATTATCTATCCTTGTTTTAAAAGTTCATTCTAGCTGCTTCAGCTACCAGAGTGATATGCATTTCCTCAAGCCTTTTCCTTAACCAAGGGTGCTTCAATAACAGTGCCAGGCTATGGGATACAGGTGCTTGTTAAATTGGAATATTTATTTCTCCTCTTTGTGAACCATGAAACTCTTTTTCTTTGACAAAGCAATGCACAAATGCCATGGAGACATTACAGAATTTGAGGGACAGGTACAAATCTTAATAGCTCATAAGGACCATAGCTGAACCTCTATTCCCTAAGGATTAGAGATGAAAACTTCACAGGAACAGGAGTTCTTCAACAGGTTTTATTCCTTATTCTGGTCATGCTAGAGTTCTAATAACAGACTGTTCTTTTGATTTCCAGGCAGGTTCCAGCTTGACTCTATTCTGGGGTTTATCAGATCTATAGTGGGTAAAATTTTGTTTAAATTACTTGAAAAGGACACTGAACAAGAAGGGGATACTATGGTTATTTAAAATTTGAATGCTAAAACATTTTCAAAAATTAACTCTTTTGAATATCTACACTTCAAATAATATGCTTCTGTAGTGATTTCTCAAATGGATTGTTTATATTGCCTTCCCTAAAACCAAAGCTTAAACCTCCAAAGCTTCATTTGTTTAGTATCCCTAGGTACATTACATATTTTTCAGTATAGTTCCTCCATCTATGAATAAAAGTACATGCCATTCATGTCAGAGAGGTTGTAAAGACTAGTTTCATATATTAATGAGCGTAGCCCACAATGGGTCTTTAGAGCAGAAGTATGAATTCTGTCAAAGTCAGAGGATCATTTAATAGTCCTTGGAATTCCTGCCCTTTCCTGATGTGACAGAGCCCCAGTTCACAATATTACAAGACATTCTTTTAATTTGACCTTCCCTGACGGGCTGGCACTTTAAAGCTGATAATTTAAAATACTTAATGTGTGCTATTAACTGCTGCTGCTCTTTCTATGTATATTAATTGACTGTTTTAAATTGAATACTTTCACCTAGAGGGCACCATTTTTATAAACTGAATGAATAAATAAGTAATGTCAGCATCAGAAAATTATAGCTACAATCGATCTTAAAAAAAAAAAAACTTGATTCAAACAATTGCCTTTTTGCTTTTATAATTAAGAAGATTAAGTCATTCTTAGACCAAGAATTTTTAACTATTAACCTTTAAAGACTCAGAAAGTCTATAATATGAACAATGCCCAAATAGAATATTTTTATAGTTATGATTCCATACTAAATAAATAATGAACTACTTAATTCTAAAACAGTCCCATTATAGATTCATTATCTGTTTTTTCATAAATTATTTTTCAAATGCTATAGTTTTGTATGTTCGTTTGCAGATATTAAAAAGTAACCACACAAATATCCTAGAATTCCGAGCAACAATTAGGTCATTTACATAGTAGTTTTCTTTCACTTTTGGAAATCTTTATTTTTGCAAAACTTATTTTTGTGCCAGTAAAGGTAAACTACGATGCTTCCATTTGAATATACTATTAAATGTGTTTTTAATTTGCAGCAAAATGTTATGAGAATAATCTCAGTGGCACAGTATATAAGAGGTAAAGCACTGAATTGGGAATTATAAGCTGCGGGTTTCGGGTACCATCTAACAAGCTTTGTGACTTTGGGCAAGTAACTTGCCTTCTTTGGGCATTTCTGATCTTATCGATAAAGTTATTTCCACATTAACTTTGAGCTCTAAAAATTATAATTCTAGTTCCAAGTGTAGTATTAGTGTAGTGCAGATAAAAATTTAGTTGAAAATATTTGGGGATTTATTTTTTAAATTTGTATTTTGGTTTTCACAAGTGCTTACAATTAAGGCTGGTGGTCCTGGAGGTCCCATTTCTCCCTAAAAAAATGAAAAAGGGAAAAAAAATCACAATTAGCAAACTTTATTTACATTTTATTTCTTATTCTTCTAGGTGGTTGGAACCAATAACCATATATAATATCAATTTTGCAGTTATGGAAAACAGGATCTCATCTCAAGAAAGTATTGCATAGCATGAAAATTGTATTATGTTCCTACTCCCTCCCACAATATAAAAATCACCTTTCATACTCGCATGCTTTTTACAGCAGAAGGACAGGTTTCAAAGCAACCAAAATAATCTAATTTTCTAATCTTTTGTCTGCTAATCCAAAATTAGAATGAATATCTTTTCAAGCCTGGTGGCTTGCCAACAGGGCAGCTGGGAAATGTCACAGTAGCAGATAATTTTTCTGACGCAAAGTTACTATTAGGATCAGCAGAAATAAGTGGCTCAACCCACTTCATGCCTCCCAGCTGCAAGAAGATGGCCCGCTGCCTCTTTTAAAGAATATCAAGGCAGGCAGCTTCACAAGTCTATACAAATTACAAATATTGAACTTGTTTCATTGACCTTTGAGTAAACTCAGATAATCAGGTATAACTAGTAGACTAAACAAATGCATGGAGTTTGTGTGAAGTATCTGAGAAATTGACAGGTTGCAATCTGCCTCACTGGAGGGACTTTCCATTTGACAATCCATTTAAATATTTGAATATTTTTGAGTGTCTGAAAAATGGATCATTTAAATTGAAAGAGCAAAAGATGAATTTTATTAACCTCAACAATGCATTAGCAAACTTATTTTCATCTTCAGTGCTCTCACTCTAACTATAAGGGCTCTGAAATAGTGGACACAGATAGAAATAGAGAAACAGATGCCATTGCTCAGCCTTGACTGTACTTTGGATGTTCATACTGACCCCAAATGTGGGCTTAAGGCCCATTTGCAAGATGACACATTGGTACATAATATCTCAAAATTAGTAATAGAACTCTTAGCTGCATGTGGTGTTCACGCTTGGACCCTGTAGAACAGTAACTTCCCTAAAAGACAACAGACACTCTAAAATCAGCCTTTGGGAACAAATGTTAAAGTTACCCATCTTTTAACATGGAAGAACTCATGGACTCTAGAAAGAAACATAACATTGAGAATAGAAATCAAGATGAAGATGTATACTATTATCATCAGAAAGCCACTATATGGCTACTGTCTGAAAAGTTGAGACCAGTGACCTTGCTCAGTTAATGCTTGCTTTTTTAATTTTTCTTTATTCTTCTTTCAAAGTCATTGCCGATATGCTATTACAGGATAGTTAATGAGGAAGAGTGGGGATAAATGAAGCGAGCAATCTGTGGAGCAAAGTTAGTTATCTCCCCCTGACAACCACCTGCTTCACCTTCAGACTCACACCTCATTGCTACTGGCACTGTTCCCACAACTGCCTTGGGAGGTTTCACCTAGTGTGATGATATAACAGCTACTGCTGTCAAGCAAGCTGAAGGGATGACCCTGTTGTAGAGCAACACAAGTTGATAGTGAGAAAGATCTAGCATGTTAATTGTTTTCAGGGAGATATTAAAATGATCCAAAAATATTTCTTGTTTATGCAATTTTAACAGCAATTGGTTAATTTTAAAATTGTTTTGGTAGTTAATACTCTTCTAGTGAAAAGTAATTGCTGGCGGAAGTGGGGAAAGAGGTGTGCATATGTGTGTTAAGGCAAAGATTTTCATTTATTCATGCTCAGCATGTCTTTGGGGAAATACAATACCTTTTCTCCTTTCTGGCCACGTGGACCTGGAGGACCCAAGTCACCTTTCAAACCCTGTGCAAAAGGAGAAGATTTTTGTAAACAACTTACAGTAAACTTACATTATTAACACAATTAGTAATGAAATAAACCAGAATTGACTAAATTCCCAAACTTGATTTCTCAGTTCACAGCAAGGGGAGAGGTAGAGACAACTGGCACTAAAATGATCAGCAACATCTGGGCTATGGTGGGGACAGAAACATTAAATCAGTGAGTGATCCAAATACTGCATATTTGTGCAACTTCACTTCCTGCTAAAATTACATTAATTCACCATCTGGAAGCCCATCATTTAGAACTATATGAGCTTTTAAGTATCCACTTTAGATTAAATTTGTGGATGCTGTAAATACCCCTGATTTAGCTTTGATTTGGCCTTTATTAAGCTTGCCAAAAATTCAAGAGTTAAATCAAAAGCTTTTTTGCAGTTCTATCTAGAAACCAGAATATGGAGGGGGCAGGCAAGAGGGGGGAAAAGATTCACTCTCTTGTGACCCTCAAAATGGGAGCAAAAAAATCACTTTCCTGATTTAATTTTTTTTAGGCTCAGCCATTTCTTTAATCCCTATCTACCTTTGCCTTCCTTACTTGGATTTGCAAAGATATCAAATGTAGCAACATAAAACACTGAAAACCTATCAGATGAATATTTTCATGCATTTTTCCAGACTCTGGGGCATTTTAATGGGTATTGAGTTGATCTGGCTCAGAAACGACAGCTTTCAGAGATATAACAATAGATTTCACTGGAGGAGATCAGTTCTATGGCTGAATGCATTCATGGTGTAAACAAACAGAGGTGGAGAGACACATACTGAGTCTGTGATAAATAGGAAAAAGAATCTTTCTTCATCCTTAATATTACACTATAGGCTAGAAAGGGACAATAATGAAATAAAAGACATACTCAGAAAATCACACAATGTAGCATATAGATCTATGCACCATACTGTGCTAGCCAGAGGGCTTAGCTATTACTGCCCTGCAAATTCCAGGTGAATGAATAATGCCAAATGCCAGCACCTGGAGTCACTCAATATAGAAACCAGTGATGAATTGGGAGGGGAAAAAAAAAGAAAATTAGAGAATTGAAACGACCCTGCTTGAGGCAGGTGCAGACTTAACAATACTCTGAGGAATCAAAAAGCATGGGTAAACCCAAGGCTCAAATCAGCTATGGATAGTTTGTGTCTTATGACTACTTCCCTAGACAAGATTCATTAGCTACAGTTCTTCCTTATACACTTTGACATTCTCAAGGAAAAAACAGAAAGATGAGTGAAAAAAATCCATGAGGAAAACCACAATGTTTGAAGAATTTGTCTTATTATCAAAGCACAGTGTTCTTCCTCACCTCCAGAATCCTAAAAATCTTTTTAATACAATTCTTGTAGCCAAAGATGGACACAAAATGTTCTCAACATCTGAGAAAGAAAACCATGACATTCCTGCAACTAGTTGTGACTAATTTTTTTTAAAAAGTACACATTTCCTTGGTTGAAGACTATCAGGGGCCAAAGACTAAGAGAAAGATGTACCCCAACTAAAAGAGACAGCAAAAGTAAATAAGTCACAGAATGAAATGCCAAGAAAATCAGTTCCTCTTCATCCTCATAGCCCATGATTAGATTTCCTCTGTTCCATACCAATAGAACATTCTGATTCCTCATTAAACCTGTCTCCTGAGCTTATTAAAATCCAAGGGGAAAGGGGCTGTCATATTGTGATGTGGATTAAAAATAATGTAGGTTTGAGACTCTAGAAATAGTACCCCATCCTACCCACAACCTCAGAAAGATTCAAATTGTACATAACAATTCATTTAATATTTATAAATGCACATTCTATAAATACATTACATATATTAGAAATTATTTGAAATCATACTGTGGGATTCTGTCTCCTCATCCAAATACTTATATAATTTAGGCAAAATTCAAGATGATTGATTTGTCCATGTTTAACCTGGATGATAAGTTCATAGAGCTAGCTTAGAGGCTATCTAGTTCAATCTACTCATTTTACAGATAAGGGAACTGAGGTCCAGAGAAATTATATGACTTACCCAAGATTACTCAAGTGGTAAGCAACAGAAATGGAATGTGAACCCAAGACCTTTGATTACAGAGATCTTTCAGCCATATCATGAGTCATGTGAACAGTAGTCATAATTAATTTAGGCATTTGGGGGGCTTAGTTTATTTTCTTGATGTGTTTCTGTTTTTTAGCATTTATGGGGAAATTTAGAGCCAACCCTCAGGACCAACTTTTTTCCATTTCTAAACATTTCTCAGATGGAATACTCTATGTCAGAGATCATGTCCAAGAAGCCCTCTCAGATAGTGCTGGTAGGCATTTTGTAGAGGCTTTTAAGAAATGGGGTTTTTCATGGCTCTTTCTTCCAGACCACCTACTTCATATAGTGGCCATGAAATTGTTTTGCAAACCTCAAAGCATGATAATAAATGTGAAAGTGCTATGGTTGCAATTTCCTTTCAATGGCCACTGTTGCTATTGGTACTAAGATTGATGCTACCTAGAAGAAATCCAGACCTCAGTGGCTTCTGTTGATGATTCCTCTTCAGAATGACATCATAGAAAACAGAGGTTTTCCATTTCCTTTTATGAAGCATACGTTTTGGCAATGGACGGCTGGCAGCTACTTCATGGGCATAGATTCCCTCCATTGCTACTGGCCAAGTTCTTACAGATGCAAGGGTGTGTCTATTTTCTCAATGACATGAATCCCTTAGAAAAATCTCTATTTCTCTGTCTTTCATCATCATCAAGTGAAGGGCAGAATTGCTTTGAATTAAGAGAGCTGAATTTCATCCCTGCTTAGCCCTATAATTCCCAAATAAAATGGGATTCAATGGATCCCTCAACAAGTATATGAGTACTCTACTTAGAATTCGAATAGTGGTTAGACTATGATATTAATCTCTTGAGGTTGGGAGAGTAGCTATTTTATGGTCTATTTTGTTAAAAGATCAGAAGATGGAAAAAACAATTCAAGTTATTTGCTCAAAATGGTTGATCCCTCACTGAAATATCTGCATTTGTCACTCAGCCATAGCTTCTGACTAACATCCCCAAAGCATATATGAAGTGTTTCCTTCACAGACAGACATGGTGTGAGGTACTAGGAATACAATATGAACAGTAAGGAATATCGACCTTTAAGTACCTTAAATTATACTGGGGAGACCAAAGAATGTTCTGTTAAATGTTAGCTCCTATACTCAAGAAGAAAATACAACTAGGCCCCAATTAGTGCAAACAGTGAAGCTCCTGAAGTGGGTGCATGTATTCAAATTTGTACTATTTGAAGCGATAATTCTGTAAAATATGGTCCTTGATTCCTATCTAATGGAAATATCCTGTACAATTTCAAATAATTTGACCATTACAGGGGATTCATTATATACACTCATCAGGACCTAGCTCTAAAAAAATTTAAGAGTTACTCAAATAACCTACAAAGTTTACAAAAATTCTTGATGAACTTAAGGGTCAGAGTGAGAATGTCTAAATATGACAGCCCACAAAGATTAAAATCTTCCTGTATAACATATCCAGGACTTAATTCCTGATACAAGTAATTGAGATTGTTAGCAAAATTTCTGTTTCATGGTCTGCACTCAATTTAATGGATATTTATAACATAACCTGTCTTTTGTTCCTGTGCAATAAAATTAAAGGGAAAATTATATTTGTCAATGCTTCCTTTTTTGTCTATTAGACTAGGCCCTTGCAGACTAATTTCCTCTGTGATAAAGTAAAATAGCATTGGTACATAGCAGGTGCTTAATACCTGTTTATTGATTGATATGGGGACCAAGACACTATAATTGGGTCTGAAAAATAGATTGGTTGTTACTAGTTGTTCAGTCATTTTTCAGTCATATCCCACTTTTTGTGACCCCATTTGGAGTTTTCTTGACAGAGATACTAGGGTGGTTTGTCATATGCTTCTCATTTTAAAGATAAGGAAACTGAGGCAAAGAGGATTAAGTGACTTGCCCCAGGGTCCCAGAGCTATTATATCTAAGGCCAGATTTGAACTCAGGAAGATGAGACTTCCAGACGCCAAGCCCAGCACTCTATCCACTGTGCCACCTAATTGCCCCCCAAATAGAGTGGTAATATATTTTTCTTATTGTTTCACATGGGTGTTATTATCAGGAGCTGCTGAGTGCTGTCATGGCAGGAGCCATCAGAGTAGGGAAGAAGCACAGGGCTGATTATGAACTATAAAGAGGCAAAGGAACAGACTTAAGAAGCAAGTAGAAAATTCATTTTTGATAAAAGTACGTACCTATAATCTCATTTCTTCATAAAATTCATACATGTGAAGATTCTTTAAAAACACAGCAATTAACTTTGTATGTCAGAGAGAGGTAGGCCCTCTCTCATAGAAGATTATGTTCTACTTGGAATCTAAGTGGTAATTAGACTATGATATTAATCTTTTGGGATGGGGAAAGTAGCTGTTTTATAGTATATTTTGTTAAAAGATCAGAAGATAGAAAAAGCAACTCTATTTGTTCAGAATGGTTGATCCTTCTGACTACCATCTCACAGCAATATAACAGCAGCTGCCACCAGGGGAGATCCTTGACTTCATATGTTTTTAATTTTTCCGTATTCAGTAGTATAGAGTAAAATGGTATAAGCAGATTAACATGATTATTTTAGAAACATCAGTAGTGCATTCCTATAAAGTAATGGATTTTAAAGGAACTAATAGTGATAGGGAAAATGAGACTAAATCTGATGACATATATAGCTACCTTAATCTACAGCAGCTTACTTGAATTTTCTGAAAAGCAGTCATGTCCATTAGTAATGAAATGGAATTTATTGTTGTATCTAACATGATTTTGTTTTTTTAACTTTCCAACATTTCTTTAAGGGAAATAATTTATTTCATGTAAGCTCACAATAAAGTACATTTAATGACATATTAAAATGCACAGAGGGCTGCATTTTGAAAAAAAAAGTTCAACCTGTACCTAATACAACCTATTTAGCCTAAAAAAGCTGGAAAATGAGAGTCTGCATTTAGCAATTACTATCACCTACTGTTTCCTAAATTACAGAAATTCAGTTAGTTTAAATAGAAAAAAAAAGTTGTACTAATTACTGACTATTTGCAAAACTCCATGATGGGCACTGAGGGAGATTCAAAGATTCTCTGTCCTCAAGGAATCTATGGTCCAGCAGAAGAGATAAGCAGTATACAAAAATAACCACAATAGATAATAAGAACTAAGATGCTCCAAGAGGAGGAAGCAGTTTCTTGTACTCCAAGGAATTCTACAATAAAGCCACAGAAATGAATAGGTGAGAGAACATGCATCAAGGGTCAGAGAAAGAAGTTAAGAGTAGCTAATGATTTCCTGTTCACCAGTACTAAGGCATTTGTCAACCTAATAACAATAAAGAACTTGTTGTCCTTGGGCATGAATACAAGACATATCCATAGAACCTTCTAGGACTTATCAGAATAATAAGTGCTACCTATTTAAGAGTGGTTTACATCACCGGCAATGGTGTGAATAATACTGCCAGAGGGAACCTAAAAAGTATTGACAAAAATTATTAAATCTTGAGCAAGAAATGGAAGGCTACAGTAGTAAAGGTTATATGTTTTTCTCATTGTTATCCACTGAGGGCAAACGAATAAGAGGAGAGAAGAATGACATAGGAAGTGAACAGTGGGCTAAGAAGGAGATGTCTAAGCATGGGATTTGGACTTGTGGACAATGGCTTTAAATTTAGATATAACAGACTCCTTACCAGGAGCATTATAACTAACAAAGACTGGTAGGAATGCATTTTCTATGTGTCTTGAAAACTATTCAAAAGGGCTTTAAACTAAAATGGCTTTGGGAAGGAAAAAACATCCCTAGATATCATAGAAGATAGCTAAAATTAAGTAACAATAATGGAATTTGAGACACCCAGAGATACTGACAGGAAAAAATTCAAAAAAGGAACCCGAAGTAAAAACTGTGGCTTTAAATGTTGTTGTTCAGTCATTTTAGTCACGTCTATTTGCAACCCCATTCAGGGTTTTCTTGGCGAAGATACCAGAATCGTGTGCCATTTTTTTCTCTAGCTCATTTTACTCCTGAGAAAACTGAGACAAAGAGGTTTAAGTGACTTGCCCAGGGTCACACATCTAGTAAGTGTTTGAGGCCTGATTTGAATTCAGGAGGATGAATTTTCCTGACTCTAGGCTTGACACTCTATCCACTGTACCACCTAGCAACCCCAATATCCTCAAACGCTCATACACAAATACCCAAATGCAGAATTAGAGGTTCTAAGGCAAAGAGAAATTCAAATTTGATCTCACAGTTAACCAGGGAGATTCAGTGAGATGAAACTCATGAGTAGGATATAAGGCTTTAGAAGGAGTTACTCTATTCAAAAGGAACAAAATAGGGGAATGGGAGAGTATTGTATATTAGCAAGGTATACTCATGGTAAGGAAATCCAGAAAGCAGAGGTGGAGGAAGTATTCGAGTGAGAGAAAATATAGTATAGACTATCTAGACAGATACGGGAAGAGATGAGGAATTTGGGAAAGAGATCTCAAAATTGGCACAGAGACACAATGTATTAGAGACAAGGGACTCCAAGTATACAGACCTGGGGTGGGGAACCTGTGGCCTTCTGGGTCCTTGGTGAGGACTTTTGGCTGAGCCCAAGTTTTACGAAACAAATCCTTTTATTAAAGGGTTTTGTTCTGTGAAGATTGGATTCAGTCAAAGGGCCACACTCGAGGACCTAGAGGGCCACATGTAGCCTCAAAGCCACAGGTTCCCCACCCCTGATCCAGACATTTACTGGAACTCTCTCTTTATGCAAAAAGTAGGGCAGCTACTATGTTCTTAACTTATCTTAATGATAATTTCATCATTCGAAGAGTAGAAGAACAAAAGGATTATTTTTTGTTGTATCTGGTTCTCATCAACAGAAAAGAAATGGTTACTGGAGTACCATAATGGGAACATTAGGAAGGAGTGACCATTCACTTCTAGAATTTGTGATGGAGAAAGACAGGGAATGTGGGCATAGTCTGACAAGCATCCTTGATTATTAGAAAGCAGATTTCAAAGTGTTCAGAAGGATAGCTTCAGTACTGTGGTCTAAAATTCTATAGGGCAAGTTAGCCCAGGAGTGATGAGAAACTCTCATGGATGACATTTAGAAGGCAGAAAGGGAAATAATTCCAATAATTAGGGGAAAATGAGATTTTTCTGATATGAACGCACAGGGAAATCACCGACCAATTCAGATTTTCTAAAAGAGGCATGCAAATATGGAACAAAGAGCAGGGAACAATGAATATAAGTAGGACATTCTGCCTGGTTTGCCAACCCTTAGAATGAGCGCACGCTGGTGAGGAAAGCTAAGGATCATAAGGCAGGTAATAGATTTAGAGCTGGAAGGAAGCTTAGAGACCATTTAGTCAAATTTCATCCTTTTTATAGAAGAAGAAACTGATGCCCAGGGAGATTGTGATATGCTTAAAGTCACACAAGTAATAAATACCAAATGTGCAATGGGAACCCAATGGAAAGGGTTTTCTAAGCTGCATTGAAGCGAAGAGAAAGTTCAGAGAAGGGATGGGATTGATTGCCACTTGGTATGGATGGGATGATGAAAACTGACAACAGAGAAGACAGAATTCTTTTTCAGTCAAGGTGGACGGCATTTGCTCTGTAACTTACAGAACAAAAATAGCTAAGAGAGAGTTAATACTCAAGATAACTATTGAGATACCAACTGAGTAGCTCACGGCAATAGATACATTTGTCAGGTAGCTCAGATGAACTACATTCTTGGGGACTGAAATAACTGGCAGATGTGATTGGTGAGTCACTTTCAATGATATTTATAAGATCATGAAAAATGGAAAATATGCTGTAGCTGTGGAAAAGGGTAAATATCATTCTCATTAAAAAAGATAAGAAAATAAAGTCTGCAAAACATGGTCTGGTGGATTTGACCTTGATTCCTGGAAAAATTATACAAAGTCCCACTAAAAAGTTAATAAATATCTATCAAAGAAACCAGTGGTTACAGAACCAACATAGCTTCTTCAAGAGCAGGTCATGCCACACTAAGCTTATATCTTCTCTTAATAGTATTATTAAACTAGTAGAACAAAGAAATGGCATGGATATTACCTAGATTTTAGCAGAGTGTTGGATAAAATTTTTTATGGAAGAGATATAGAGATATAGGATAAATAGGAAAATAAGACAGGATAGACAGTGTTACAATGAGATGGATTTTGAAGTAGTTGAATGGCAGGAACTCAAAGAATAGCTATTAAAAATTCAATGTCTTGGAAACAAAATAAAATTTAAAATAATTCTATGTCAACCTGGTAATAGGTCTCCCGTACAGTGTCCCAGGCATTTGTGCTTGCCTCGGTGCTGTTCAACAATTTTGTGAATGGTAGAATATTCACTATATTTGCAGATGACATAAAGCTGGGAGAAATAATTGATACATTGGATGGCAGAGCTAGTATATGAAAAGATATTTGTAGGCAAGATCACTGAGATGAATATATTAATGTAATATCCAATATGGGAATATGTGAAATCTTACACTCGGAGACAATCTCAAAAGTACATTATAGGAAAGGAAGGGTTAAATAGTGGTTTCTCTGAGAAAGAGCTGGGCATTTCAGTGGGCTGTGAGCTGAACATGAGTCAGTGGTATGATGTGACAATCAAAAAAGTTTTTATAATCTTAGGATACATTATAGAGGCATAGCTTCCAGGAAGAAAAAGGATAGCATTCCTCTGTATTGTGCCCTTGTCAGACCACAACTGGAGCATATTTAGTTTAGGGTATCACAGTTTAAGAATATTGATGAGACAGAGAGCTTCCAGAAGAGGGTGACCAAAATGGTAAAGTGTCTTGAGTCCATGTCCCAAGAGCTTTTCTTGAAACAACTGTGGATATAAGCTTAGAGCAGAAAATACTTGGAGGACATAACAACTGTTTTCAAAGTTTTAAAGGGCTGTGACATGGAAGACATGTTCTGTTTGACCCCAGAGGGTAGAACTGGGAGCAATGGGTAAAAGTTGCAAAGAGAAAAATTTAGACTTGATATCAGGAATGATTTGCACTGTTCAAAAGAAACCTGCCTCAAGAAGTAATAGGTTCTCCCTTGTTAAAGCTATTTAAATAGTGGCTGGATGCACCTTTGTCCAATAGGTTGCTGAGGGAGGGGAACATCCATGTATGAGCTGAAGTAAAAAAAAAAATCAGTGAAGATCCTTTGTTATAAGATTAGGCCTGGTGGTCTTGACACCACCATGACAAATTTCCCCTTAAGTGAGCTGTAAGCTTATAGAACATTCTCATGGAAAAATACTGACAGTAATATTTTTCAAAGATTAGTACAGCTGTGACCCCCAAATAACATTTTATCTATCACCAGCTTATTCTTGTCCCTGATAACAAACCCCCATGATAATATTTTCACTATCACCAGCTTGTTTCCTCTCCCCGATAATAAGCTTCCCAAAAATCTTGCCTTGACCCCTGATATACAACTCAGCCAACTCCAAGGGGTGACCAGAATCAGAGTCTAAGAACCTTAGAAGGGCACTTTGGAGGACCCGCTTCCTTCTGAATGGACCCATGTCTCCGTGCTCCCCAGTGCGTCATTGCCCTCACGAGTTGCACTCCATGTTAACGTATATGCCCAAGTTGTATGTCAGGTTCCCTTTTCCTCTCTCCGCTTGCCCCTGTTCTCCACTGCTTGCAATAAAGCTTTGCATTGAACTGACACTCATTATTTAACATTTTGTTCTCAGCACCCAAGCTCATTAAGGAGTAGTTTTCCCAAATGCCTCTGGCTGGCACACAGACCTTTGCTTACACATAAACTGGGCCAGTTCTCACTCCATTTTCCCATGCTGTCTCTTTAGCAAAGATGGGGGAAAGTCTAATTTGATACACATTTTATACTTATTTTGTTATCCACTAGCATGTAGAATGTAGCAGCACCTCTCTCTTCCTGCCCTAAATACTTCTTGATAGATATATTTTAAATCAGAAGTTATTAAGCTATGGTTTATGAATTCATAGTTTGAAAAATATGTATTTTGATAATTGTTTTTCAATATAATTATTTTCCTTTTTAATCCCATATGTTTTATCTTATGCATTTAAGAACTTTATTCCAATAAGGTCCATAAGTTTCACCAGATTGCCAAACGGGTCCATCATTCACACGTGCATGTGTGCGCACACACACACACAAAATTAAGAGCCCCTGTTCTAAAGGATATCCTGAAATCTCTAATCTTTCATGACATAACACGATCTTTCCAAAATACCAATGGAATGCTCCCCTAACTGCTAAATTTATGTGAATGTTCCTAGTTCCTTACCTCCTGATTCTTATTTCTTCTTTAATCATACTCTTAAAATTTCATTCTCCCAAATTTTACAGGTTCACAGTTTTAGAATTAGAAGGAATCTTAGTGGTCATCTAGCCCACCCTCATTTTGTAGATGTCCTTGGATGTTAAGTATTAAAGTAAAGACATAGTGAGCAAAAGTTTTCCTGGGAAGGCTTCAGTACAGAAGAGAGATAGAAAACAGAAATGTAGCTACAGAGAAGGGGAGAAAGCTTCTCCTGCTCACCTTGGAATGCTTACATGACCATACTCTATGTAGTCACGTTAAAAATGGGGAAACTTAGGCTAAGTGATTCACCCAAGATCAGAGAAGCTATCATTGACAGAGCTGGGATCTGAACCACAGGTCCTTTGATTCCAAATCCTTCATCCTTTCCTATGTGCAGTTTAGCCTTTGTGAAGTTGTAAAATGTCTTTTTCTTATTCTTCTTTCCTCAGAATAGACATTGGTAGGGTCAGCAGGGTGGTGCAGCGAATAGAGCATTGGCCTGGAATCAGGGGGACCTGAGCTCAAATCTGGCCTCAGACTCTTGACACTTACTAGCTGTGTGACCTTGGGCAAGTCACTTAACCTCAATTGCCTCACCTCCCTCCTCAAAAAAATGGTTTCAGTTTAGTCACCTTATAGAACCGTGCTTTAGACTCATAGGACGGTAGATTTAGAGGCAAAAGAGACCTTAAAGAACTCTTTTTATGAATCAGTAGATTAAGCCCCAGAGAGATACCTGCTGCTTCACAGCCTCTTTTGCAGTTCTAATGACCACTAAGTGTGGATATAACCTAAAACTCTGTCCTGAGCCCATTTCTCTTTTTTCTTTCATGAATTCGATTATCATTTCAATGCGGATGGATCTCAGATCTGTATATATAGTTGTCGGGGTCACCCTCCAGCATCTAATATAATGGATCACTCACAACTGGACAGCTTAAACAAACTCTCCTTTTGTTAAAATGATACTCCAATATCCTCAGGTAGAAATAATTCTCTCAAGGAGGAGCCATCTCTGGGGTGGTGGGGAGGAGGGAAGGAAAAAAGGGAAAAATAAGAAAGTTACATTATAACTTTATTATATATTTAAAAGGAATAGCAAGTTGTACCTAATAGATTTTCAGTTTCATGTATAATCATCTTTTTCTCTATTCTAGTATATTATGGAAATGCTTGCTATTTATTTCTTAAGTTTGGAACAAAATAAATAATTTAAAAAATAATTCTCAAGGACATATAGATAATAAAAACATACACAAAATCCGCCAGCAACAAAGTTAACAAAGTAGTCAGCAAGGAGGATTCAAGGAGAAACTCTTCTCCAAAGTCTCAGAACACTACTTTTAGACACCTCTTGCTATAAAGGTTCACAGCTGGGTCTTAGTTCAATTTACATGGGGGCATTGTATGAATGTACATATCCATATATCTACATGTAAAACAAATGTCTCCCTCCTTAGAGATAAGAGCAGGAACAATTGTGCTTTTGTTTTTGTATTAGCAGCAATGACCATCGTGCCCAGTATACATCAGGAGTTTAATAAATGCTTGCTATTTGGCTAATGTATCTTGCCTAAGGTCATACAGATAGTAAGAGACAAAGTAGGATTTTGAAGTCAGGGCCCCTCACTCCAAAGCAGCCAGCCCTCTTTGCATTTTACCTCACTGCATTTCTCACAACTATTACAAACTTTTCCACTCTTGAAAGCCACCAGTTTTAATAACATTCCCAAAATAATAATTTACTTCTAATTAAATAATGTTAAGTAAACCAGGGGCTATAAAGAAAACTTACTTTTATGTTGCAAAATAATACTTGGTCAGTGGACCAAAGCTTTACTATATTGTGTGCTTTCTAATTGTTTTTTTTAAATATTAGTTTTATTTTAACTCTGTGCTTTCAAAGTCATTAGTTCAAAATAGAATATAATACTGGTCATTACACCTACGTATTGTTTACTTTAAGGCTTAACATTAAAATGTGAAGGAATTATGCGACTAATTTAAACACACCTTCCCAAAGTGAGGTTTTTGCTGAGTTATATGGGTAATTGACTTCATGCTTTAGATTTATCTTGGGACAATTGATTCATAATGTTAAGACTGCTGGACACAGAATCAGATTTAGGTCTGCCACCTTACTTGTGTTACCATGGGAAAGCTTTTTAATATCTCTGGGCTTCCTCATCAATGAAATAGGAACAGACTAAATGAGAAAGCTTCTAGTGCCTTTCTAGTATTCAATTTATAATCTTATGACCTATGGATCATCAAAGCTTAAAGGTGTCAGATGCATATCAGATATCAATGTAAACAGATTACATGGGTAAAAATATCTGGAGTTAGACTTATATCTTTTCCATGAATGCCATCCAGTCCTGGATCTCCCTTTTGTCCCTGTTCACCCTGGGAGGGGGGAGTAGAAGGAAATATATAAAATAAAAATAATGTATTTGGAAACCTTCCCAAGGAAAAAAAAAGATTAGATCCTATATTCTGCAACTTACTACATACAGCTATGTTTGCAAATACCCTGAAGAACATTCTTTAAAGAATAATCCTGGATTCCCCAAAACAAATGCTCAGAGAATTAGAAAAAGTTTCAGAGGAGAACAGCAGGTAATAATTAAGTAGAAGGATACAAGGCTAGAATCATTCATCTTCTTCATCATCAAAATATTTATTAAATGCCTAATATGAAGTGGCACAATATTAAACATTGTACCATTGAGCACTATAAAAATGCAAACCCCATTCTCAAAGGCAGTATAATCTTAGATCACATTGAAAATACAGTGAACAAAAACAATGTAAAAATTTTAAATAAAAAAATGACTGTATAAGACTTATATCACACACAGGCCAAAGTTAAGTGCATCTAAGCATATTCCAACAATGATATTAAAATGGGGGAAGAGAGAAGTTAATTATATAATTACAGTGGGGAGTCAGGGATAGAGTATCTGTGGAAGTTCTATTTCTGTGAGGAAGGAAAAATATTTTGAGGTTGCTTTTAAGTTTAGCCTAAGAAAGAGAAGGCAGAAAATGAAAATTAGCTCTGCCACTTTGCCCCAAAGTGGAACAAAACACAAACAACTATAGCATGGGAGCTTAAAATTAGAGCTAATATAGTGTATTGGAAATGTTATTAAACACTATAAGAGCAAAGCTATAGCAAATCCTAAGAAATGTCTCTTAAAATGTGATAAAACAGCCCCCAAAGACAATATTGAAGGGTGATCCTAACTGAAGCTAAGAGGATACATACATACACACACACGCACACATACACATACACGCATATACATGCACATACCGACATATGAAAGAATGTGTGAAAGGTCAATAATTTCATCAGTGAAAGGAACTCCTTCCACAAACCTAAAGCACAACTAATCTATGGCTTATTTCAGAGCACAGCAGAATAGAGAGAGAGGCAGAGATTAGTGAGATTAGTTCTGTAGTGAGATTATATTGAAGTGAGATTATATTCTGGGAATACATTTCAAGGGAGAGGGGAGAAGGTATAAGAAAGTCATTCAGGCAAGTGTGGAAACTGAGAGATATTTGAGGCCTGAATGCTGGTGATCACCATGTCTACCTCCCCAGTGGAGTATATTTAGCAAAGATGAAAGGCAGAAAGAAATCTTTATCTAGAATAATTTATCAGAATCCTGTGCACCTGAGCTCACCTTTAGGTTTATGTTCTACACAGAGGTTAAATGGGAGTACTTTAAAATCTAACATTTGACCTTGTAAAATGAAATCTACTAGGTTAGAGTTTGGGGTCAAAATTGTTTTAAATACAATTTTTCTGTCAAGTATTAAGGAATAGGAGCTTAATACGGACTTAAGATAGTGATTTTTTTCTGTCAATTCTCCATTTTATTTTGAAGCCATATTATATTATGCTTAGTTTTTCTCAACATAAATAATCAATACTCAAATGAATCTATGACCTCATTGATCTGAATATTCCTTTCATATATAGATCCCAACTCATCTATGCTTGCTTACTCTAGATGTGTTTTTTCCCATATGCTCCCATGAATTTGGCATAAAGAATCCACCCAAAATATGGCAGGCTTTCCTTGCTCTCTTCTGAGATGGAGAGGACACAAGGGTATACTATGGCTGTACACCTGTCATTCCTCATCCTTGCTAATCCATATTCTCTTCCTATTACATATTTCTCTGGTAAAGAATCAATAAGATAATAAAGAGAAGAATGAGTGCTGTTGAGTATCTGTCCTCTAAATATGAAACTGGAAATTAAAAATCAACCCTAATTCACAGCCAAGTCCAGAGACAAAGTTTGGTCATGTAGAGGTGCCTTTTATCTACATTATTTTTAACTTATAGGACAAAATATTTTTCCCCATATACAATTTCTTTTTGACTAATAAAATATGATCTATAGTCCAAATTTGACACTGTTAAGTGTTTAGTACCATGTAGGTACTTGATATATGTTTGATTGATGGTATGACAATGAAGATATCGATTAAGAAAAAATGACAATGATTAGTACAACTTGACAACTGAATAGATGGAGCAATAGGATAACTTTTCAAAAGCTTATGAGCTGCAATCAAACTTAATCCAACAAATAATTATTGATGGTCAACTATTCCTAAAACATTGCACTGGATCTGGGTCAACACTGAAATATATTTTTTTTAATGAATGAACATTTTTAACATTCATTTTTAAAAATAAAATTTTGAGTTCCATGTTTTCTCCCTCCATTCCCTCCCTCCTCCCTAAGATGGTAAGCAATTTGATATAGGTTATATACGTGCAATGATGTAAAACATATTTCCATATTAGTCATGTTGTGAAAGAAGAAACAGAACAAAAGGAAAAAATACCAAAATAAGCGAAAACGATATGCTTTGATCTGCATTCAGACTCCATCAGCTCTTTCTCTGGATATGGACAACATTAACATTAACATCTCATGGCTGAGAAGAACTAAGTCAATCGTAGTTGATCATCACACAGTGTTGCTGTTACTGTGTATGATGCTCTCCTGGTTCTGCTTACTTTACTTTGTATCAGTTCATGTAAGTCTTTCTAAGCTTTTCTGAAATCTGTCTGCTCATCATAACATTCAAAAAATTTTAATAAGTGCAAAGAGGAGTACAGAAAGAAGTTCAGAAAAATTCATAGACAAGCAGGACAATTTTGGAAATAATGAGCTGACTTTGTTTTATCCTTAAAAAAAAGCAAAAATTATATTCTCTTTTTGTGCTAGACTTTGTATGGAAAACACTCTTTTTGTGTATGTTGGTTAAGTTCAAAATTTTTGAAATGTGTCCATAAAAAAATAGATCGAAGTCAAGGTATCAAGGACAGCAATGTGTGTTAGTGGAAAAGAAGTGGAAAGCCAGAGTCAAAACCTAGAGTTCAGTCCTTTGCTTTAACTAGCTATGTGATATTAAATTAATAACTTAGGAGCATTTTAAAGTGAGACAATGGATTAAAGTATTTTGAAGAGTTAGAAGTGCTATGGAAATAATAATAATAATTCATATCAATGTAGCACATTAAGTTTAATCGGCCTTTTTCTTACAAGTTGCATAATATTTCAAGTAATATTGTCCTCATTTTACAGATGAGGAAATTGAGGCTCATAAAGGGTGATTTTTTTCCCATGGTAAAAATTGTAAGTATCAGGACTTGAACCCAGGTATCCTTTCTCCAAGACCAGTGTTCTTTCTATATGGAAAAACCTCTCTAACACAGTATCTTTGCTAAGGAGATTGGACTTGGTTTGTTTTGTAAAATCACAAAATGAAACTGTACCAAAGGTCTATTACAAACCCCTGTTCACAGAGACAAGCAGCAGCAATGCTTTGAATAGCTGGGATCTCAGAGGGGTTTTATTATCCTTCTAAAAAAAAGGTCTATCTATGTCTTAAAATGTTCATAATTCTTTTAACTAAATGGCATGGAACCAAGATTACTCACCTAATTTCACTTGTGACATGAACCTAATTCAATTATGTCTCCATGGGCAGTATGAGAGAAAATGTAATAAAATAATTTTTGCAAGATCAGTTCCCATCAACTTTCTTAAATAAGTCCCTAAGGAATCAAATAAATATATTAGTAGCTCCAGATGGCAAATATGATTAAGTTAATGTAATAGATTAAAACTTCCACTGATTTCCTATACTGATACCTCACTGTAGTGTGTGTGTGTGTGTGTGTGTGTGTGTGTGTGTGTGTGTGTGTGTGTGTGTGTGTAGAACCCTAGGTACTAAAGGTTATGTCAGCAAAATGTGAATCATGACAGGTCCTAACAAGCTAGAAAGCCCTTCAGGATAGCTTTGGCAAGTAACTGAATGTCTATCATCTGAGGACAGGCCTAAATAAGTACAGAGTTGTTCAACAGGTGATGAATTATTTCAGTAATGAAGACTTTCTACTAAGATACAGAGGAGTTACAATCTGCAGCAGGGGAGGGAACACACATAGTAATATAAATCATACAATGATCAGACATAGAAAACAAACTGTTTGGGGGGTGGCTGTGATTTCATAAATCTATGGAGCTCCTGGAAATAAACTACTGGGAGGCAGCTAAATGGCAGAGGAGAGAGAGCACTGCGCCTTAAATCAAGAAGATATGAGTTTAAATCTCGCCTTAGACAATGCTTGGCTATGTGACACTAGGCAAGACACTTAACTTCTGTTTGCTTCAGTTTCCTCATCTGTACAATGGGAATGACAATAACAGCACCTACCTACCAGGGTTATTGTGAGGATTAAATGAGATAATAGTTTTAAAGTGATTAAGCACAGTGCCTGTCACATAGTGAATATTTCATATATGCATATATATATATAACTTGTGTATGTATATATACATATATGTATTATGTATGTTAGCTTTTATTATTTAATAATTTCCTTGGGCACTGCAATGTTAAGTGATTTGCCCAGGGTCACATAGCCTCTGCGTGTCAGAGTTGGTCCTTCATGATTGTGAGACCAACTCTCCAATGTCTCTCCTATTAGCAAGTCCTATTACACACACCAAAAAATGATCTTAAAAAAGTCCCCAGGTTATCCAAAGGTTTTTAAGTCAGAATGGCCAGTCCACTTTTTCCAAGCATAATTCCATACAAAAGAAGGTCAGTACAGCTACAGAATTCAGTCCCAGAGTTCATAGCACGAGGATGTCATGTACAATTTGATTAGCCATTTAACTTCTTGGCACAGTATAGATAAAACAACATTTGGTTTTATATTAGCCCAAATCATCTCTAGATTCCTAAATAACAACTAGGACCCATAAGTATGGTAAAAAAAAAAAAGTCATTACAATAAAAAGAACATGACTTTGCAGGATCAGGTTGCATCGGACAAATGCCTAGCTTCCTGGCTATCCTTGCATTTTTGCTTTCTATTCTAGTATGGATTCTCTCCTTCTCTAGCAACTGGTCTTCCTCCTCCTCTCTTCCTCTACAATTCCTACTTATGGGTCCTAGTTGCTATTTAGGGATCTAGAGATGATTTGGAAGAACAATATGAGGCATGGAGTTTATGGAGAGGGACACTTTCCTTCTGTTTCTCTACCTTTTTGTTTTACCCCACTCCAACTTGAGCCTTTTATTCTCACGACAAATCTAAAGTTGGTAGTGAAAAACACTGCATGATTTTTAATGATCAGCTAAAATTTCAAAGACATGCTTTCTTGAGTTAAAGCTTTTCATTGACACTTGAATTTGTCATAACCCATGAAATATTTAATATTACGTCACAAAAAATTGAAGTAAGCTGCACTTCAAAAAAGGGATTTTTTTTTTTGCTTTGTTTGTCAGGTTGAAGATTTAGAACTATTTCCAAATTTTACAATGGAATCTCAAAGTAGTTTGACCATTAATGTGCTATGTAGGACTATTTCCAAATTGCAGAGTCAGCCATAAAGTCCCATGTCATTTTCAAACTTTTTTTCGCTCGCTTCATTCTGTGAATGGGACAACAAGAAACTTGATCCTTACAGAGAAATGACTCAATCTATCCCAGCTGCTACCTGAGAATACTATGAGAATGACAGCTTTGGAAACCTGTTCCTACAGCCTCTGCAGGGGGAATATGATAGGGGTTTAATGACTCAGTATCTCTGAGTGGCTCTCTCCAACATATCCCTTACTTGAGCTATCTAGATGGGCAGGGGATTTTCCCCTATCACTTGACTGGGCAAGGAAAATCTGTCAAGTTTTCCAAGATCTTTTACCCTATCACTGGCTTAAGTTCTCCAATGATGGCCCCAATTGAAGAACCTTCTCAGACTGTGGTCACAAGAATCAGAGTTTTCCTTTGCAAAATATCTCAGCATGAAAATGGAGATGCTTCTTTAGGTTTCTAGCCTCCATAAAAACCGAGTTGTTCATGTTACAGTCTCCAAATATTTAAAATGATACACCATTCAGTTCTTTAATCATCAACAAAGATTAGTTGGTTACTAGTAGTAATGGTAATTAATAATAGCTAGTTACTACACAGTGTTTTAAAGTCTACAAAGTGGTTTACATATATTATCTCATTTTCTCCTCACGACAACCCTGGGAGGTAGATGTTATCATTAACCCTATTTTACAGATGAGGAAACTGAAACTGAGATTGGTTAAATGCCAGGTGTGCAGTGAATAGAGCACTGGACTTGGAGTTAGGAAGACTCAAGTTCAAATTCAGCTTCAGATGTTGTGTGACCCTGGAAAAGTCATATAAACTTTAACTACCTTAGTTTTCTCATCTATAATATGCAAATTGTAATAGTACCTACCTGCCAGGATTGCTGTGAGGAGAAAAAGAGATAATATTTTTAGAGTGTTTTGAATACTTTGAAGAGCCATACTAATGCTAGATATAAGAAGAAAGACTTGCCCAGTGTCATATAGCTAATAAGAGATCAAGGTGGGATTAGAACCCAGTTCTTCTTCACTCCAAGTCGTCTGGTAGTGGGAAAGCATTATAATAAGGTGTGGGGAGACAAAGCAGTTTAAGATACAATTCCTGACTTCAAAAGCCTTTGTTCACTTACTCTCATTGGATTTGGCTTAAGGAGAGAACAACATACACACTCAGTTGGGTATCTTACCCTACAGGAAAGTAGGGGGGAAGGGGATAAGATAGGGAGGATGATGGAAGGGAGGTCAGATTGGGGGAGGGAATAATCAGAAGCAAACACTTTTGAAAAGGGACAGGGTCAGAGGAGAAAATAGAATAAATGGGGGGGGCAGGATAGGATGGAGGGAAATATGGTTAGTCTTTCCCAACATGACTATTATGGAAATATTTTGCATAACTACATATGTATAACCTATATTGAATTGTTTGCCTTCTCAATGAGGGTGGATAGGGAAGGAAGAAGGGAGAGAATTTGGAACTCAAAGTTTTAAAAACAAATGTTAAAAATTATTTTTACATGCAACTGGGAAATAAGATATATAGGCAATGGGGCATAGAAATCTATCTTGCCCTACAAGAAAGTAAGGGAAATGGGGTAATGATAGAAGAGAGGGCAGACTGGGGGAAGGGGTAATCAGAATGCATGCCATTTTGGGGTGGGGGGAAGGGAGAGATGGGGAAAAATTTGTAACTCAAAATCTTGCTGAAATGAATGTTGAAAACTAAAAATAAATAAATATTTTTTTTAAAAAAAAGGCTTTGTTCAGTTTTTTCAGTCATATCTGGCTGTTTGCGACCCTTTTTGGGGTTTTCTTGGCAAAGATCCTGGAGTGGCTTGCTATTTCCATCTCCAGCTCATTTGATAGATGAGGAAACTGTAATGTTAATTGAATAGGAAGATCTTCCCTGTCCATTAATAGGCCTATGTGACCACATGTGTTCAATCACAGCTATGATACATTCTGAGTCACATAGAACCCATTGGGGGAGGGACTTGCCTAAGGAGGAGCTTGCTTAATAAGAGGTTTGCTTACAGAGAGGTTTGCTTATAGGAAGGCTTTCACACTTTTTGGTACTAAGCTAATTAGGCACTGAGTCACAAAAGTTGTGATGCCTTCTGACTCTATTAGACAAAAGTGTGTATATATTCTGAGGTTGGTATTTTGCTGTGGGGGCTTGTTCATGAGGAGGAGGACCTTTTGATTTCCTGGATGGGACTCTGAGTAGCCATTTGTTAAGAGCCCCCGACTACTCAAATGTCAATGCTCCCCCAATCTGGTAGTGTATGTAGGTGGTTGTATTGCTTTGTTCAGACAGTTGGAGGCTTCTCTGTTGTATCTCTCTGCTAATCTCTCTGCTTGTATTTTCTCCACATTGAGGGTGCTGACCTTTCCCTTGAACTGGTGAATGATTTATATGTGTTTGACTAAAGTAAGATTATTGACCCCCCTTAAAGTTGCCTTTCCTTTAGAAAAGCAGATCAAAGAACCTGTGCTAGCCAGCTATCCTGGGTGTGCCAGGGTGCTTGCTGTTACAGAAACTAAGGCAAACAGGGTTAAATGACTTGCCCAGGGTTACAGAGCTAATAAGTGTCTTAGGCTGAATTTCAACTCAGGTCTTCCTGACTCTAGGCCCAACCACCTAGCTGCCTAATTACCACCTAAGTAAGGAGATGGGGGCAGTTAGGTGGCCCAGTAGATAAAGTGTTGGGCCTGAAGTCAGGAAGACTTATCTTTGTGAGTTAGCGATTCCAAACTGCAGAATCAGCAATAAAGTCCCATGTCTTTTCTAATCCAACCTCAGACTCTAAGCAAGTCATGTAACTCTGATTGTCTTAGTTCCTCATCTGTAAAATGAGCTGGAGAAGGAAATGTCAAACTACTCCAGTATCTTTGCCAAGAAAATTCCAAATGACGTTATAAAAAGTTGGAAATGATTGAAATGACTAAACCACAAAAGGAAATGGGACACAAACATTTTTTTAAAAGTAACAATGTTGGGGCATATAATTCCAATGGTTTGGGAAGCCCTTTGGGGTGGACGCTGCCTGTATTGATGAAGATAGGCAACTCATCTGTTATAACTTAAGACTGATGCCTTGGATGTTAAGACGTTTGTACACATTCACACAGTCAGCATGCAACAAAGGCAGAATCTGAACACAGTGCTTGTCTCTGAAGCAGGTCCCCTATCTTCTTTACCATACTGCTCTACAATACATGGTAGCATGTGATAATTTCTAAATGCGTGCTCAAAATGATAAGTACTATAGGACAAGAAAGGAGGGAGAGATGACTAGAGGCTAAATTAAAGCAGGAATTCAGCTAAACACATACTAAGTGTTTACAATGCATAAGGCCTCTGTTAAGCTTTGGAAATAAAAAGACAAATATTGCATAGCCATAGCCATGGGCTTGGGGTGGAGGGTGGGTGCAGTGCAGTGACAATTTATCTTATATAAAGACATATAAGAATGATTCAAGAAGGGAGTGAAAGGCAAAATGAGGTCTCAGAGAGCTCTAGGAATATGTGAGGATAGAGGGATAGAGCATTAGTAACTAGGGGAATTAGAAAGGCTTCACCAAGTAGGTGGCATCTAAATTTAAGTCTTAAGGAAAATAAGGCAAGGTAACAAGCATTTATAGGGATATATAATAAGGATTTTGAACGGTGGAGATGAGGGCGGAGTACACTCCTGAAATGTGGGACAGCTTGTATGAATGCAAAACTACAAAAGAAGGCTTCACACAGAAGGTAGAATTTGAGCTGATCTTAAAGAAAGATTGGGACTCAAATAGAGGAGAAAGTAAGGGATCATAAGTAAATGAAATGGCATAAAGAAAAGCATGGAGGTTGGGAATGCTATGCATCCTTTGGGCATTCAAATATGAACTGATGAATGTTCTTAATATAAGAGTACGTCGATCCTGACTTTGATCGCAATGTAGCTCATTATGCCTTGGCAGTAGCAGCTGATTTAAGAGTCATGGTCTGGAGAGCTAAGAATTCTGAGTTACAAAGTGTAGGCATTATAAATATGAATTAACAATCAAGTTTCAGGCTTCTTCATTACTCTTTCCTATAAGCAAGTGAAAGTAGGACTAATGTGAGCTCTTCTATTTACAAATACAAGAAGAGCATGTTTTATGAAAATATGGCTGTTGAGGCAGCATGGCATAGTAGTCAGAATACTTTGACTTTGGAATAAAGAAGATATGAGTTCAAGTCCTGGTTCTAACACATATTGGCTGTGTAAATCTGCACAGGGTTCTTAACCTTTCAATGATCTAGGTCAGGGGTATCAAACACATGGCCTGAGGGCTACTAGCAGTCTAGAACACTACCAAGTATGGCCCAAACCAGATCAAAATGTAGTTCCTACCTGATTTTAATGTGTTGATGTATTAATAATAATATATGTATACATATATCTGTATATAGATGTAAACATGTGTGGTCTTCTAAGTCAATGTGTGTGGATGCATAAGGATGATTTAGGGGCTCCAGTTTCTATTTGAGTTTGACACCAATGATCTAGGTAACTAACACTTTAAGCTCAAGAGAAGATGCCAACCTACATCAATAGAGAGTTTCCTCATTGCAGATTTCCCAGTTCTAATGAAGTCATAGGTCCAGTCTCTTTATCTTTATAAACAGAAACAGATTTACATAAATACATACATATGCATACATATATATGTGTGTGCATGTGTATGCAAATAGCCAGCAGATTATATGTATACATATATATGTGCATATGTACATATGTGTGTATACATATGTGCATATATATGAGAAATGATTATTAATAACCAATGTTTTAGGGAGATCCAGAGTTCTCCCTCTTTTTCTAAAGTCCTCATTTCAAGGCTCAGCATCCTAAGGACAGGACTGATAATAGCAGATAGGATTAACATTCTACTCAATGGATGTATTGCTGCCCTACACAGCTCTATGAGAAATTTAATCTAAGGTGAAACTCCCAGCCCATTATGTTCCCCTCCGGATTGGATGGAGGATATAGATCTTTTGTGTAGAGTTCCCTGAGGCTAGGGTTGATTTGGAAGTAAATGATACGATAAAAGTTACGTCCCCCAGCCCCTCATTAAAATAAGTCCACCTCTCATTGCAAGATTCATTCTTTCTCATTAATTGTTAACCAACCAGAGTTGATTGCCACCCTCAGGAACACCTACTCTTCCAAGGGCATATAAACTGTGAGCCCACAGTCATTATTCATCTTTGGCATTTGAGAGTGTCATAACCCATTTTATTGGTAATATATGAGCATTATTAATAAAATAATTAATTACCCAGAAATTATGTCTCTTGAACTTTTTAAATGTCACGTATAAAGCATATATGTATATAGATATCTATATCTATATATCCATGTATATCTACAGATATATAGGGATAAGGTATTGGACCTGTGATAGATAGATAGATAGATAGATAGATAGATAGATAAGATAGATAGATATGTTCATTATTGAAGTAGAAGTTATTTTCCTAATCAAAATCTGTGAAATGAAAACAATTAACCAAGTGCCAAAAATACAGGTAAAAAAATAGTTATTCATGAGAACATTTATGAGACTTACTGTAGTACTGCCAGACCTGAAAGGTAGCCTATTTTTTTACACTAATTAACCCTCATTTAGAATTATATTTCCATATTTAATTATCTGTGAAGATTCCATTTTATCGAGCAAACTGTAAGCTAGAATTCTATTTTATATCAGCATTTACATTAACTATTATGTAGCTATGTAGTACTGCATCCTTAGTTACACACATACACATGCAGAGTGATTACACAAAGTAATTGGGGAGTGATGTATTCCTAATCTGGTCCTTATTTTTCATAAGAAGATGTCAGCTAAATCACTGAATAAAAAATCCTAAATTTCTTGCAGTCCCAAGAACATTAAACATAATATCGAATTTTGGTATTCTGGCCAAAGATAACCTTTTAATTTTCTCTTTTTTATTCATGATTATTCTTAGCTCTTTTTAACCACATCTAGCCATTTCCTGATTTCATGCATTTCTTTTGCAGATGGCATGAAGGCAATGCTCTGGAACAGTGGATATGGAACAAAAGCTAAAGTGAAAATGAGAAGGTTCTGCAAATTATTCAGTTCAGTACAATCTGTATAGCAGATCTCTGGGTTAGATATGGGAATTTTTTCCTAATTTTTCTGAGTTAATGGATTTCAAAAACATTATTTCTGAAAACCATGATCTTTGTGTGGGTAAAGGCAAAATGGCATAGTGGACAGAGGTATTGTCAGAAGGATCTGAGTTCAAATCCCGTGTCGACATGAAATAGCTATGTGATACTGAGTAAGAGACAATAAATGTAAAGTATGAACACACCGAAAACTACACTGGTGGAGAGAGTTCCCACTCTGATAAAATTATGGGTCCCTGTCATATGGACATACAGGTTTCAGTAAGACAATATAATGTCTTGGTTTTTAAAGGTGGATAATGATTCTGCTGATGGAAGTATAGGAAAATAGGTTATTCAGAATGTAATATCAGGGATTTGCTAGCTTAGCCATCCTAGAAAATACCATAATTATAACCAAGATATCTTCTGTTTGTAATCCATGAAAAAGGGATAAAAATTCACTCCACCTCATTTGGATGCAGTCAAAGCAATGAGATATGTCATATTGACTGGAAAGAGGGAACTACTTTCTTTTGTGAATTAGGCAGGACCCCCTTGATATAAAACCGAGTTTTCCCTTGAAAAGTGACACCTCCAACTTCCTATTTGGAAGATTTTGAATTGTACAAGGTGTACTGTTTTGCCTATGACCCTTAAGAGGTCAAAGCTAAGTAGACCCAAATTTTATCAAAAAGGAACATGACTACCAGGACTGATGAGATGAGACTGCCATAGAAACACCAGCATGTTTGTTGCATTTGATTTCACATTGTCTTCCTCATAGTTTCTTCTACAAATGTGCATTTGATGATATGGCTTAGACCACTCTCACAATGGGTTCTCTACGAGCTCATTATCACTTCAGAGGACACTTGTTGCCTATTTTGGAGGAGGCACTGCTGTTTATTATCTTCAATGTGAAGTTTCACAAATGAGCACATAAAGCAAATCATTGTTTTTCATCACTGTCTCTTTTCTTGGCAAAGAGAACACATATGCTAGATTCTGTGGCTGATATGGAGGCTCTCAGCATCCTCAATATAACAATTGTTTTGCATTAGCTTTAACTTCTCCAAGAAATAACAATACAGTTAAAAAAAAAGCATTGGTTTATACCTTTGTTCATTTCCCATTTTCATAGTTAACTTTGGGAGCTACTTTTATTATATGTGCTTTTACTTTCTGATCTTGAGCCCTTTTTTTCTAATGTGATCATAAGTTTGATCTTTCCTCTATCCAGATTTAACAGCACACAGATAAGTAATTATGTCACTAATCAGTCATTTCTTGCCCATTTAGAGTGAATTTTGTGCATGATGCTATTTGGGGTTTTCTGTGTTGTGGTAGGTAGGTGACACAGGCATTTACTAGCTATGTAACCCTGGGCAAGTCACTTAATTCTGCTTGTGTCAATTTCCTCATCTGTAAAATGGGCTGAAGGAGGAAATGGCAAATCACTCCAGTATCCAGCACCCAAATGGGGTCACAAAGAGTTGGACAGGACTGAAACAACTGAACAACAAAAATGTTGCGGTAGGAGCTATCTTAACCCTTTTCCCCAATTCAGGTTAAATTAAGCTAATTTTTCCTTAAAAGCTATTAAGATATTCCAAGACTTAGTTGGATCAGGGGAATAAGGGCTCATACTTAGCATCATTTCCTCATCACCTGAGTACAAAGCAGTCATGAGGATTTGGGAGGTGGAAGGGGGAGGAGGGTCTCATAAATCTGTCCGGTAGATGATAATGGGTAAGGCGTGCAAGGAATTTTGACTCAGCTGAATCAACTCAGTGTCTCACCAATGCCTGTTCTGGCTAAGAAAATTTCCTTTTGTTTGCTGTTGAATGACTTAGTTGTTCTGTTTTGTTCTAATATTGAACTTGAATTACTGGGAGACTGGCCTGAGTCAGTCTTAGCCCATAATACATGTCCAGTACCTCTCAAAGCTCCCCTTAAAGAAAATAATCATGTATGGACATGGAACCTTTCAAGAGTCTACAAGCTGTTTCCCACTTTCATTTCTTGATCCCAAACTATATTTTCCAACTTCTTTTTGGCATCCATCCATGTCCATGACTGCATTGAGATAAAATATGTGAAACACACACAAACTTTAAAGTGCTACATAAATCCTAGCTATTATTATCATTATTATTATTCAAAGCACTGAGGTATATATTAATTTAGGCTGGATCTTCTCATATTCTTCATGGGATGTACACTCCATCCTCTGAAACAGATGTCAGCCCATAAACTGCAATTATCTTCATGGCGATCTTTATACTCTTCACAAACACTGTCAGATGAGATTACCGAATGTGCCATAAAATTGTGTTTCTTCTTGCCTTGGTGCACATAATGAAACCAACTTTGTTCCTTCCTTTATTCGATCTCTGAGGACAACCTGTGAGCTATACTCTGACATTCTATCTTCCACAATCTAATAGTCTTTATTCAAATACCCTTTCCAGATTAATATTCTGTGTTTCTATGATTCTATCAAGGCTTGTGTTCGCCATATACAAAGAAGTAGATGCGGATACTGGCTCTGATTTATTCTTCAGGTTAGAAGAAAATATATAACATATTTTCTGCACATCTTGTTAAAACACCTGCCAGCCTTATGTGGGAAAAGGTGTGGACTTCCGTCAAGAAATGTTAATTTGTCAATCTAGTTGGGAATAGGATATGCTTACCATAGTAGTTATTTTCTAAGGGGTATACACAGAAAGATTTAGAGCACTTGTCTTAATTTAATTTTTTTTAAAGTTAGTAAGACTGCTATTCATTTCTACCTAATATAAAAGAAGGAATCCTGTATACAGGTATACCCCAAAGATATTGTGGGTTCAGTTCCAGACTACCACAATAAAGCGAAGTTTTTTGATTTCTTAGTGCATATAAAAGTTGTTTATGTTATACTGTAGTCTATTAAGTACTATGTCTAAAGAAAAATATACATATTTTGATTTAAAATACTTCATTGCTAAAAAAATGCTAACCATCATGTGAGCCATCATTCAGCGAGTTGTAATCTTTTTGCTGGTGGATGGTCTTGGCTCAGTGTTGATGGCTGCTGAATGATGATAGTGGTGGTTGCTGAAGGCTGGGGTGGCTGTGGCAATTTCTTAAAATAAGAGACCAATGAAGTCTGCCATATCAATTGATTCTTCTTTTTACTTGAACACTTAGAAGCCATTGTAAGGTTATTAATTGGCTTAATTTAAATATTGCTGCATCTCAGGGAATAGGGAGGCCTGAGGAGAGGAAGAGAAATGGAGAAACTGCCAATTGGTGGAGTAGCTATACATTTATCAAATAAGTTTGCAGATTTTTATAAGTGCAGTTTGTAGTGTCCTGAAACAATTACAGCAGTAGCATCAAAGATCACTGATCGCAGATCACTGTAATCGATATGATAAAGAAAATGAAAAAGCTTGAAATATCGTGAGAATCACCAAAACATAACCCAAAGACACGACGTGAGTATGTGCTGTTGGAAAAATGGAGCCAATAGTCTTGCTTGACGCGAACTTTCAATTTGTTAAAACACACAACATACACAAACACACAAAATGTCTGTGAAGTACAATAAAGTGAAGCACAATAAAATGAGGTGCATCTGTATATTAGAGAGAACAATTGGAGCACATTGTGGGAAATAAAAGCAAAAATCTCACATAGCTCTCTTCTCTGTCTCTCTCTCTCTCTCTCTCTCTCTCTCTCTCTCTCTATATATATATATATATATATGTGTGTGTGTGTGTGTGTGTGCGTGTGTATATATATATATATACAGTATTTTAAGGATTATGAAATACTTCACATACTTTATTTAATTTTCTCACCACAACTCTGTGAAAAAAGCACTACATTTATCATCTCTATTTTACAGATGAAGAAACTGAAGTTAAATGACTTAGCCAGGGTTACATGCTAAATAAATGTCTTAGATGAAGTTTAATTTCAAATTTCCCTGACTTCTAGTTCAGCTCTTTAACTACTGTATCATGTTTCATCTCAGTAATTACTAACAATCATTCAATAAATAATTATTTAAAATGTCTATATGGGGTGTTTGAAAAGGGAGCAAAAGCTTAAAATTCACTGTGAAATGGTCACCCTGGATTTACGTGAGAAATTTTTTCATAGGATCATCGGCCTACAACTGGAAGGGAGGTCAGAGGCTAACAAATCCACTGTCCTGTTTTTATATATGAAGAAACTGAGGCCTAGGGGGTTAACTAAATTGCATAGTGTCTATACTCATGAATTCTCCTGTCACAAGCCACATATGTGATGCATGCCCAAAAGTCACAGAAATGTGCTTAATACATTGTTAACAGCTGACTTTTTAATGCCAGTTCTGGGGATTTCCCCAGCATTCTAGTGATAGTAACGCTGCTTTCTTAAGCCAGTCAAACTAAATGGAAAACTGGAGGAGAAATCATTGCTGTTACCATAATTGCTATAGCCACTCACTAATTCCTCATTAGGGTTCCTTTGAAACAGTGTAGGTTGGAAAAGTTGGCCCACAGAATCTGAATTATGCCCACAGATATGATGGAAAATGACAGGTCATGCCTATAAGCGTTACTAAATTGATTGCAAGTCCTGTTTGCTTAGCATATGGTCTCTATGAGTTGCTACAGTTGAAAAGCTGACTGCCCTGTGGACAACATGGGCCTCTCTAAACTTAGTTGGGTTGGTTTTTGGATGTCATTGGACCCAGCACGGTCCTTTCTCAATTAGTAAGATTTACCCTACCATAGCTTACACTCTACCAACATTATCTTAAAAACTCAGGGTCACCTCAATGCCACAATGAAGCATCAGGACTTTAATAGGAGAATAAAATAAAAATTTATCTTAACAAAATGTGATGTGAAAAATGCAAACAGTAATGCATATGTTAGATGGAGAAGAAGCCTCACATACTGGGTAGACACCTGGCCGCAGAACACAGAAGATCTATTTTCAAGTCTTTGATTATGGCTGTGTGCTCTTGGCCGAATCACTTAACTTCCAAGTGCTTCATGAAACTCTCTGTGACTATAAGTTACAGGAAAGGTGCCTATCTGAATTAGTAAAGGGGGTTTCCTTGTTCAAAAGTTCTCTATTCTAAGGAAATGACAGTTCCAGCCTCAGTCTATGTTGCAGATGATACCTTAAATGTGACCTTCCCTTTACTTACTCACCTGATGTGCTCAGACCAAAAACAATAGAAATTGTGTAATTAGTAATACATGATGTTCACTTCTAAGCAACTTATAATGAAAAGCACCCACTGATGAGTAGTAATGAATAAACTTTATGCCATCATACAAATATATATACATATCTGACACTTCAAGAAAAAATCACTACCAATGTTAGTAATTACAAGCATTAACAAAATTAACAAGTTCCCATTAATATGTTTTTTCATATCTTTAATATAAAACTAAAAAATATGAAAAAATTCGTTTAGCCTTAAGTTTAGCATGTTGACCTAGACCCAGCAGGAGAGACTTTGTAGAAAATAATTAAAATTTGCATTTGGCTTATAACCAATCTTTCATCCTCTCTGTTGTTGTTTGAGAATTTGTAATTTTTTTAAAAAAGGTCTGATATCATAATCATAAAATAATGTGTATGAAATTAAAATATAAGAAAGCTAATTTTCAACCACTGACATATTGTCTTGACCTAGTTTTTTTTTCTTTTTTTAAATACATATCCAGCCCAAATTCCTAAAGCAAAAACTAAGTAGTTAGAATTCAACATGTAAATAGTATTCACTTTAACGAGGCCCTAAAATGTGTTTTCAAAAGACCCAAATGGCTCCACTGGAGCTTTTATAATCTATTAGGTCCAATTTATGTATATGGAAAGGCCCTAAATATGCATTTTACGACAATGTGCATTTTAAAATGTCCCTTGGTATGTATTTACACACTAGACCATAATGCTTATGAACTCAATAGAAATATTAATATGCATTTTAACCACATAAACTGTCAAATACTCCCAGTAGAGCATTTTTCAGAAAAAAATTTAAAAATAAAGGAAATTTACATAATTGAGTGAGAAAAAATAATAACTTTCTAAAACTTTCAGAAAGTTAGAACAATGGCGGAGAAAACTGATTCCCTGCCCCATCTGTTCCACCACATATTCAGCTACTAGTTAGACTAAAGGTTTTGTTTCTTTCTTATCCCTTCTCTGCTGTTCACTTTGAGTGCTAAACACTCTCAAATTATTGTGTTTCTCTCATATGAAGCCTCATCTACCAGACCTCTAAGACTGAGTCAACTATTTCCTCTCCTTTTTTCTTTCTGCCTTTTTCTGGAGGTACTGCACAACCTTTTAAAGGTCATATGCATGAATGTCACTATCTCCAGCTGTCCCTGATTCAGGAGTACTCATTCAAAGTAAACGATTACAAACTATTTTCTTAAAAAGCCCGCATGCTTCCTTTTGAAGACTTTGAAGGCCTTTCCTGTAACAAGAGATGGTTTTTGCAAAGTTAAACATGTTCTTCACAGTGTTAAAATAATATGGCTTCAGGATCTGTCCATGTTTACTGACTTACAAAGTATCAAGCTGTTTTTTTCCCTTTCTGATTGACAAACCTGGTGGCTTTCTAATACACAAATTAGAATTGTGAGGCTGGATTGCTGGTCCATGTGTCTGTTTTCTCCTCTGTATAACACAAAATATCTAGGACCTTTGATGTAATTAAAAATTTGAAGCCTAGACAAATTACAACCTAGACTGCATAAATTCTCAGAGTTCTTGCTGTATCTTTACAGAAATCATAAGAATGTAAAAGGTAATAATGATACTAGAAATGAGGAAATGTTCCAATTTTCAAAAGGGGAGGGGGAGAAAAGATTACAAAAACTATAGACCAGAAGCTTACATTGATTCTCAGTCAAATTCCAAAATAGATTATTTAACAGATGGTTTAGCAAGATGTAAGCTCCTAGAAGGGAGGAATGTTTTCATTATTGTCGTTATTATTATTTTATATCTTCAATGCCTAACACCGTGCCTTGCACATGATATCACCTAATAAATGTTTGCTGACAACGGCTACAACAACGTAAAGGAGAAATCATAACAACAAAAAAAAACTGAATAGTGTGGGATTATGATAACTAAGAAGCTTGATCTTAGGGAGAGATGAGAAAACGCACTTATTTCCCTTTGGAAAGATGAGCAACAACAGAAATATAATACAATATATATATATACTATGACACTGGATTGGTGTGTTGGTTAATTTTTCCTGAAATATTTTTTGTTCTTTCTTTCATATTCTTTGTTACAAAGGATGGCTCACTGGGTAAGCAATGAAGGAAAATATATTTTAATTTGAAGGCAATATCCTGACAGAGAAGTAATGCACTAAATATGCAGAACAAGATATGCATTTGTATATGGTTAATGTGGGAATTTGTTTTTCTTGAACATGCATATTTGTTCTTCTTTTTCCAGTGTAGATGCAAAGGTGAGTGGGAAAGGAAACAAATGCTTGATTTTTAAAAATTAAATTTATTGAGATAAAAAGAAAATGGCAATCCATGCCTATAATACCTCCTACAGGGGAGGCCGAGGATGGTGGATGACTTAAGCTCAGGAGTTCTTAATTGTAATAGAATTAAGGCTGAGTAGGTATCCAGACTATATCTGGCACCAATCTAGTGAGCAAGAGGAAGCGAGGCCACCAGGCTGCCCAATATGTGCGAAACCAGCCGAGATTGGAAACAGAATAGAGCAAAGCTTTAAGCAGTGGGATCAGTCCAGTGAATGGCCACTACACTTCTAGAGTGGGTAAAATATGGAGATTCAATCTCAAAAGAAGTATAAAAAAGGAAATGAAAATTATATAAAAACCAAATAACTATATCAATTTTTTTAAAAATTGTTGAATTAAATTGTTGAATTTGTAAGTGCTGAGAAAAGAATGTGGTGATCACTGATAGCCCATATTGGTTAACAAAAAACAGGACATGCTAAATGAATTTTTTAACATAAAGTTTGATTGGGAGATCAGAGAAATGCCACTGACATGGTCTATTTCGAGTTCATTAAGGCATTTGATAGCAATTGCCAACGAAGATGCATGATCTAGGTAATGGTACATTAATATAGGTTAACATTTGGTTAAATGACCAAATCCAAAGATCAGTGAATAACGTATTGATGTTCACCTGAAAAGAGATCATTACTGGCATGGTACAGAATCCTGTCCATTGAAATATCCAATTCAACATTTTTATAAATTACTTGAATGAAGGCTTTAAAAGTATGCTCATCTATTTTATAAATAAGATATATTAGGAAGACATAAGATTCAAAATTATCTTAAGACTTGGAATGCTGGCCTAAAGCTAAAATGGTGAAAGTTAACAGGGATAAATGTAAAATATTACACTTAGGTTAAAAATATATAAAAGTATAGGATGAAGGAAAATCTATTTTAACACCAGTTCAGGTGGAAAAAGACTTGGGTGTTTTACTTAACCATAAGTTCAATATGATTCAATGCTCATATGTATTATGTGAAATAATGATAAAAGGGGATTTATAAAATTTAAAGTGGTATATAAGGTCAGCCATTGTAATTTTTTTTATCTCATTCTCATCTTTTTCAATGTAATTCAGATAGAAATAGCCCTGAAACAAGTTGCTATCTTGCTATTCTTCTTTTACATTTAATATTCTGTAGGTAATTGTATAGGTGGATGAAAGAAGTACTCTGTATTAGGACATGGTTGCATCCTCTCGAAGATCACCGAAAGCATCCTGAGTACAATTAAAACAGCAGAGAGGGAGGCTATGTACCTCATTTTGTTTCCACATGGTTTTTCTTTCCTCTCTATTCAGGGTGTCTCAAAAGTCTTAGTGTAGCTTTAAGTTTTAATAACTTCAGAAATGCAAAAGCTACAAATACCCAAAAACCTCATATGAAAGTTTAATCATTTAAATTTCTTTTATACTTATGTAGTTTCATTAATTTTTAATAATAAAATTTTAATGTTAATTTAATTTTCTGAATGACACTTTCTCAGAGTGATGGATCAGTAAGAAGAGGTCCTCTTGCTTGGCCATTTCAATCATCTGATCTATCTCCATTAAACCTTTTCTTATGAGGACCCATCAAAACTCTCATGTATGCATCAAAACTGTGTTTTTTGATGGTCTTAAGGCTAGAGTTACAAATGAATTTCTTTCAGTCACTGAACAGCAGATGGAAATTTTTACAAAGTTCAAAAATGGACTAGAGTGATGTATAACACAAGGTAGTAATTAAGTTTTAAAAAGAAATCTGTCAACACTTAAACATTCTAAACAACTCATTTTTGAAATGTTTTTGTAAGTTTGTAGCATGTGTAGTTCCAAGTTATTAAAGCTTACCTGCACTAAGAGTTTGGGGATATGCTGTAGTTCAAAAGCTTTTCATAACCTGTAGCTTGGAAATTAAAAGTATTTGGTATGATGGCATCAATTAAAATACTTTTCTTAAGTTTTTATGTATTGATGTTGTGCTTAAGTGATTATGGGCAAGATTTCATGCTGAGAATACTCTGATTCAGTAGAGTTTATTCTTTAGGTTCTCTAATATATATTTTTAATTTTCATTTTTAATTACAACTGTACAACAGACCATTTTATTCTTGCATCTTTTCAATGGTTTCTTCTTTATATTTGCCCTTCTCCTTTCCAACTTGTCGGGATTTGGCTTTACGTTCAAGAATCTTTTTGCGATCTTTGTCCAGTTTTAGTCTGGTGATAACTACCTTACTAGGGTGAATTCCCACATGGACAGTTCGCCGTTAGCTTTTTCTCGTTGCACACATTCAATGTAGATGACATATTTCTTTCTGTAAACCTGGACTACCTTGCCAATTTGTTGACCTTTGTAGTGTCCACGAACCACCTGGACCTCGTCGTCCTTCCGGATGGGCATCGATTGGACGTTGTATTTCTGCCTCAGCTCCTTGGCGAGCGGGGACGACATGATCTTGCGCTGGATGTGCGAGGGCGCGTTGAAGTGTCTCTTGTGGTTCTTGCTTCGGTCTGAGGTCACGAACGGATTGAACTTCATTTTGGCAAGCTGGGCCACCCGAAAAAGAGCGGTTCTCTAATATATTTTGAGATCTATGTATGTAGCATGGGAATTTGTTACCTGTCAGTGCATGAAAGACAGCAAGCCTCTGAAGTATAATTCTAGCCACTGTTTTATCTCGTTAGGTGTATGGTAGGTGCTAAATTTGCATAATTGACGGTGATTTGTTACACAGTTTCTATCATTTCCTTGCATATTTCACGTTGATCACAAAGTCCAGGTTCCTTAAGGTTAACTCTTCTGTAATTTCTGATGGCAATGACCTGGTATGAATTTCCATCACAACTCTCCCCCTCTCACTTCAACAAACAAATGCATGACTTCAACCATATGTTTAATGCTTCTTCATAGACAAAATGATTGCTGAGTTTGCCCATGCAGAACTTTTTTATTTCATTTTTGAATCTCAGTTGTTTCACAGGCTCCATTTGAGTTTCAGTAACACTCAACAAATCCGTGGTGTGTACCTATAATTAGCTTTTACTATTGTTTAGTGAAGTGCTGTCAGCTTGTTCCAAGTGCTTCTGCAGGATTGTTTTTTTACTTGTTTATCATATGCTCTGAGAATGTTTGTCAAACCTCTCCTTACTTTTTGGCAAGGAAGTATTCATTTTCTCTACTTGCCTTGGGGCAATGGACCCTGTGCTTCCTTAGTATTATAAGAATTTTTGTTGATTATTCTCTAAATGCATTATGGACCATTTTATAGTTCTGAAACTGTACATCAAGATTGGTATTACATAGATGTTAGTTTTTCTGTGTTTTGCCCATTGAGTTTTCCACTAGAATCCACCAGATGAGGGAGCTATTTAAATGTGGTTTATAAAGGTGCAGCCATAAAGTTTGATATCATCCATATTTATCAAGTAATTTTTAAAAAAATTGATTCAATACTCTTTCTAATTTGGAAGCCATACTGAATTCTCTTTAAGAGAAAAACTAATGGAATTGTTAATAATGATGAAAACTATTATTTATATAGCATTTTAAGATTTAAAGTGTCCTACAAACAATATCTCATTTGATCCCTTACAACAAATCTGTGAGAAAGGTGCTATTATTGCCTCTGTTTTATAGATGAGGAAACTGAAGCTAGGAGAAGTTAAGTGACTTGCCCAAGGTCACACAGCTAGTAAGTTTTGTTCAGTTGTTTTTCAGTCACATCTGACATTTTGTCACCCTATTTGGAGTTTTCTTGGCAAAGATACTGGCGTGATTTGCCATTTCCTTCTCCAGCTCATTTTACAGATGACGACACTGAGGCAGAGTTAAGTGACTTGCCCAAGGTCACACAGCTTATAATTGAGTGAGGCTAGATTTGAACTCAGGAAGATGAGTCTTCCTTACTTCAAGTGCAGTACTCTAATATTGTGACACATACTTGCACTAGGTAGTAAATTTAGTCATATTTGAGTTGCCCAACTCTTTGTGATCCCATTCATGTTTCAAGTTTGGTGTCCCATCCACTGCACCATTTAATTGCCAATACTTGAAAGGAAATTTGAATTGATATCTTTCTGACTCCAGAACTAGCACTCTACCCACTGTGCCAACTAATCACCGTAGGCAGGATCCTAATAGGTTTAATCTGTCTACCTGGGAATGCCAGGTTTTATTGTTGTTTTTGCTGCTGGTAATACCTAATTCTTGATCATCTTTCTAGTAATAGTCCTGGGATAAGTCCCTATCCTACTAGTTTTCCTTTATATTTAGTACTACAGACTACTGCAACAAGGGGAACAAGTAACTGCTTTTTGTAATTGAATAAAACTAAAAGGATCACGGTAATCTTCTGTAAGTTCACTGAAAGTTGTAGCAAGGTACAACAAATCCTGTATATATGGATATATTGTTACTGCTGCTGCTGTTGCTGTTACACTGGAAAACAAAAACAAAAACCTAATTCAATCTTCAGCACCTCAAAGGATGCATGATTTCATTGGTATTGACACTCCTTCCACCAAAGCAGATTTCAACTGTTCTAACATGGTCTTTATATTCTCAATCACACAAGATACAATGGACAATTTTGACATAAAATGAAAAAGATTTTGCACAAACAAATCTAATGTAGAAAAAATGAGAAGAGAAACGTAACTGGGGGAAAACGGCATCATGTTTCTCTGATAAAGGTTTCATTTCCAAGATATATGAGAAATTGATTCAAATTTTTATAACTAAGAACCTTTCTCCAATAGATAAATAAGGTCAAAGGATATGAAATAGCAGTGTCCAAAAGAAGAAATCTGTGTATCCTCAGCATCTAGGACAGTGCCTGATGTTTAGTAGATTTTAAATGCTTCTTAATTGATTGATTAATGAGTTGCTGCGAATAAAAGACAATCATCACTTCATGGCCAACCTTCTGGTGATGAGAATAAAATCTTAGGGTTCAAATAACAGAAATATAGTGTCCAGATCACAGATGGTAATAGTCCTGCTTTCCACTTATCAGACCATATCTGAAATACTGTGTTCAGTTCTTAATACCATTTTGTGAGAAACTGATTTCAAATGAAGAACTAATAACTATGCTGGGAATGTTTAACCTAGAGAAGAGAGAATTAAGGAAGACATGATAGTTGCCTTTAAGTATTTGAAGGGATATCATATGGAAAAAGAATAGATTTATTCAGTTTTGCTTTCAAAGGCAAGGCTAAAGTGAGTGTGTAAAAGTTACAGAAAAATAGGCTTTGATCCAAAGTGAGGAAGAACTTTTTTTTTTACACAGATGAGCATGACTAGAGAAGTTAAATGACCACTTGCCAAGATTTTATAGAAGAGATTCCTACATTGGGTGGGAGGTTAAATTTGAAGACCTTCCAGTGCTAAATTCTGCAAATCAATCAACAAGCATTTGCTGAGCACCAATTGTGGGTCCTAGCATCGTGCTTGGTGCTTGTATATCCAGCTTCTTGAAGAGCTCCACCGATGTCACCTATGAACCCCAGTCAACATTAAATGAGAGGAAGATATCAGTATCAGCAAGAACCTGGCATACAGCTAGTCACGGAAGTAATGTTCCCTGCAACACAACTCCACGGGGCAGGTCATGTGCAAGTACTTAAAATAATTTTAAGAAAATATAGGCCTATATGGAAATATGTTTTGCATGACTACACATCGTATAATCTATAGCAAATTTCTTACCTTTTCAAGGAGGGAAGAGGAAAGAGAGGGAAAGAGAGAATTTAGAACTCAAAATTTAAAGAAAATGTTAAAAATTGTTTCTATACGTAATTGAGAAAAATAAAATTAAAAAGAAAATATAATTTTAAATTCTTGTAGGCATAATACTGTTTATGTATAATACTGTTTAAAGCCACAGGTTCTTAACTTTTTTGATGGCATGAACGCCTTTGGCAGTCTGGTTAAATCTGAGGATCTTCTTTTTAGAATAGTTTTAAATGCATGTGATAAAATCAATAATATTGTAAAGGAAACCAATTATATTTAAACATACTTATAAGTATTTTAAAAAGTTCACATATCCTGGATTAAGAGCCCCTGATTTAAATACATTCATTATTCAGAATTTTGTTTTTTTTTTTAAAAAAAACTATACTGCTATGCAAAATATGGATCATTTTCCAGAAAAAGAAATGGGAATAAGGCAAGTGCAGCAAAAAGACAAAAGACCAAATTACTTTTGCCCTTGGTTTTATCCCTACTTTATACACCGTTGGAAGCAACAGCTGTAAAATATTATTTTTAAGATGCTTGCCTTAGAAGATAAATACTGTGAGAATTAGGAAGCAAATAGGAGAACTAAGAATGATTCTTTAACGATTAAGGCTAGAAAGGGAGACATGAGCACAGCTCCATGGAGTCCTCTTAGGCAGCCAATTATTCTATAATATCCACTCATGACAACAGCTGAAATAACAAGCATCTCAGGTTTTCTACAGAATGGAACTTAGTTATTCCAGTCCAGCAGAACACACTCATTTAGCATTTGCCAGGAAGAGTATTTCTTTCTGAATGAATGGGAGAAAAGGCTGAAGATCTTTGATTTGATCTCTTAAATCAGAATGTTACACCTGTCACCTAAGGCTCACAGATGAGTCAAAGGTTTCCAGCACTGTTAGTACCATCTTCCTACACTCTTAGAAATTCTCATAAACAAAAACTTTGATAAATAAGGTGAACAGCTGGTGGAGAGACAATGAAGTAAATGAGAATTGTTAGATATTGATTAGCTATAGATTAAGTAGTGACTACTGCAAGATTTATTTTGTAAGAACTGTATGTGTTCCTATAGTAACTACCATAAAATTCTATTTAGTCACATTTCTTCCCAGTCTTTATCAGATCTGCCCCCAAATTCCATAATAACTCATCACTTCTGATTCTTGTCATACTAGAAGCATTACAACTGTTGATTAGTTTCTCTTGCAAAGAAATAAGCTGCTCTATCCTCTTTTCAAGGTAGCCTGAAATTGACAAAGGAAGCCAGCAATCTGCAGAAGCAGCAGCCAAGAGTGTGATTAAAAACAAAATTAGCTGAAGGAATAATCAAGGATTAACAAGAGGGCCAAGGAAAACAAGCACTAAAGAAAGTGAAATAATAAAATGCTACAAAAGATGCAGAGAGTAGATGAAATTAAATGGAAAGGAGTGACTAAGAAGAAAAAATGAAAGTATTAGAATTAAGCTGTTTATTAATAGAAAGGAGCAAAAGTCAAAAATAAATATAAGAAGCTGGGTAAAGGTTGGAAAAGTAAGAGGGAAGATTTAAAACAAACAAAGAAAATACTTTTAAAACAAAGCAATATAATATAGTAGAAATCAAATTGTGTGGAGTCAGTAAGATCAGAGGGTAAAACACTTTAATCTCCCATTTACTAATTATGGGATATTGGAGAAATAATTTGACCTCTATAACCCTGAGTTCCCTCATCTGTATGTAACAATACTAGAGAGCTGACCTCAGAGCTAGGAAAAATGGGATTTGACTATCACTTCTAATGCTTCTCGGTTACAAGTACAAGTCACTTAGCCTATTAGTGTACTAGGTAACTCTGATACAGTAAATTGCAGGAAAGATGCTGATCTCTATTGGTAGAGGGGATTTCCTCACCTGGAAGTTTCCTATACAAATAAAATCACAGGTCCAGTCCTTTTCCTTCTTGCTATCTACCTTATAAAATTGCAAAAAATAAAATGAAATCATTTAAGTGAGAAGTAATTTGCAAGCATAAAATGCTTTATAAATGTTGGCTTTTGTTATTAATTATTAGCATAAGAACTATTTCATATTACTGAGAACCACTACAAGTCTAACTTGAACCCAGGCTTTCTAACTACAAATTCAATGTTCTTGCCAATAGCAATGCTATTTAGTTGACACTTATTCCTGCTTTAGATCCTTTCTTGCTATGACCCCGGGAAAGTGACAACCTCTCTCTGCTGAAGTTTCTTCATCTGCAAAACGGAGCCTATGTCACAAAGCACAAATGCAATGTAAAATAAGACACAAATGTCATAATACATGTAAAATGCCATATAAATATTAGTTATTATTTTAGTCTTGTATTTTTAAAAATTATTTAACTTTTATATGTCTGTTCTATCTTCCTGAGGAGTTTACAAACTCATTATATCTTTGCATGATTTGTATACTTGGAATTTTTAACAAAGTATCAAGCGCAGTGCATTATACTATCAATCATTGTTGAATATGTGAGGACTTAGGAGTGATACTGATGTTAAAGTACCTGTCTAAATGTTATGAGTTATGAAAGGTATGATAGATAAGTTACAATTCAACAAAAATGGTAATGAAACCTCCTTTCCTTAATCTGAGAAATCCAAAGGACCTATTTTATATCTTTTAGGATCCTTTTAAGGACCCTTTTAATATCCATGATATATGATAATCCGCATATCAGTGGGTTCAACCTCACTGGAAGCCTTTAAGCAGTGGCTGCTAACCGTTTGTCAGGTATTTTGTAAAATGGATTCTCATAACTAGGTGGCCTCTGAGGTCCCTTCCAGCTCTGAGATTCTGTGATCTAATTCTTCAAGAGATTTTGTAGAAATTAGGTAGGAGGTACTGCAAAACATAAGGATAAAACTCATGTTCAAAAAGGACAAGAATAATTTTATCTTTTTTTGAAGGATTTCATCTCTTCTAAGTACTAAATCTGCCCTCCAAATAGATACAAAAACCTTCAGGCCTTCTGAGACTTAGCAGTGTCATAATGATGATATATCTGATGGCAATAATGAACATTGGTAGCCTCAAGATGCTATAGGTCACATTACCAATTTTTATTAGACTTTGGGACAGCCCAGTCTGATTTATTCTTGCCTGGGCATAAGTACTCTGGGGCTGTATTAAATAAAAGCATAACTCCCCAGTAGGTTTAAGTTTCTAAGTGATTAATGTCATTCCTTCTAAAGGATCTCTTAATCCTATATGCAAGGTAAGATTTGGGCATTGGTGGCAAGGACTTGTGTTACTAGGCACTTGACCACTTAGGGGTTGACAGTTTATCTATCAGTCATCTGTGTCCATTAATTGTCATCATCTACTATTTTCCTTTTCACTTTCCTGACTATTTTACTCATTTTTATCACCTCCATTATGACTAGGCTAACAATAGCTATTGCCACTTTTTAATATTTGTGTAAAAAGGTTACATTTACCTTTAGCCAAAATTCAGTCTTTGAGTTATATATGGATTTCCATTTCTATCCCTTCCATTGTCTAAAACCTTACCATACAAATTAAAAGATGGATCTATTACTTCTATATAGATTGAAATGGAACTACTGACATGACATATACCATTTGGAAATTTGTCCTAATTCTACTTTATTAGCTCTTTCATGCTTCTTCAACACTTCACTATACACTTGGCTCTATCCCTTTAGTCTACAAACAATCCAGTTGTTCTTCTTTTCTATCTCTAACATCTGTGATATTTTGACTTGTACAATACTGCATGTACGTTCTCCTTTTACTTGTTTGATGGCTCTTTTTCTGATTCTTTTATTGTTTTTTTCATACTCTTTTTTGTCTTACATAATCTCCACATTCCTCTCCTCCACCCTCTTCTCTTTCAAAACTCTCCTTTGGCAAGATTATCCATTTCCATAGATTTAAGCTCTCTCTCCACCCTGTCCTTTCTTCAAAGCTCTATTTACAAACCAAGCTTAAAAAGCCTCAAACTGAGGCTCAAAAAATAAATTGACTTGTTATTTGTTACATTGCTACCAAAAGACAAAGGTGAGATTTGAATACAGGTTTTCCGGATTCCAAATCCAATACTCTGTCCTCTATGCAACATTGCCCTTAAACTTGTACTTCCTAAAACTTCTCTATTTCTGCAAATGGCACCATCACTCTTCCAGAATCCTAGGTTCATAACTTCAGAAGTGTCTTTTTATTGCCCTCTTATTCGCTCCACCTATCCCAATAGTCACTAGGGCTTGTTATTTCCGCCTTTACAATATAACTCTTGCCTCCTCTTTACTCCAGTTGCAATGAACTTGGTTCAAGTTTTCACCTGTACTTGCTTACCCTATTAAAATAATCTCTTTACAGAATGATGTCTCTAGTCCGTCCTCCACATCACTGCCTGTGAAATCTTAACATTTCACAACAATTCTACTTGAAAGTCTTCAATAGCTTCATGCTGCCAACTGAATCAGAGTACAAGTTCACTCTGGTCTTCAAGGATCTCCACAATCTGGAGTAAAATAATCTCTATTTCATACTATCCTTCTTCACATAGCCTACATTTCAGCCAACCTGAACTGAGACCAAATTACATTCTCAGTTCTCAGTCACCTCTTACCTCCACGTCTGTGCTTATTCTAGACCTAGAACAGAATCAACCAACCCTGTCTATCTGAATCCTTTCAAGTAGAAGAGGGAAATGATCACAGAGAATATTTTAGGAAGGTTGTTCAGGCAGACGTAGGGAAGATAGATTGGAGTGGTCACAGACTGAAGGCAAAGGAAATTCTTCATTCACTCAAGGCCCAACTAGGATACTACCTTCTACTTGACTCTCTTTACCCAAGAGGAAGAGCTGTCTTACTACTAAAATTTTTTACAACACTTTGTTTGAATCTCCCCCTTACACTCAACTTATTCTCTTTTGTGTCATATTTATTTCTGTACTCAATCCTCTCCATAATAGATCATACCTTCTGCTGTTTTTGTATCCCTCCTGCCTAACACATAGTTGTTATTTAATAAATGCTTTTTTAAGTGAATTGACTGGAGCTCCATTTTTCAAGTCAGCTGTCAAACATAAGTACTTTTGAAGAGTTGCGGCAGAGTTGCATCTTACTGGGGCAAATAAAATAAACATAGGACATGCTGACATTAATTAAATTACTGGAAGGTGATGAGAGAAAAGCCACAGGAGGTAAAGTAAAATATCCACAGTTGTTTTGGTGTGAAGATGGGAGAATTGTTTGCTTATAATAAAGGCATTTAATGTGCTCCCATTCATTCAAAATATGGCAGGTGGCCACCATGACAGATTTTCCACTGAAATCCTAAAAATACATATTTCAACTTTGACTCATATCAAACAATCATTCTAATTTTGGCACTTTCTTTGCCTGAAACTAATACTTCCACAAAAACTATGCCAAGGGCCTCAAAACCTCAAGGAGCTAGTCTATAATGGATAGAGCTTTGGACCTAGAGTCAAGTTCAAGTTTAGTTTTAGACACATGAACTGTGTGATCCTGGACATGCATATGATTCTGGTAGTAGCACCTATAATACAATCTGGAACTGGAATAGTAGGCCCAGCTACTATTTGGGGGAGGGTTTGAAAACCATATATAGCAATCCCCTGTTGAATAGTAACAGAAATATCTATATCCAATGTGATAGAGTGAAAAGAGAGCTCTTGCCTACAATATTCACATTCTAAATGTGAATTTTTGTTCTGTATCTAAAAGTTAGATGGCTGAATGCTTAATAACTTTCAGATTCTAAAAGGCTAGCAATTGAAGACCTAGTTTTGACATTTGAAAAGAGAGGAGGAGGCAGGGAGAGAGTGAAAGAAAAAGGGAAAGAGGTTTGAGAGAGGCTGAGGGAGAGGGATAGAGAAGAGAAAGGGGGACTGGGGAGATGGGGAGGAGAAAAAGGAGACTATCCCCGGGCCTTCGTTTCTAATAGGTTTTTAAAGGTTAGGTAGGAGGATTAGATTAAATGGCTTTTGAAGTTAGGTCTGGCTCTAGTTCTGTGATCCCATCTTTATATCTTTGCACTGATTGTATCTCATACATGGAATGCTCCCCCTTCTGCCCCCTGCATCTTGGAGTCCCTTGGCTTCCTTCAAGACTCAGCTTAGGCACCAACTTATGCAGGAGAGACCTTTGTTGGTCCCCTCAGCTGCTAGTGCCTTCTGATTCAAATCAATCTTGTGTTTACTTTGCCTCATACATATACATATCTATGTATGTATATATGTATGTATATGTGTGTGAGTGCATGTGTGTGTGTAGTCACCAGACTTTGCACAGCCTTCTCTCACTTAAATCCATCCCTGATATCATGGTCCTCTTTCAGAACAAAGGACAAAGAGCAGCAGCAACTTATATGTGTATATATTTCCTTCCTTTCTCCCTCCTCCACCCAAAGAATTAAACTTAGAAGAACTTAAACTTTCCCTGCCTCGGTTTTTTTCTTTTATCTGTAAAATGGGGATACTAATAGCATTTATGTCATAGCATTGTTAAGGCCAAAGGAGATCATATATGTAACATGTACTACATACCTTTAAAGACTTAAATGTTAACTCATTGTTCTAATCCACACCTTTTCTACCCCCCACCAGGTAAAAATGATCTTTCCCTCATCTAGTTTCTCGTATAGCACTTTGGCTAAACGAAAGTCTCTCACTTCCTTTTTTATCAGAGCTGCTATGTACAAGTCTTTTCCTGAATTAAATTGTAAGTTCCTGGCAAGCAAGATTAGTACTATTTCTAACTTTGTATCTCCAAAACCTAGCACATGATAAACATGTGATCTGAATTGCTATCGAGCAGAATTGCCATATAGTTTAATTTAAATGCCCAGAGTTCCTGTGTCTTCAAACTTGAAGCCCAAGTTCTACATATCATTGGCATGATAGAAATTGAATATGAAATTAACTGCCTTTAAAGTCAATATATTTTAAAATGCAAAGAAGTCACACTTTATCAGAAACCATAATTGCCGTCTCAAGTAATAGATAATCTCTCCTGATTGGCTGAATGACCATAATTTCTCGACATGCAATGTAAGGTGCCAATATTTTGGTGATGTATTATCAAAATAAATCACATTTCCCTTGTATTACTACTGAAATTAAAGTCTTAACTTTTTAACCTCCGTTGTTATGAGTAAAGTATGAAATTTAAACCAAAATAAATCAACCTAACACTATCTAGTGAGTGATACATTACTCTCATTAGCATAGCATTTAGACACCAGAACTACATGCCACATGTCACAGATGTTGATAAATTTTTAATGCTGGAAACAAGCAGCAGTAAGAGTATTGAGGAAGGAATTCAGTGCTGTTGTTATTCAATATTCATTTGAATAGATATGGAAATGAATGATTGATTAAGCTCTGAAGAGGCTCAGCTAAGGCTTTGTCTAAGGGGACATTTTTCACCACAGTCTCTCACCCTCAATAATTCTCCAGATGCAACCACTGAAGGGAAGAGGCTTTTTGCATCATCATGGGAGGAGAGAAGATAGAGGAGAGAGGAAGCATTACAGCTTACAAATATTGGAGTTTCACTTGGTTGGTCTATGAAAAGCTAAATGAACTTATTTTAAAGTTATATAATGTTAATAAGAAGGCTGCAAATGCCCAAAAGTTTGCTTTATTCATATGAGAAGCATTTATAGTATCTGAAACGATTGAGTGCTGGTGAAGAGAGAAAACCTAGGTTCTGCTTTGGGCTACAGTGGAGTAACCCTGGGCTAATTACTTAGCCTCTCTGGGCTCTAATTTCCCCATTTGCAAAATAAGGTAGTTAGACTACATGTCTCCAAGGTCTCTTCTAGCTTTAAAATTCCATGAGTAGTTATCATTTGTTTAAGGTGAGGTACTCTAATTATCTCATCGCATGCTAAACCAGGGATTTTATAATATTCTCATCTAAAAATCAATGATGAAGGCAAGGTATTTAACTAAACACAAATTCTGAGATGAAATATGGCTAAAATATTAATGAAATTGGAATTACAGCTGCAGTTTTTTGAGAGCATTCAGGAAGGTACACGATGAGGTAATTTTTAAAGAGCATTCAGGAGGGTACATTATGGATATTGAAATATTCATATAACTAGAGAAAATAATTTCTGTATAAATTTGTTATTTTAAAAATGTGTCTAGCAATGCATAATATTTTAATGACTTAGGTAATACACTCATCGTGTATTTATCAAAATAAATACTATATTTGATATCACTAGACATTAGGTAGTGAGAAAAGATAATCTGGCAAAAGGCTGAATTCAAGTCCTGACTATTGTTTATAAACTGCATGACTTAAGGCAAATTATTTCACCTCTTTCTACCTCTGCTTATTTGTAAAATGAGGAGTTTATCTTAGTCTCATGAACAATAACAGTAAAAAAAATTGATAGAGACAGAATCTCTGACTTAAAAGGGACCTCAGAGGCCATCTAATCCAATCCACACACAAACAAGCACCCCCTGTACAATTGACTGGGTAATTTTAGCCTTTGCTGAATTTCAGTGAAATGAAATTTGTAGTCTCCTAAGGCAGTTAAGAGAAATACAATTTCCAATAAGGCCAATATAGCAAATACACGGTCATTAATTTATATAACAAAACAAGATCTGTATCAAAACAAATATACAGTTAAATAGGCCTAAAGAAAATATTAAAAACTAGAGAAGTGATGACATGCTTTGGTATATCCAGATGATACAGTAAACATTACCCAAATTAATTTACAGATTTAATGCATTTCTAATCAAATTACCAATGGACTACTTTGTCAAATTAGAAAAAGTTATCAAAATTAATAGGAAAGAATAATATAATTCAAGACAACCAATGTTATAAAGGAAAATTTAGAGGGAAAAATGTATATATGGAGGATGGGTACCAGGGGAGGAGCATACTGCCAGGTCTTAAGTTGTACTTAAAAGTAGTCATTTTACAAACTACTCAATAATGAGTTAAAAAATGGGGAAAAGAGGATCAAAGGAATATTATAGATAATCTAGAATTAGAAGCTAACGCACACAAGAAAGAGTTTGATAAATCACAAATCACAAAATACTAAGGAAAGGAATCATTATTCGTTAAAAGTTTTGGGAACTGTATCCTAATATGGTGAAAAATGAGAGATCTACCTTTCATGCCATATTCTACAATAAATTCCAATAAGATCAATACTTTAAATATTTAAAAAATAAAAACAAAAGAAAATGAAATTATATATGTTAGAATTATGGAGAGAAGGAAAACTTTTATTGATTAAACAACAAAAATTATTGGTTCCAAAACCATATTATTTGATTGTGCAAATTAAAGAGCTTTTGCACATCAAAAGATAATTTATGTAGATTTAAAAAAAAGACTGTGCAGCACATTCTCGCTAATGAGACAGGTCTCAAGAATTTGGCTCCTATGTGTCCCCTCGGAGGACAAAGAGCAGCCTTGAGGTGTTGGAGAGGGTATCTTTCTTTTTTGTTGTTTTTTTTTTTTTGGAGGGAGGGCAAGACAATTGGAGTTAAATGACTTGCCCAAGGTCACATCGCTAGTAAGTGTGTCAAGTGTCTGAGGTCAGATTTGAACTCAGGTCCTCCTGACACCAGGACCAATGCTCTACTCACTGTGCCACCTAGCTGCCCCCAGGGTGTCTTTCTAATGGTATTATGCGTGAGTCTCCACCTGTGTGTTCCCAACCATGATTATGGGTTGATTATCAATTAATCATCTAGACTTAATTAGCTTTTGGAAAAGGCTATTTACTGAGATGATACAACAAGAACAGCTGGTACAAAACACCCATTCCAAACTCTATGACTCAATTTCTCACAAGGAGATAAAAAGTCCAGGGGAATAGAGCTTAAGCTAAGAGAGTATACATAGCAATGGGGTAAATCATAGTTCCTGGTTGTTGTAAGTACTTTTTCTTCTTCATGGGATGCTGAAGAACCCTTGGACATACTTTAGCTTCTTTTCTGGGCTCCTTGTGGAGCATTCTACTTTCCTGCATCATGTCTAGTTTGTTCTTGAGTACAGATGCAGACACAGTTGCTGTCCAGAGAGAAGATGGAAAGTCAAGCATCCTCCAGACCTTTCAAAGCTCACACAGTCCTTCTCCAGCCAAGGCAAGGATGAGGACTGAGGTCAAAGCCAAATGCCTCTTCTCTCCCCCTACCCTCATCACCAAGACATTTCTTCTCAGCAAGAGCTTTCTCTCCTTTCCACCACCAGATATTTGTTCAACTCTGAATCCCTCTTGTGCCAAATTAGTTTGATATTTAATAGATGGAATCCTCCCCCAAGGCATGACCAAGTTTCATCAGCCAATCCAAATGCACTTCCTGTGCAATATGACCAAAGATGATTTTGACTTAGTTTAAAGTTTCTGAATGATTGATTAAACTATGTTCTTATCTCATGAAGATATTATATTAAATGAGATGAGGTAATTTGGTTGATTTACTAAATCAAGTCCTATCTTTAAAATTGGAAAAACATCTTTGCCATCAATTTTTGATAAAAATCCAACATTCAAAATATATTAGGAAATGGCACAAATTTATAAAGCATGCTTCATTCCTTAATGGATGTGGATTAGTTTTTGAAAGAAGAAATGCAAATTATAAGTTAAAATACGAAAGACTGTGAGTTCTCTAATTACTACATTAATGAAAAAGCACAAATACTGTTCACCCATTAAACTAGCAAAGATACTTTAAAATTCTAAACTTAAAATAATAAAAAATTACAACTCCTTTCTATCATTTTTAACTTTCCTTACTAGCCTCATCATTTATAACATTTGCTCAGAATGAGACAGTCAATGGGCAGCTAGGTGGCACAGTGAGTAGAGCATTGGCCCTGGAGTCTAGCAGTACCTGAGTTCAAATCCAGCCTCAGACTTGACACATTTACTAGCTGTGTGACCTTGGGCAAGTTACTTAACCCCAATCGCCCTGCCTTCCCCCTGCAAAAAAAAAGAATATAAAAAAGAACAAGACAGTCAAGTAAATATAAATTTTTTTAAAGTTTTTTAAAAGCTATATATGAAGAAAAAAGGAGGATCAAAGAGAGAACAGTACTGCTGATCAAGGAAGAAAGGATGCTGACAGCTGACAAGAAAGAAGGCAGAGCTACTCATTTTAATTTTTCTTCTGTTTTCTCTGTTAAAGTAACTCATCTTTGGACTAGAAAAGACAAAGCAAAAATTGATTATTGGGAATATATGTACAAGATAAGTAGGAAAAGAGTAACATATAACTTATATCCTTTCCATTAGTTCAATTCACTAGGCCAAGGTAAAATACATTTTTAGTCATGAAAATAACTGTCAGCTATGATTATTGAGTCTCTTGGCAGTATTTGAAAGCTCCTGAAGAATAAAAGAAGTACTATGGAATTCAAGAATGTTGTACCACTTTTCAAAAATGGAGATGGAAAGGAATCTGTGAGCTATATGAACCTGTTTTCAATTCCTAGCACAATCAAATGTATTACTAAAGGGATGATTTAATAAATATTTAGAAAAGGAATCACTAACATAGAGATCTTGTATTACTTCAGCAAGAATGGGTCATGCCAAACTAACTTCCTTCATTTCCTTTTCTGACAGTTATTATGCCATGAGAGCAAGGAAATGTAGTAGATACCCAAATTGTAGCATACTCAGATTTAGACTTTTGACAAGCCTGTCATGCTAATCTTGTGAACAATGTGGAGAAACGTGGGCTAAACAACAACACAATTAGGTAAATTCAGAACTAGTTAAAGTTATTAGTTCATTGACAACTTGATCACCTCCTTCCAAAATCTGTTGGTTCTGTACTACTCAACGTATTTATGACCTATTTAGAAAAAGAAGCAGAAAGCATGCTTATTGAATTTGCAGATAACATAAAACTATTAAGGATACCTTAACGCACTGGATGACAGAGTCAGTATTCAAAAAGTTGCTGATCATTTAGAAGCTTGGGTCAAATAAAATTGCTGAAATATGCTAAAATTCAATAGTTACAAATGTGAAGTCATATACGTATTGATTAATTGTTCTCAAAGAATCAAATACATAAGCACAAGATGAAGAGGGCATAACTGAAGAATAGGTCAAATGAAAAAAAAAACTGGAGGTCTTAATGTATTCAAACTCAATATGAGTAAGCAGTGTTATATAGAAATCAATTAATATGATCTTAAACTATATCAAGAGAGGTGTAACACCCATGAGTGAGGAGGTGATCAGCCCACTGAACTGTGCCTTGGTCAAGCCACATCTGGAGCACGATATTTACTCCTGGATGTCAAATTTTAAAAAGAACACTGACAACCTGGAGAAAGTACAGAGCAGGACAAAAAATAGTGAAATTCATTGAGTTTAAGCCATATGAAGATCAGATGAAAGAGCTGGGATTTTTTAGCCTAAGAAAAAGAAGACAGAGTAGGTGTTCTTTAATCTTTTTTGTGTCTTGACAATCTGTTGAAACTTTTATATCGCATCTCAGAATAATGTTTTTAAATGTGTAAAATAAAATGCATGGGATTACAAAGGAAGAAGTTCTGTTGAAATACAGTTATTAAAATCTTTTTTAGAAAATAGCTTCACATGAAAAATTGTTGGGAATACTGGAAGGTACTATGGCAGAAACCAAGCATAGACCAATATCTTACACCATTTACTAAGAGAAGGTCAAAATGGATACATGACCTCGGTATAAAGAGAGATATTATAAGAAAATTAGAACATGGAGCATATTACATATCAGATTTATGGAAAGGCTAACAATTTATAAATAAACAAATGATAGAAAGCAAAATTAAGTGTAAAATGGATAATTTCAATTACATTAAATTCAAAAGTTTTTGTACAAATAATAGCCAAGGTCAGAAGGAAAGCAGAAAATTGGTTCCTTTCAACTCTAAAATCTATGATCCTTTGAAACCCCACTTAAAAAATTAGGATTTTATCAAGATTTGAAGCAATTACTTCAAAAAATAGGTCCTACAATGGTGCTGATATTTGCTTTTTGTTTTCATATTAATGCCTCCCTCTTAATATATATTTTAAAAAACCCTACAGATTTGATGTTTTTCCTAAGGTATACAAACTGTATATTTGACCCAGATATATACTGGGTTCATAAAATACCTGACAAATAGCCATTATCAAAAAAGAACTCTTCTCATCCATTAGCATTATATTTCTGAAGCTCTCTCTCACCTAAATTCAATTCACTTGCAAGTCAAGACATCACCCTTCTGATGTCATTGGTCCTTTTCAAGAACAGCAATATTCCTGAACCGAAAGGCTATCAGGAGTGGAACACCTATGGCCTTGAGGCCACATGTGGCCTTCTAAGTACTTGGATGTGGCCTTTTGACTGAGTCCAAGTTTTACAGAACAAATCTTTTTATTAAGGGGATTTGTTCTGTGAAATTTGGATTCAGTCAAAGGGCCCCAGTAGGACCTAGAGGGCCACATCCGGCCTTGAGGCTGCAGGTTCCCCACCCCTATCTACATCATTAACAGTGAACCCCCCATAAATGGTTGATTCTGTCTTTCCCTCATAGTTCCCATAACCTAGAAGGAACCTAAAGTCAGCTCAAAAATTTAAAAAGAGATATTGTATCACACCGACAAAGATAACAATTTATGATATAAAGTAAGTGGTATAAGGTGGTGCAAGTGTTCAATTCCTTCCTGATTTTTTGTTTGTTTCTTTTAATCTACTCTACTGGTCTTTGGGTGGATAATTATGTACTCTGCTTATTGGGGCAAATTGGGACAAGGGTGTGCCACAGCCTTCCTTGTCTCCAAAGAATGGAACTGGTACACAGTGAAACTGAAAATTTTTTTAACCTGAATTTGTTGTCAAGAGAAAAAGTTAGGGTTTTTTTTTGGGGGAGTGGTGGTGGGGGGAGTGCACGTGTGTGTGTGTGTGTGTGTGTGTGTGTGTGTGTGTTTAATATAAACAACTGCAGATTAAAATGTCAGTAGGTCTGCTTTTCTTCCATCCTGCCTTTTACCTAAGTGCTGATTTGACAGAATTGTGGGTTTCATCTTTAATTTATTGAGTATCTACAATTGTTACTGAGCGCTGATGTTTCACATCTGTAGCTTTTAATGAGATCATCATTATCACATGGCAAGTTCCTTGGGCTCATTCTTGGACAATGACTGACAATGATGCTTCTATAGGAAGCCAATTTAGTAGAAAAGCAGGACTGCAATGTTGCTTTCTACACTCATCTGGATTCCATGAAAGCAATAGATTCCTCTGTTTGACTTTCATTCAAGATCACTAAAAAAATGTGGGTTTTTATAGTAATATATTTTAATGTTTTGATATTTGAGCTGATTTTGATTTTAGATTAAAAGGTGTGATAGCTTCATAAATAAAATTTCCTGGAACGATTTTATTTTACAATTCGCATATTACAGCATTTAGGATAATAGCTGGTTTTAAACACTACTAAAAACAATGACTCAAAGAGGAGTGATGAGATGAAGGACAAAGGAGAAAGTTGGATCACTTTAAAATTGTATACAAGGTTCATGTATTGTTTTGTGTAAAGATCTGAAAATCAAATGTATGTTATCTTTGTTTGGAAAAAGGTATATTGTAAGCATTTTGACTTTCTCTTTCTTAGAGTTACCCAATAACATGTGATTAGCATATCTGTCACAGTTTGAATTTCTAAGGCAATTTAAAGTATCAGTTTCCCTATAGCTGGTTTATCATCTTTATCCTAGCATCTAGATTAGAATATTGTGGGCATTTATTAAGTACTTATTGACTTGATTTGACTTTATCTTAATAAATTGATTGGAAACACCCAAAATTTCCAATGAATACATAATATCAAATCAAAAGGAAAAAAGAGGTATTTCATATAATTAGAAAATAACATTTATTTTCCAAAGGCAGTGCCTTTTGGAAGCATGAGAATTACAATAGGAATATGCATCTGGCTACAAACTATTGTCTTGAGTTATGATAAGGTTGTCTTTAATCTTTGATGCCTCATTTCCTTCTGATCACCTCCATAAACACTTTTCACCTCTCATTAAAGCTAAGTATTGGAATATGAGACAAACCATATATGCTGTCATTTACCCTATAACATAGTAGATGTGGAGAACCTGGAGGGAGATCGGTAGACTAAAGATCCCTTATTTTGTTTGCCCAGGAGCAGATTATTACCTCTTGAAATCAAATGTGCACATAAAATAAAAAAAGAGCTACCTAGAGATGGGTTTAATGATTTGGTGCCTCTTTAAATTACTGAGACTCTGTCAATTCTTTTTTATTTATTCTGATGCTTTTTAATACAGGCAAAACACATTGATAAATCAGAAACCCAAGGAAGCAAAGCTTTTCACTTAAATTCTGTGCTTGGAATCAGGGGAGTTCTAGTGTAGAAATACAGGGCTCCCTCAGTAAAGTGACCCATTTAAAAAAAATAGCTCATTTAAAACAGGCATCATTTAGTGGAGTGCTCATAAATTACACAGCTATCACAATTTCTTACAGATGTTTGCTGCACTTAATAACTCTAAAAATAATTACCGTGGAGCTTACAAAACATAAGTTGCTTACCTTGTAATTATAATACATGTTCAGGCATTACATAGAAGAGCCATTGGGGAAGAAGCTAATGGATATCAAGAAATTTAAGCATACACAGTCAACACTTCATAGTGGAACTGCACTGAGTTTCAGAGTCCAAAGTTCTGGGTTAGAATCCTGGCTCTGATACTTACTTGCTATGCGCAAGCCTCAGTTTTCACTTGTGTAAAATGGGGATAATAATATTTACACTGGCTACCTCACAAGATTATAGTAAGGAAACTGGTAAACCTTAAAGCAGTATATAAATATGATTTTTACTTATCATAATAAATCATGCTTAAGGGAGATGAGTTCATCCTTGGATTACACATTTCAGTACTCCTAACATAGTCCTTCAAAATATATGCCAGTCATTGTTGCAGGAAAGTAGGATAAGAAGAGAAAGGCAAAGGAGACAAAACTCAAATCAGCTCGTTTTTCTATGTTTTCTGTTTAGTGAGTCTTAGGGAAGAATGAAAAACATTGTCTAAGCACAAAAACTGAACAGACAGCTATGAATTATTGTATACAGATATATTTCAATTTTAAAAAGATGTATTATCACTGACTATTGCAATAGTCAAGTCGCTGATAGTAAACATTTTTCACAGTAAATTAGCAGCAAATTCACAATAACCATTATAATTAACTGCTTTTAATACAATATGTGTATTGTTACATGAAACAATAATTGTTAGGAAATACATTGTTATGAATACTATATCTATCAACAAGCATTTATTACACGCCTACTGTGTTTCATTCATTCTAATAGGTGCTAGGGATACAAAGAAAAAAATGAAATAGTCCCTACCTTCATTCTGTCAGGGAGAAAATATATACATATATAAGTAGATACAAAATAAATACAAGGTACTCTGGACAGAAAGGCATTAGCATCTGGCAGGGAGAGACGTTTACGGAGGACTAATATATAAGCCTATGAAGGTATTTTGGAATTAGGTTATTAAGGGCTTTAAATGTCAAGTAGTGAGGTTTATATTTGATCCTTGAACCACAAGAGTTCATTGACTATGTAAGCAACACTATCAGACCTGTGTGTAATCAACATCATCATCATCATCAACAACCAAAAGCATTTATTAAGCACTTACTGTGTGCTTAATGGTGGCTGCTAGGTGGCTCAGTGGGTAAAAGGCTGGGCCTGGAGTCAGGAAGATCTGAGTTTAAATCTGGCCTCAGACACTTGCTAGCTGTGTGATCTTGGGCAAGTCTTTTAATTTCTGTTTGGCTTAATCCACTGGGAAAGGGAATGGCAAACTACTCCAGTATCTTTGTCAAGAAAATTTCCTTGTCAGAACAACTGAACAACAAAAATGTGCTAAGCACTGTGGTAAAGGCCCTGGGGATGCAAAGAAAGGCAAAAATGTGACTCCTACCCTGAAGACGTTTACAATCTAATGGAGAAGATGACAAGCAAACAATCATGCACATAAAAGGTATGTGCAGTGTAGACAAGAGGTAAGTTGTACAGAGGATGATTTGGAAAGGGAATCCATTATATTTAGCAAATTTTTGTACAAGTACAGAATACCATTCAAAGTAAGACTCAAATGATCTGCTATGATCTTTTATGAATTGCTCTAACTTAATTGGAATCATATTTTTATTATAACTGAACAATTAATCAGACAGTTTTACATGAAAAGCAGAATACAAATGAAATAATTTATTTTGAGGGTTAAAAAATAACCTATACAGAATATAAATGCTTATTATTTAAAATTTCTTTTTCAAAAAATCCTTACCTTTTCACCAACTTCTCCTTTTCTTCCTTCAAAACCATGCTCTCCCTGTTGTAAAGAAATGTAGCACATATAACAATATTGCCTCGATAATTGAAAAAAAATTCAATTTAATCTAGTTTAACGGATATCAACAATTTCATGGGTGTGGGTGCTTTTTTCCCCTGATAGAGACAGGAACCCTTCTAAACCTTAGTAGATAGCTTCCATGGATTGCTGGGGCCAGAAAATTAATCACCTGGTGGCCAACTTGGGATGATGAGCTTGTCCTAACTTGGCCAGCCTCATCTACAGAGGAGACTTAAAATAAATATAGCCTTAGGCCTACATTCCAAAAATTTCCAGCTTTGTACAGCATGGTAGAATTTATATTCTCTGGGTATAGTTTAAAAAAAAGCTCAAGGTTGTCTGCACATCATTATAAAGCACAGAAACAGGAATGATTTCAGAGGAGGATGGAATATACATATACTCACTCTCCTTTGCTCTGCTCCCCTTCCTCCCTCTTCCTCTCTCTCTCCCTCTCTCTCTCTCTCTCTCTCTGTCTCTCTTTCTCTCTCTCAGATATATAAATAGATAGATATAGAGAGACAAGCATGCGGGTATATGGCATGTATAAATGTTTTGATAATATAGTTTTTTAAAAGAATTAGCATTTTTAATTTAAAGATACCATAAATTCAAATGTGACAGTTTCATTCATTCAATCAAAACACAACAAATGAGTTTTCTCATGAGAAAAGTTGGTAAGGGCAAAAGGAGAATCTGTTGCCTAGTGGAGTTCTCTAGAGATTCCACACCAACTCTATATTTGCTAGCTATTGCCACCTTGATATTCCACTAGACTTCATCTTCTTCGTGTGTAAGATGGAAATCTTCCCCTCAAAACTTGGCCATCCCCCATCTTCACTCAAGGAGGCTCTAACATAACAAAGTCTATAATATGTAATGGGGATTGTCCCTAGAGAAGGACAGGCAGGCTGCCTCTTTGATGAAGGAGATTCACCTTGTTGAGAGAATACAGTAGCCCTCATTACTGGTGAACCATCAATGCACAACATATGGTCAACATTTCATAGATATTTGTTACTTGAGTACTGCTACTAATGATACCTTACTTTTATCTGGTACTTACTATGTATCAGGCGCTGTGCTAAGTTACAATTACTATCTCCCTTGATCTTCACAACCACCCTGAGAAGTAGGTGCTGTTACTATACCTATTTTACAGAAAGAAAACAGGCATACAGATGTTGTGACTTGCCCAGGTCACATAGCTAGTATTGAATTTAATTAAAAGAAGAAAATTCTTTTTCTTTGCTGAAACCCCTGAACATAATACGCATTCTGTAATCCTACAAGATATTTATATGTGTATCAAGGGCAGGGATGGCCTATAGGAAGAAGTACAGTGCTAAACGCAGGGTAGACAGTCAATAAATATTTGATGAATGAATCAACGAATGAAGAAAGAGAAAGAAAAACTTCTTCCTTTCCCCTTTCTTTCCTAGATCTTTGAGAAGATGTTACTTGGTGTCATAAAAATGAAAAGATACATAAGAAATGTATTAGAAAATAATCTGTTAGATCTACTCTGGTAGGACACACTGGTAGAAAGTGAGTGATGGTTGAACATTTTGCTTCAGAAGACAGAATTCGACTTTTTATTCTTGGAATACAGACTTTAACCTCACCACTTAATGTAAACTGACATCTAAGCTACTTAATGCCTCCAGCACATCAGCCACCCCAGTCAGCATGATGTAGCCACCAGAAACAGCTGTTGGAAAGTCCAAAGTTATTTCCCAGCAGATAAATCTACATGTCCCTTGGCTTGGAATTTGACTCTTGGCTACAGCACATTGTGTATCAATGAATGATTTCGTCAAGAAATACTGTGAAGAAATTCAAGTCCTCCCATTTTACTCTTGCCATTTCTGGCTTCTTCATACTCAGTCGTGTCTAATGACAGATGTGTTTGATGGGGGAAAAAGTCATAACAGGAAGTAGCTAAGGACCTTTTCAAAATGACAACTTACAGCAATTGTCATATTACTAAAGAGACCTGTGAAACATATCTGGATCCTGGAAACTGTTTCCTTAGCTCCTCACACTCCATCAATAACTTTCTCCCCTGCCATGGTGTGGTTTGTGCAATGGTATGAGAGCTGGTATAATGAGAAGTACCTTACCTATCTTTTTTTTCTTGGCTACCAGAATAAAGCCCTCACAGAGCTTCTAGTAATTCAAGTCAGATATAATCATGTTCCTTTCCCCCCTAAACTTATATCATCCCTTATGAAACAGCTAAACCTGGTTAAAAGACAGATGTTCTCATATAATAAAATATGTTTAAGTGGCTTCAGTTATCCAGTCACTATTATAACCCTCCTCAACCCTCATGGAGATACAGCCTGGCAACCACTCTTTCAGATGCTGCAGTCATAGGTACTAAAGACCCGGAAAAGAAGCATCTTACCACCAAAGTTCTTGGCATCATCAGATGGCTCAACATCACAAACCAATAGGTTCTTTTATTAGTGGAAATGACATTAAATGAGAGGTATTACCAACTGCTTTGCTGCTGTACCCTAAGGAACACCAAGCCTCTCCATCTGACTTGAAGCTAAATATTGCAAACCATTTGTCTGGCCTCTACTAGAATGTGAGCTTCTTGAGCACAGGGACTATATTATTTTTCTATTTGTTTCCCCAGTACTTAACATACCGCTTTGCACGTAACGAGTGGCTAATAAATGCTTTTTTTCATTCATTCACTGAAGATTACAAACCTCTTATTTTCAGGAGGATGTTCATGAAAGAGTTCATTTTCTAGACTGAGATTTTCGAAGTATTTGGCATCATTGTACTGAGTTTGTTCTGATGCAAATTTTCAAAGTGGAAGCGGGTTTCAGATAATCAAATATAGGAACATGGTCAGGAAAATGTTAGATTCCAAGATTAGCTTGAATTTAAGTCTCTGGCTGAGTTCATTAAAGGCAAAGAGCAGCTCTAAAGCTGATAGATTTATCCCCATGGGACAATGCATTCTACCATTATAGTGTTTTAAGAAAAAGGAGCATTATTAAAAATCACTGATGCGAGAAGTGTTTAGGATATGTCCTTTTGAGAGTGAGTTCTTTCACAAGTCTATTGGGAGAGAAGATATGAGATTTTGTGGGTTTCTACAGGGGCTTTTGTTTTTTTTTTTTTTTAGCAGGGTAAGGCAAGGCAATTGGGGTTAAGTGACTTGCCTAATGTCACACAGATAGCAAGTGTGTCAAGTGTCTGAGGCTGGATTTGAACTCAGGTCCTCCTGACTCCAGGGCAGGTGCTCTACTCACTGCACCACCTAGCTGCCCCCCTCTGTAGGGGCTTTTGAAGAGGTTCCATTATGGTAAATATAATTCAAAATAATCTTGTTCTAATTTTAAATGCTAATGATGGTTCAGAAATAAATAGAATATTCAAAAATTATTTTTACCTTTTGACCAGGTAGTCCAGGGGCACCAAGTAAACCATTTGCACCCTGAAAAACAGCCACCCAAGTAAATTGTATATGTCACAAAAGACTAATATTGGATTTGTTGCTAATGATTGGGTCACATCAATATAGTAAAATAATTGACAGATTTGGTGCTATGTCAAACTATCAACAGGATACTTACAGAACTATACAAAATGACAAGAAAATTCACTAGGAAGAACAAAAGATCTCGACACTCAAGGGAAGTCATGTAAAAAAAAAAGCAGGAATTAAGGGACAACACTAACTTTCAGACTTCAAATTATATTAAAAGCCATAATCATCAAAACCAATTAGTAGTTAGAAAATTAAAAAAGTAAACCAGTGGAATAAACTAGATAAGCAACTGAAATCAGCAACCTAGTGTTTGATAAACTAGAAAACAAATTACTTGGGAAAGAACTCCCTGTTTGACAAGAACTTTTGGCAAAGCTAGAAAGAAGTTTAGAAAAAGGGTGGACGGGTTGAAAAGATATTTAGGAAATTAAATTAATATGTGTGTACATATCATAAGAACAATTTCCCAATGTACAATCAGTCAATGGATATGAATAAACAATTGCAATTGTTCAAAAGAGCAATTACTAACTGTTAACTTAATGAGGAATATTGTTCCAAATCACTAATAAGAAATCACAAATCAAAACAGCCCTGAGATTTCACCTCATACTCAGCAAACGGGCAAAGATGGAAATTTTCAAAGCAGAAAGACCCACCATGCTAAATACACTGTCGGTGGAGCTGGGAAATAGTCCAACCACTCTGGAAAATAATTTTAAATTATACTATAAAGGTAACTAAAATGGGTATACCCTTTGACAAAGAGGCCTAAATGTTTGACACATGCCCCAAGGAGATCAAAGACAAAAGAAAGTTCCTATATACCCCAAAATATTTGTTGCAACATTTTTTTAATGATGGCAAAGAATTGAAAATGGAGTAGATACCTACTGACTGGAGAATGGTTAAACAGATCATGTTATGTTAATGCAGTGAACTATTATTACTGTGCCCTAAGACAAAACAAATGTGAAGAAATCAGAAAAAAAATTCAAGGAAGGTTTCTATGAACTGATGCAGAGCGAAGTTAGCAGAACCAGGAAAATAATACACAAGACTACAATAATTCAAAGGAAGAACAATAAACCAAAATTAAATTTCATGTAATTTTAATGACCAAGTTTGGCCCTAAATAAGGATTGAAAAAATACACATCCCTCCATTCATTGCAGAGGTGAGGAACAACAGATAGATTGGCAGACAATGACAATGTACTAGACAGTTTTGCTGAACTGTTCTTTTTTCCTTCTTTTTAAGTTTTGTTACAAGGGAAGGTTCTTTGGGTAAGGGCATGAGAAGAGACACCTTCAGAAATGAATCTTATACAAAACCAAAAGGCATTAATTTTTAGAAGTCTCACAAAAAAGTCAGAAAAGAAGAATAAGATTTTTAGTGAACAAAGGCATTAGGACATTTAAAGTGAGACAGAGTTTCTGAGAAGAATTCTGTTGAGATATCTCTTTTTTTTCTTCAGGTAATACTCAAACCTCTGACACAGTGTTTGATCCAATTGGGTACAATTTTGTTTTAAGGAACACAAGGGTCTCATGCCTACTGAGGGTCCTGTGACTGCCTTGAATTTCAGACAAGGTAATGTTAAGTGTACATAGTCAAAAGTAAACAACTTTGGGGAAATTTAAATAGAAAAAAAATCTATAAGTTCTTTTGATCCTGCCTTGTACAAAAACTGTTTTTAGAAGATACCCATCAGTCTCCATTTGCTGGAATTCTCTAATCTCTGACAAGACACAGTTCATAAACTTGGAAAGTGACTGGACCTATGGTTTTATTGGTATAGGAAATGCCCAGAGAAGGAACATCCTATACCAATGCAGATCAGTACCTCCTCTGCCATTTAAGATATTAGGTACCTAGAGTAGTAGGGAGTCATTTGCTCAAAGTTTTATTCGGTATGCCAGAGGCAAAACCTGAAACCAGATATTTCTGACATCAAGGCCAGCTCTCTATCCACTATCCTTGGCTGCTATTTGAAAATAGTAGAATGTTTTCAGTTAAATTTTAGGAAACCGTAGGTTTCTAGTAAGGGCAGCTAGAGTGCCAAGCCTGGAGTCAGGAAGACCTGAGTTCCAAACCAGCTTGAGATACTTACTAGCTGTTTGACCCTGGGTAAGTCACTTAATGCTGTTTGCCTCAGTTTCCTCATCTGTAAAATGAGCTGGAGAAGGAAATGGCAAACCATAGTTCTATCTTTGCCAAGAAAACCCCAAATGGAGTCATGAAGAGATGGAAACAATGGAACATCAACAACAAGTTTATGGTAATAATACGTTACTTTGGCTTCTTGATCTTAAGACCAGTCTAATCTGACAAATATACAGTAAGCATCCCCCATGTTCTATGTTTGCAGCACCATGGTAGGTGCGGGGAATACAAAGAAAAAAAAGAGAACAGTCCCTGTCTTCAAGGAGCTTACATTTCTATTAGGGGCTAGGTAAAATATACACAAACACATTTCAATGGTTCTAAATACATACACATTTCTATAGGCTTATTGATCGATCAATATGCTTATTAAGTACCTACTATGTGCCAGGCACAGAGTTGGACACTGAGCATATAGAGACAAAAATGGTAAAAAAAAAAAAAATTAAAAGGTGCTTCCCTCAATCACTAGACTACAATATAAATTGAGGAGTGCTGCTAGCTGAGAATGAGCTAGCTGCTCGCTGATAAGTATGTTACCTTATTATAATTAAGTTTTGAAGGAAGAATAAAATATAATCCACTTATCTACGTAGTAAGTATCATTACAGATCCGTTGCTATAATAGATCTTACAGAAGGGAATTCAATGCTGGTTTTCAGGTCTTTTCTAGTCTATCAGAAACTTGCATTTTCTGGCTTACTAGTTATAAGAACACTCCAAGTATCTGGTGCCAGGAAACATTCCCATGGAAATAGAGCTTCTCTTACTCATTGCAGAAGTATGTCCACTTGTCCAAAAAGGACAGCATTACTTTAATCGGTTGGTCAATTTAATGTTTTATATCATATTACAAGTTGCACACAATGACAAGATGTATGTAACCCAATGATGTAAACTGATCCAGTGCCAAAAATACTTTTGGAAAAAAAAATATTATGACAAATATCATTATACCCATGTCATTTTTCACATATTTGCTCATTACATGGACACCATATACTCTAAGTACTGATGTCCATCTCCTTTCTATCAGCATAGGTCTACACAGGACTCATTCTAGATATTCTGATAGATATGACATTTCATTTTGTGTCTCCTGGCACTTACTTAGAATAGTGTTGGGCATACTGTGGGCCTTGCATAAATATTCTGTCATGTACTGAGTCTCTGAAAGGCTGCCATAAATTTCTTAACTGGGAACATTTTACTCTCCATAATCACAGAATGTGGGTTTTAGAAAGCAGCTTGGAGATCATCTAGTTTATCCCTTTTATTCTACTTATAAGGAAACTGAGTCTAAAACAAGGAAAGTGACTTTTCCAAGGTCATGCAGCAAGTGGAAAATCAGTTTCTAGAATTCAGGTTTCCTGGCCTCTGTCTTTCTAATGCCACTTTTATGATTATTACAAATCCAAAGTTTTGCTCTCTTTTATCTGATATCATCTTTGAAATTTTCTGACTAGAGATTGTCTAATACACAAATCCAAGTACCATGAGGAAAATAAGGACCCCAATGGTTAGTCTCACGAGAGAAGTTTTATTTCACATAGTAAATGAAAAGTCTCAATAGACATTACGTCAAGTTACAGGTGCAACATTTGGGGCTCTCAAAAAAATAAGGGCAGGGTCTCAGATCAATCACTTTCATAGGCATGCAGCCTAGATTACCATCTTATCACAGATTCACCTTTTCAAGTACACCCAGCGTGTGTAAGATTTTTCAGAAATAAGAGGCAGAAATAAGAAAGCACAAATACAAATCTGAAGCTATGCCTATTCCTACTAACCAAAGGCTTATTTATATTATCCTTACTTATACCAATAAAGCAATACTACCCAAAGGCAACAGTGTTACGACCAGTCATATCTCTACCAGCATTACTAAACATCCTTACTTCTCGGATATCCTGGCTAAACACCACATCTGCATACTGAAATAGCAATGCAACACGGTCCTTTGGTTTCCTGTGGTTCCACCGGGATCTCCTCTTTACAATGCAAGTAATGATCATAACCAAAGTTTAAGTATTCAAGATCTAGTCTCCAAAAGCTGTTTATTTCCTCCTAGTTGTTTTATCTGTAATTGTGCTATTGTGTTGTGATTGATCTGACACCCTGTTCTAGTGATCAAAGGGATAGGCTTCAGGGCGCGGAGCCTGAGGCTGCGAGGTTCTAGGTCCTCAAGTGCAGCCCTTTGGCTGAATTTAAACTTCACAGAACAAATCCATCCCGGCACATTGCTGATTAAGAAAAAAAAAACTGCAAACTTTGCAACTTGAAAAAAATATGCAAATTTTCTATTCAAATTATTTTTACAAAAACAAAACATTTTTTTAATATATAAAAACCCAGTGGCAACCAAAAAGAGTACACAAGATTAATTACTAATTCTTAACTATTATCAAGTACTGCTTGACATAAGCCAAGTTTTATTTACAGGTGAAACACTTCACCTATTTTTTTTCCTACAAAATTCAAAAGCATTCTCAGGGAACTCTGAAGCTTCAGGCTAGTTTGGTGCCAAAAATCCTTGACTTCTCTCAAATAAGAGAGATCTAACTACCTGCTTATAACTAATAAATTTGCAGAGATTAGTTTGAACACTTCTTCTCCCTCCCCCACCCCCAACCAAATAAATGCTGCTCATTCTCTGACTCATCTGGCAAATGAGAAGTAATAAGGGAAGAAAAGTTTGTCTTCATTCATATCCACTGGCCTTGCCAAACAGTTACCAAGAGAGACATTAGTTATATGACAGCATAATGCAGACATTCCTCATCACTCCCAACTCCCCAGGACCCCCCCCCCAGGTTTTTAGCCGTTCCAATGCCTTCCATAAAGTTGCCTTTTCTCCTTTCTCATCAAAACCAGTTAACTGTACTATGAAATAAAATAATCTATCATTACCATAACAATCGTCTCCTTGATATAATGCTTCATCTGTTTCTGCTCCCTTATACAAGTTTGCCTTTATCTAAGAGAACTGTAGTCCTTCCTAGGTCCAAACCCAATCTTTTACCACAATATAACTTCAAAAATATTCCTATAAATAGAATTTTATAAGGATACTAAGCACATAGTTAAAGTGGTTTTTACCACATATGGGTATTGCCATTGTTTAAAATACCAAGGAGACATAAATATAGATACAAAACCAAACCCAGTTTAAAAGAAAACAGTAAGTCTTTTATACAACTCAGTATCAAAAAGTAACCTATGTTACTATTGTTTTGGTAAGTGAGATTGGTAAGAGCGAAGAACTAACTCTTGATACTGACTAAAAATGTTCAAAGCTATTTCTCTACTCCTATTAATCCATCTTCTGCCAGACATGGGGCTCCCTCTAAGTAAAGATCTTTAGTAAGTCATAGTCTGGGTGGGACCAGTGATCCTCCATCCTCTTCCAAAGATGTTCTGACTTACCATCAGTCACCTAACTCCCTCAAAAAGAAAGTAACTTCTCTGTGAGTTAAAGACTGGGCACCAGCAGTTATCAGTCTCTAACCCCCACCAAAAACACATTCAAAATTCTCCATGAGAGCTCATTCACTGGCGGTTACTCCAGACCAATGGGTTTTTGATTCTGAGTGAATAGCCATAGACCAAATATGGATAATATTCAATTCACTTCCACCAATCAACCAATCATCAAGCATTTATTAAGCACGGAGTATGTTCTAGTCAGTATTATAAAGACAAAAATGAAACAGCAACCAATTTCACAGGGTTTGCATTATTTTGGGAGAGACAGTGCCATAAAAACAATTCTTTGATTAACATATAGTAGTAGTAGTAATAGTAGTAGCAGTAATAGTAGAAATAGTAGTAGTAACATTTACATAGCATTTATTATATGCCAGGTACTATGCTAAGCTCTTCACAACCATTATTGCATTTGATCCTCATTATAACCCTGGGAAGTAGACTCTATTATTATCCTCATTTTAAAAATGAGGAAACTGAGGCAAGCAGAAGGTAAGTGACTTGGGAAGTGTCACCTAGCTAGTAAGTGCCTAGGCCAGATTTTTTAATGATACATTTATTGCCCCTTACCAACTTACCTCCTGAATGCAAGAATGAACCCTGAAATATTACTGTACTGTAAGAAACTGCAGGACTCAGAGAAGTCTGAGAAGACGTGAACTGATGCAAAGTACACTATTAGGAAACAATATGCACAACAACAAGGAAAATGGAAAGTTAAACAACCTGTATATATATATATATGTATATATATACACATATAATTTATATAACTGAATGTTATAATGACTATATATATGAATACATGATGAATATAACTGAATGTTATAATGCTGTGTCATTACATCAACCAAGACTGGTCCAGAAGAAAAGATGAGAACAAGTACTTCCTTCCCTTAGTTTGCAAAAGGGAGGCACTGTAACTATGGAACAATTTACTGACATGTGAGTTAGTTTTGCCAAACTGCTTTCCTTTCCATGTTCATTCATTAGAGAGAATGGTTCTTTGAGTTGGGGAACGGAAGGGCTATATCTTGAAGTAAAGATTATGTAAAAACAAAAGTTATTGATTATTTTTAAATGAGCCCCGAGGCTAGTCAAAGTTGAGGGCAGCTAGATGACACAGTAGATAAAAGCACCAGTCCTGGAGTGAGAAGACCAGAGTTCAAATCCAGCCTCACACTAGCTGTGTGACCTTGGGTAAGTCGCTTAACCCTGTTTGCCTCAGGTCCCTCTCCTGTCAAATGAGCTAGAAGATGAAAAGGCATACCACTCTAAGTATCTTTCCCAAGAAAACCCCAACTGGGGTCATGAAGGGTTGGACACAACTAAAGATGACTAAACAACAACAATGTTAGAGGAACTAAAGAAAACAGGCACACCAAGGAAGAGGTATGAACTGGTTTAACTGTTCTGGAGTGCACTTTGGAACTATGCTTAAAATATCCACGAACTAGAGATGCCACTGCTAGCTAGATATATGCCCCAATGACGTCAGAGACAGAAATGTCACATATATGTCACATATACTCATAGTGACATTTTTGTAGTAGCATATCAAGTCATCAAAATGAATTTATATGCTATGTAGCAGTTGTTGCACCAGGTGCTCAGAATAGAGTGACAAAAACGAAATGTCCCTGACATCCAGGAGTTTACATTCTATAATGAACAATAATAAATACATATGTAAATATATACAAAACAAATGCAAGGTAACAGGGGTAGGTAAGGGCTCAAACATGCACTGTGCTCATTCTCACCATTCCACACACCATGGATGTCCCACCACCCCTTACTCAGATTGCTCTGTCACCATGTTCAGCTCTAACCTGCCATGGTTGTCTAGATCTCACTCATTTCCCTCTCCTACCTATCCATCCACCCCACTTTATGCTTAACTCCCTTCTGACTTTCTTGCAGAACCTCTTTTGCTGGGTTATCCTTACCTTCTTTCAGACCTCACTCTCAGCCTCCCGGGACCACCTCAGGAATACTCAGTTTTCATTTTTTTTAATTATCTGTATTTAGTTGCATAGACACTTCAGTGTTTAGTTTCACCTCTATTCCCACCCTCCCAGAACCCACATCACAGAGCCCTTACAGCGCAGCATACTCAGTGTTTAGCTGTTCACACTCAGTCATGTCCATGCTCATGACTATTTGCTTGGCCTTTGTGCATGTGTTGGATAACTTTTGTGAAACTTCTGGTTTATCCTGCAAGAACTATGTTGACATTTGCACTCATGGTATAAAAACAATGGTGGATAAAACTGCCTTAGAGAGAATCGAAGTAGAGGCATTAAACTGAAGTGGGATTATTATTTTCTTTACTGCCACACACAGTTTTTTTAAGTCAGTTTTGCTTAAGAATGTCTTTGATAAAGCAATACAATTATTACCCTTATTAAATTTCAACTCTTGAGTATAGGGCTTGTCAATGTTCTATATGAAGAAGTGGGAAGTATACATAAAGCATTTTTATACTATGTGTCAAAGTGACAATGTTTTTCTTGAGGACAAGAACTAGTGTGATTGGGTCCCCTTTTCCCCCATAGAATGCCATTTCTACTTGAAAGAACCAAATATGACAAACTACAGTTAACTGGACTTGGATATTTGGCAGCCATTTTCTCAAAAATGAACAAAGTGAGCCTGTCATCTCAAGGAAATCAACTGACAGTATTTGAAATTAGAATTTTGGAAAATTTGACAACTTTTTACATGTAAGCTTGATAGCTTCCCAATACTAAATACTTTTCTGATGAAGTTAGAGGCGATATTAGTGAATAATATTGTATAATGAAATTTATCAACATTTAGAGACCATGCATAACTTGGTGAGCCAATATTTTCTGAATGACTAATGCATGATATACTGAAATCTTGCATGGCAAAAGATTCATTCAAAGTGCAACATATTTTAGTGTAACAGAGTATAAAAATTCATTGATATGTTTTGAAATTCCACATTGCATTTAACTTTTAAGAAACTACCACTTGTTGAGTTGTGGTATCAAAGAATATTCACAAAGACTATTAAAATACTCCTCCCTTTTCTATCTACATGTCTTCATGAGGCCAGATTTTCTTCATATATTCCAACAACAACAACAAAAAAACCATATCACAACAGATTGAATGTAGAAGCAGATGTGAGAATCCACGTGTCCTCTACTAAGTCAGACTTTAAAGTGACTTGCAAAAACAATATGTAAAACAATGCCACTCTTCTCACTACTTTTTGTTTTGGAAAATATAGCTATTTTCATAAATTATGTGTTATCTATGTTAACACATAGTGTTTCTTAATGTTAGTTTAATGAATAAATATTTTAAAATCTATTCATTTTCATTTACAATATAGTAAATATTGATAGATATAACCTACATAAACAAAAGCTAATTCTTAAGAGATATGAAAATCTATGCTTTCTTGAAGATTAGGAATAGTATAACCTCCTCCAGAGATAATAAGAATTAACTTCAAGTAACATGCACATTTCTCTCCACTATATACTTCCTTCTAGAAAAACAAAAAGACAAAGTTTACAGTAGCAAATATGAGATGAAAACCATTCACAGAATCACAGAAATTTAAATTTGGAAAGGACCTCTAACAGCCATCTAATGCAATCCACACTTGAAAAAGAATCAGTCCTACAACATTCCCAACAAGTAGTCATCCATGTTGATCCTGAAAACCTCCTATGAGGAAGAATCCACTGCCTCGTGAGGCAGCCTATACCACTTCGGGACAGTCCTAATAGATAGCATGTTTTCCTGATATCAAGCCTGTTTTTCTCTTTGCAGCACCTACTGTAACTCCTCTTTCTACCCTCTGGTAATAGACAGAACAACACTAGTTTCTCCTTCACAAGATAATCTTTTACATACCAGAAGATAGCTACCACAGCTCTCCCGGGTCTTCTCTAAGCTAAACATTCTGAATTTCTTCAACTTTATATGGTGTGAAGTCAAGGCCCTCCCCTAACCTGGCTGCTGTTCTGTAAATAGTCTCCATCTTATCAAAATCCTTTCTAAATTATGGTCTTTGGGACCCAACATACCACCACTGCATAGTAAAATGGGACTTTCATTTCATTCCTGCAAATTATGCCTCTCAATGCAATGCAAGACTGTTAGTTCATTTGCCTGCCATATCAATTGACTCATATGTTAATCTTGCAGACTACCAAAACCTCCAGATCTTTTTTAGACAAGCTGCTATCTAACTATGGCTCTCCTATCTTGTACTTGTGAAGTCTATTTTATGAAACCAAGTTTAAGACTTAACATTTATTCCTGCTAAATTTCATCTTATTTAATTAGCCATGTCACTGCCCTACTCAATAAATTCCATTTATTCCTTATTTCCTTCAGGATCATATATAATATCCTCTGTCTTTTTAAAGTCCTTTACAACTTCACTCCTTTATGTCTTTCCAGTTTTATTAAACTTTATTCCATTCCACATATTCTATGAACAGAGGCAACTGATGGTGCAGTGAATAGAATGCTAGGCCTGGAGTAAGGAAGATCTGAGTTCAAATTCAACTTCAGGCATTAGTTGTGTAATGCTGGGCAAGTCACTTAATCACTGTTTACTTCAATTTTCTTAACCTTAATAATAGGGAGAACAACAGCATCTACCTTGCAGGGTTGTTGTGAAGATCGATTGAGATGATATTTGTAATAGTTCAGTGCCTGTGACTATAGGTAGGTATTCTATAAATTCACATTCCTTTCCCCTTGTCCACCCTCCCACCCAACCACGTACTCTATAATCCAACAACACTGTCCTTTCTGCTATTTCTTAATTCCAACACTTCATTTCTCGTAGAGTACCTTTTTACTTTCAGTTCCCTTGCCAGGAATGCTCTTCCACCTTGTCTCCACCACCTAGCTTCTTTTACTCCTTCAAGAGTTGGCTTAAATCTTAACTTCTGCACTACCTTACCTTCCCCATTGCCTGTCTACCTTTAATCCCCCACCTACTACTGGAAGATGACTGTTAGTCCCTTCCTTCTGAAAACATGTCAATTTACTCTATATATTTTGTAAGTACAAAATTGCTTGCATGTTGTCTCCCTTATTAGAATGTGAGTCCCTTGAGGGCAAAGTCTGTGTTTTTTTTTTTACTTTCTTTATATTCTCCTGCATTCAGCAAAGTGTCTGGCACAAGTAAGAAATTCTTGTTGTCTTGGCTTGATTCAGTTCCTACTTCCTTACAAGTACCTTTCTTAATTAAACACAGAGGCCCCTCAGGATATCAGAGAACAATAAGATTCCACAACTAAAAGGAGCTTTTTTTCAGTAGGGTTATAGAGCAGACCTGTTCTTGTGCTATTACTAACATAAATATAAGTCCTCTTCATTAGGCATCACTAGGATGAATTACTCTTATCTACTTGAAATCTCCTCTGGTTTCACAAGTTTTCCCCCCATTTCTTTAATTGCCAAGGTTAGTTTAACAAAGCACTGCACAAACAGTCCATCCTAAATATCACTTGCCATGTATTTGAATTGAGCATTAAGTATCTATTCGATTTCCCCCCTCAATCAAATAATCACCCATTAATTCTGTGGAGGGGCAAAAAAGATGTGATTTTTTTCTTTTACATTAATTTAGTATTTATAGACTGGATGCTAATGAAATGAGTGAAGCACTCAATCCAACCAGGGGTGCAAGCAAACCAAGTTTTCAAAATGTGGCTAGCAAAAATCCAGTGTCTATGTGACAGACCCAACACATGTGGGCCACTTCTTAACCATCTGTTGTATGGTCTGCCAACTGCTCTCCTTGGGTATAAGTGGAAGGAATTAGAAGGGAATAAGAAGTCATTAGAGAAGTGGAAAAAGTTGCAGAGTTAGCAGGAATTTTCCTTTTTCCGGTCCTCCTATTACCTACTGCCCTTATCAAATGTCTGTTTATTTCAGCTTTGTGAAGCATCAGTGCAAAAATAATGATGAGACAATTAGATGAGGCCAGGTCCATCTTAAACCAGCCATTATTAGCTGATAATTCATGGTGCAAATATGCAGAAATGTGGCAAAGACAAGGCAGATAAGATATTTTTTCACCTGGTCATTTTTCCCCCTTAATGCCTTTGAGTTTTGGGCATTTCAAGCCTCTTTCAGGAAGATACAACATTTATTTTCCATTGCTGACTTCATGAAGAACAGAGGCAGAGGCAAAATATGCACTCTATCTGAGAGCAAATTTCTGAAAAATAGAAGCTCAATCTTGATTTTAAAGGCTCAACAGATTCTTGGAGAGATAATATCCTATGATTGGTGCAGTATTCAAAGATGACTGTTGGAGCTGGAAATATGGAATGCAAAACTAATAAAACATCAAACTAGTTATTTTTACTCACTTCTCTGTCTGCAAAAAAAGCAATAAATACTCCCCCATTTCCAAAAATGTTATACTCTTTATTTCAATGAAAAAATTCAGTGGGACAGTTCTTGTTGACAACATAGCTGGAAGGGCAAATGAATTTTAAAAGAATTCCCCAGATTCTTCATTGGCTGCCTATAAGCTTCTGAGTCTCTGGGGGCATTACGTTATACCTGAAGCAGAGCTATCAAGGAGTGTATTATAATTCACTGCAACCACTAGTCTTGTCTGCTGCCTTCATAAACTTTAATAGCATCTCCCTTTATTTCCTAAAGCTCAGAGTCCTTCATAAAATTTCTTTTTTTTGGAAAACAGAGACTCTAAGGTCATGGTTTGAGCATTTCTCAGAGAAGAAATACAAAGATTATTGCAGAAGACGAATAAGTCTTCCTAGTTTGGTCACGAGACTACATCAATGACCAAAGGTTTGCTACTTTTGAAAATATGAAAGGAAAGGCCCATTGTATAATGCACCTAGGTATTGAATATGGCTGGCCTTTTTATTTTAAGACTTGGCACTTCTTATCAAATGTTATTCCTTAAGTGCCTTCCTGCACCTGGCCCTTGCCCTCTAGAAGCCCAGTGTCTTTATTTGTAAAGTGGTGATGCCAACTTGACTAGAGGCTGTTATAGTAAATGACTCATATTATAGGGAAAACATCCCTAAAAAACAAATGATAAATGAATTTCTGATGGAGGGATTTGAAGCTCAGATTTCTAGGTTTAGGTTCAATTCCATCTAGAGATAAAGGGATAGACAAGTGGATTTCTGGCTTTTTTTCTAGATAATACAGTACTAGATAATTTATGAATCTTAACAAAGTATACTTAACTCTATCTTGAATCTTGATGAAGTATTTACTGTTGGCAGAGCAAGCTGAATATAATATCGCTTTCTTTGAAGGATAGAACTAACTTTCCCAAAGACCCAGTCCTTTTGATTTGGATTATCCCAATTTTCTATTTTGGATTACTGCAATGCCCCAAACCTAGGATGATCCCAAATGGCTATATGTGAACTTTTAGCTGATGTGGAACATATTAGGCTAGTCATTCATTTATCATTGATTCAGCAAGCATTTATTAACTGTCTGCTATATGCCAGGCATGGTGCTGGATGCTGGTGATACACAGATAAAACACAATAAATGCCTGTCCTCAAGGAGCTTTTCTTTTATTGGAGGGAGAAAAATATGCATACATGAGTATATACAAACTTATGCAAAAGAAATACATTTAGATCTCATTAAAAATATTTTTAAAATGATAATCTGAATATCTGATCATAGAAGTAGGCATAGAAGGAATCTCTGAGGCTATTTGGTCTAAAACTCTTATTTTACAGATGAGAAAATTAAGGTCCAGGGAGGTTAACTTGTCCAAGGTCACACAAGTAATAAGCTTAAAGGAAGGATTTGAAGCCAGATCTTATGCCTCAGAGACACTGAGCTTTCAATTATAGTAAATGATCTGACAAATCCCAAACCAGTTTACATACAATCTGCTAGGCATGCATTCATCAGCTTATTAACTTTCAATTAGTCTGAGAAAAATAAGCCAATAAATGTTTTTAATGTCTATTTTTTAAGTCTGAAGTAAATCATATCAATTCCCCAAAGTAAGCTTTCAGAGCAATAACTTCACAATAATTAAGAATTTTGAATAAAGTAAAAGATTCTTCCTGTTCTCTGTCTTGTATCAAGTCCTCTTCTTGAATGATTTGCTATAGGACGATTTGGATAAATTTTGAAAATTAATGTATTCTGTAGAATTTCAAGCCTAGCTTACAAGCTTTCATATTTAGTGCTTTAGAATCATGATGAGTTTCAAAATATATTCCTCTAACTATTAAAGAAGAAAGGCAGTGTGATATGAGAGTTAGAGAGCTGACCTCAGAATAAAGAAAGCCTACATTCAAAATCCTTTTTCTAGGTTCAAGTAACATGTTGACCTCTCAGTGCTTCTAGGTTATTTTCTAAGATTATAAATTACAGATCTTCACTTAGGAAGAATTCCTCATTGGTAATTGCTTCTGCCAATGAAATCATAGATACAATTTTTTTTTTCAAATTCAGAATATGAGGCATCAAGTCCTCTATGTTGCTCGTTCAACAGCTCCTTTAAAAATTGTCATTGTCCTAACGCAGCAAATGTTATATGTTTAAAAAGTATTTTTCATATTATATTTAGAATGCTGGAATGAGATAGGGCATATTTTAGTGATAGTAAACATGATTTATAATTTAATACCTTAATAAATATAAAACATTATACAAGTTTAAATAGGAGCACATTAACAACTTGAGGATGAGATGAGTAGCTACATGGTATAGTGGATAAAGCACCAGGTCTCTAGTCAGGAAGACCTAAGTTCTAAACTGGTCTCAGATACTTACTAGTTGTGTGACCTGCAGCAAATCACTTAACCTGTTTGCCTTAGTTTCCTTATCTATAAAATCGGGATCATAATAGCACCTCCATCCCAGGTTGTTGTGAGGATCAGATGAGACAATAATTTTAAAGTGCTTAGCACAGTGCCTGGCACATATTAAGCACTATATAAATGTTAGCTATTAAAGATTTCAAGAAAAAATTACTTTGTAGACTGAGCTTTTACAAACAGATTCTGAGCGGAACAATATATAAGAAATTGGCTTTAGCGCAAATTTATGAAGTATCCATTAAATATCTTTTCTATATTTACTACTTGTATTCATTACTAAGTTATTGGCTGCTACGGCAGACAATTATTTCTTAAGGGGGAAAAAGGCAATTTCATTTTTAAAACTTCTAACAAAATAGTACTGGTTTTGTCTGTGAACTTGGGCTGAGGCAGAGAATTGAAGTGAGTGTCTGAATAGTTTGTGCAAACACTTTAAATTGAAAAATTGAAGGAATGTTTAGCTCTTACTTGTCTCTCTTTTCTTCTTCGGTGTGTGTGTGTGTGTGTGTGTGTGTGTGTACATAGGTCTCTAATTTGGCCATTTTGTCATTCACCCCTCCTGGAAAATGAGCCATGCAATTTTCTTATTTGACTGACAGAGGCCTCTGTCCAACCTAACTTACCAGGAGTCACAATTTCACTAATAACAGTTGCTAAGTTGAACAGTTTTTAATATATAAACCATGGCAGAAAATAACATAAACCTAGCAAGCAGTCTCCTTACTGAACTGACTCTATTCCTTTAAAGGAGACAATGATTCTTTTTCTGTAAGTTTAGGTCTGTAGTACTTTGATCGTCTTAATGTGTACTATGTTAAAATAATTACAAAGGAGCCTTGCTTTCTAGTTGTAAATCTTATTTCCTCCACACTTTCTATACATTCATTTCATTAAAATGGTACATGTCTCTACCATTTTTCTCCTGAGGCTCAGAAAAAAAAAATACCATTTCTACATTGGTATTTTCCTTAGCACAATAACATTAGGTAATGTACTAAGTAACTAACTACTGCCTGGCAGAAATTCAGAATACGAGTATGTTTTAAGTACAATAGGATTTACTTGCTAATTCCTTAATTTATCACAGTATCACACTAATTATAAGTACAGGCTGTAGCTACTATATAATTTCTAATTGCTCTCTTATACTTTTGTACTGGTCTTACATTTAATTCCACTGATACAGGGGAATGTATTATTTCATAATTTGTAAATCTTCCTCAAAGAATTCTATTTTGAAAACATGGGATTTTTATTTTTATAAGCACTGTACATATACTTTTGGACAATTTAACATTTTTTCTCTTCTAATATAGCCATTAGGGTCTTCTAATTCTCTGAGGAAAAGAAAAAGATTATAGTATTTAGGATTAGAATTAAAGTTAATTTCTGATAGTTGCTTTCTATATAACTTGATAGCAGCCTCGGGATTTAAGAAGATGAAGAATACATAATCTTAAAGGCTTACACAAGTAGTATTAATCCAGAGACCTGTCAGTGCTACATTCTATTAAAGCACTGAGAGAAATATATTTTAAGTTATTCATAATTTTCTCAACCAGAGAACATTTCTTAGGAAAATTAAATGTGCAGTATTTGGAGCATAATAAAAATGACAACTGACATTTATGTGGCACTTAACAAATGTTATTTCATTGTAGCCTTACAACAACTCTGTAAAAGAGGTATTATTATCGCCTTCAATTTGCAGATGAGGAAATAGGTTCTAACTTGCCCACAGCCACACAGCTAGTGTCAGGGGCAGAATTTAAACCCATGTCTTCCAGACACCAAGTCTAGTATTCTACTCCTATACCACATTTCCTCTCAATGTTGGCAGAAATGCTGAAATTCAATAAGAAACATTTCCCAAATGTAACATTCACCTTTAACACAACAAAAGCTAGATAAGTATATACTTTGTTAAAATATTTTACAAATTACTCAGATCATTGATTTAATGTAAGATAAACCATTACTGATGATAGCTGCACTTTTATTTTCATTCTAGATGTCTTTATTCATTTAATTGTTATTCCTGGTTCGGGCTCCAGAGCTAGCTGGGGTGAATAAAACAGATGGCATTTCTATTATTCATTAGTGTTTCAGTATCTTAACAGCTAAACCTAGTGAAGAAAGAACACTAGACCAGAAGCAAATAACCTGGATTTTCACTTTAAGTGATACTACTGACCATGACCAAAGGCACGGTACATATTCTGTGCCTCAGTTTTTCTACCAATAAGATTGGAATAATTTCATCTTACTTCATGGTAGTGTTGTGGGCAGAGGGAGGGGAGGTATAAGGAAAATAAAATGGTGCTCCAAGATCTAAGTTACTCATAAAGGTTCTATGAGTAGGAGGTTGAGTGCTGGCCTGGAGACTGAAGAGATCTGGGTTCAAATCCTACCTCTTTGACACCAGGTGACCGAGGGTAAGTCATATGTCTCAGTGAGCTCCATAAGAATTATTGATTAAGTCATAGATACTTCTGATCTGCCTTGGCCATAGGGGAAGAGAATACTCCTGGCTGCTAACATCACAGTTTCTTCTTGTATGTACATATATGTTACTTATTTCCTGATATTGTTAGACATCTTTCAAAGGTGTGTTACCTCTGCTTTTACACCACCATTAGAAAGAAGTGGTAAAGAGACAAGTAGATTTTCTGTATGGAACACTCTCAAGAGAAAATGAACCATGAAGGATGCTTCATTTGGTCCACGTAGACTTTAGAAATCAGCCCAGAAAATTTTAATCTGGAAGAAAACCATTTGATGCACTCTGGTCCAGTATTTTCTGGACTAGCTTTTCTAATAGTTTAAAAAGCTTCAACACAACCAGTTTTGCTTTTATCCTACTGACTTTTTAAATTTCCTCGAGATGATATCTTTGTGAAGACCATGGTGCTTATTAACTGGTCTTGCAAGACCAACCTCTACAGCATGACTAGGAGCCAAGACTTCCAGGTACCTAGATAAATTCGTCCAGTGACCCAGACAATGTTTCAATAACTGCTCTATTTATCCCTTACTAACCCAAATAGTCTTAACTCCAAGTGTGCTATCTAATCCCATGCACTAATCCATTCCACAACGTTAGGCTTCCATGAAAACAAACACCATCTTTATTTCTGAATAGTTTTTGCATTCTCTGCAACTAGAGGTATTACTTTTTTGGTTGCTTAATATTGCCCCAAATATCTTTTCTCTCTTTTCCAAGAAGAAAGATCATTTCTAGGGGACTTCCTTGTTTGACTGCTTAGGTGTCCTGAACTTGGATCCTTAACTTGATCCCTGACTAAATCTGGTATAATTTGTTCCTGACCTGGCTTGAACCTATTAGTTTACTTCTGTCTAATCTGTACCCGCACAAATACTTGAACAAGCATGTTGCTATTGCCCTCTCAGAGAAGAGCTCACATCACTGACAGTCAAGACAGCTGACACCAGAGTGTCCTAAACTTTGCACAGGGAAGCTATCTCCTAAGAGTAGCCAAACTCACAACACTGCATCCCAAAACTAATTAATTCTTATTTAAAATAAGTGGGACTTTCAAAAAATGTGCTGCAATCTCCTTGCTTCAGGTAGAATGATTAAGGCATTCTTTTAAAGGAAAAGCAGAATCAAGTAAAATACATTGAATTCGATGGTGCATTGCCATTAAAATGAGGAATACAAAGATAACTTTTGAAACTTTTGTTGGAAAACAATGGTATGAAGCCATATTTAAGTTGCTGATATCCCTTTTCTATTATTTTGGTCTATCAATGCCTATCTCTAGACGGGTCAAAGGAAACACTATTCTCATAAGGATTCTTAGCTTTTATAGTTTCACCTTTGATAAATCTTATCATGGTCCAGTTCTAATGTTGAATATGTTCTACACATACGCTCATGCAATCACAAAAATATCCACGTGGGTCAGACTAATCCTTTAAAGCAGGATAATCAAATTCTCACATTACTCAAACATTAGGTAGTTTCTAACAATGACTGGCCGCTGTTTCTTCCTCACCCTTCTCAGTAAGTATTTATTATTTGCCAGGAACTATGCTAAGCACTGAGAATACAAATAAAGGCAAAAACAGCCCTACCCTCAAAAAAGACATCTTCAAACGGAGGGGACAATATGTACATAACTAGGTACATACAACATAGATACAGAGTAGATGAAAGGTAACCTGAGAGGGGAAGGCACCAGAATGTGTGGACAACCAGGAAAGGTCTCTTGCAAAAGGTAGGATTTGAGCTGAGTCTTAAATGAAGTCAGGGAAACTAAGGGTTACTAATGAGGATAGAGAAAATTCTTGGAAATATACTGGACTGGAACTATTGAAAAGGGCCAAGTTATGAAGAGATTTAAATGCCAGAGGAAATTTTATTTGGTTCCAGAGGCAGCAGGGAGCCACTGGAGTTCATTACATAGGCTGAGAACAATATTGGACCATATATATGTATATATATATATATATATACATATATATGCATATATATACATATATATGTATATATATACGTATGTATGTATGTACATATGTATGTATGCCTTTTTTCAGAGCCCGAGGGCTTCATACCTCTTGTGACCTAATTAGCAAAAAGGTGTGGGCCTTCCTACAAATAAAGGCAAGGCTCAGTCGAAGGCACTTGATTGCCTTAGTGCTAAGAAGCACTCCAAAAGAAAAAACAGTGAAAAGTCCCACTTTGCTTGGCATTACAACAACATGAAATGATATAGAGCAAGAAGAGAAGAGGCCCAGGACAGATCCTTGAAGAACACAAAATTTAATGGGTGTCATATGGATGAAGAGCCAGCAGAGTAGAATGGGAAGTAGCAAGAACACTGACAGGAAGAAAACCAGGAAAAAAGTATTCAGGAAGAGAAGGTGGTCAACAGTGTCATATATTGCAGAGCTGTAAAGCAGGATGAGGATTGAAAACAGACCAAGAGATATGATAATTAAGAAATCACTGGAAACTTTGGAGAGGACAGTTTCAGTTAAATGATAAAGTCAGAAGCCAGATTTCAGAGGAATTAGAAGAGAGTGAGAGGGGAGAAAGTGAAAGCATTGATTGTAAGTAACTTTCAAAAGGAGAAAAAAGGAGTCACATAGGTGGGTTGTCAGGATAAACAAACCAATGCCCAATTGCCACTAGGAATCATAAAATCTTAGAGCTGCTGAGGAATTCTGACCACCTAGTTCAACCCATTTAGATCCAAACATTGGTCTATTGTTGCTTCAGGGTTTTGTTTGATCATTATTGTGTTCTCTTGGTTATGTGTGTCCCTTGGAAAGTCCAATTTGCAAGGCTATCTGCAAGTTGCCTAAGGTCTTGGGCACAGAAAATATGAAAATGTCTCAGCAATGATGAATCTATCAAAAGGTCAGTTACCACCTAATATTTGAAAATTCCCTCTGAATCCTTCATTCATCTTTCCAGTGTGTCATGAGAGTTTTTAACAGCAGTTTTGTAAAAACTAACAAATATGAACATTTGGGGCTTAGAATTCCTGCTCTAGAGAAAGAAGAAATCCCAGGCAATTAAGGGGTTTTGCAGGAAGAAAACAAGATTGAAGCCTAGAATAAAAAAATCAGAACCTAATTGTATTTACATTCCAATCGATAACTGAAAAAAATGATTGCGATGCTTTTAAAAACTATTAACTTTCCTCTTGCTTTCATTTTTACTTTCCTGGCTGTTTCCTCTTTGTTGCTAATGGTACAAACAAAACCAAAGCCAACAGTAACACCTACAACAAACAACCTGAAAATATTGAAAGAGGCAGCAGAATAGAGGTCTCTTTTTGCAAGTCAGGGCAAGAAAAGAATTTTGTTTGGAAGTAGTGGCTTAGTGGCATTGAAAGAAGGAATCATCCAGGCAAACCTCTGAGTTCCGTGAAAGGAAATAAAAGGGATAACTAGGTAACTGACATGGGATCCAGAAATATGCCAAAGGGTTGGCACTCGCTGGAAAATCCCTGAGTGCTCAGCAGGAAGAGATGAGATGATTTGGGCAAGTCATTTAATCTTCTGTGGCTCCATTGTCTTTATCTGTAAAATGAGAAGATTGCATTAGATGCCCTCTAATGTTCCTTCCAGCTCTATATACTATGAAAAGAAAGGAGAAGATCTATGATCCTATGAAAAGAAAGGAGAAGAAATGGGAAAAGAAAGGAAGGATAATGGTTGCTATATGTCACATATACAATTATTACTTTGCCTCAAGAAAATTTCCCCTCCTTATCTCATCTCTCTATTCCCTGTGCAATCTCCTCAGCTTCCACTCTCTAGGTTTATATATTCCTCTTCTCATAGTTTATGCCCAGATCTTTACCCCATGATGCTCTAGAACCCTCATCCCTCCCTCAGCTCAGGCTATGTTCAGTATCACACAAGCTATTACCAGCAGCTTGGAACTGGGAGAGTTTCCACTTTCATTATTTAATAGTCATCTAATCTTATCACAAAGACCTCTAGTGAAAGAGAATCCAATATCTTCCGATCTAGTCATTTTACTTTTTGATCTTTCCAAATGCTAGCAAATTTTTCCTTGTATCAAATCTAAATCTGCCTTTCTTGTCACCTCCAGTTCCTACTTCTGGCTCTGGAGCTAATAACAAACCTAATAATATCTCCACGTGACAATCCTTCGAAGAAATGAAGATAGCCTTCATATCACCATTAAGTTTTCTCTTCTTCAGGCTAAGCATCCCCAGTTCCTTGAGCTTCTCAGATGGGATTAACCAGAATGAACCTGTCTGGGATACATAGGATTGAGGGGTCCACAACCTGAAATCCTCAGCAAGCAAGCACCTTACCCTAGAACATGCATTCACCACCATGGTCCAGCAGCCTTTTGACCCTGGAAGCTCCTACCATCCCAACATCCCCTTCCTTTGATTGGTCAATTCCTCCCAGAACTTCCATTTTAAGGAAGGGCTCAATCCAGTTGTGTTGGCTCCCTCATTCCTCTCTTCAGGTTTCTCCCTCCCCCTGTTTTTCAGCTTCTTTTTACACATTGTCTTTCCTCACCAGAACCTAAGCTCCTTGAAGAGAGAGACTGTCTTTCTTTTTAGTTCTATTTGTATTCATAGCCACAGTGCCTGGCACATAGTAAATACATAATGCATGCTTGTCTTGACTTGACTACTGTTCATGTGACAGGATAATGTGAGGCCTTTCCTCATCCTGACCACCCTCCTCTGGATACTCTCCAGCTTATCCATGTCCTCTTTATGCTTCCCCCAGGGGAGCTGAAAGTGGGAAAAGAGTTTAGAGGGCATCTAAAAAGCTTGGTGTAGTGGACAGAGTACTAGACAACATCAGATAGAACTGAGTGTAAATTTTGCTTCATAACTGTACTAGCTGTGAGCCCTTGAACAAGTCTCTTAACCAGGGATGGGAAACCTGTGGCCTCAAGGCCACATGAGGCCCTCTAGGTCAATTGTGGACCTTTGACTTTGGATTCAATCCTCAAGTGTGGCCACATGTGGTCTTGAGGCCTCAGGTTCCCCACTCCTGCTCTCAACCTTTTTCAACCTCAGGTTCCTCATCTATAAAATGGGGATAATAATAGCACATACTTCATAGGGTTGTTGTGAGGACCAAATGAGATAATATAAATAAAGTGCTTTTCCAATCTTAAAGCACTATATAAAAATTATGCAGTAGTGGTAGGAGGAGGAGAAGCAGTAGTGACTGTATCTGAATATAAATCTGCTCCACACCATTCCTGACAAGTGGGCTTTACATGAAGAACCACAGTGACAGGGAACTCACTGTCAGGCAAAGTAGTCAATTTCATTTTTAGATAGCTCTAATTTTTGGTGGAGTGGGGAGAGAGTTTTTCCTGTATCAAGCCCTAAATCTTTCTTTTGGCAATTTCCGCCCCCAGAACCTTAGCACCTCTTCTTATCTAATCCACTATTGCCTACTGGCCCATCCCATAGATGCAAGAAAACCAAACATATGAAGTATTAAGCAAAAAACACCTCGGTGAATGTTAACCTAATAAGTGCATCTATAGCAAGCATGCTTCAGAGTTTGGAGGTTAGTTCAGGAGGAGTAATAGTTAAGTCAGAAATCCAGTCCAGGTAGAAACTTAATGGTAATTTTATTCTTTGTTTTGCCATAAAAGCCCCCACGAGCTAATGACCACATAAGTGAAAGTGTAAGTGTTGGGGCACTGTTGATTTATAGGTTAATAATTCAGAGTCAAGCCAAGGCCATCATGACAGTAGGTCCCTGTCTCTATGAGAACAGATGTACAAAATCAACCATGAGATAATAATACTCTCTATTCTTTTCTTTTTCTCCCTCTTTTGCTCCCTAAACAAATTACAATGCTCACAATTCCCAAAGTATCCTGTAGATATAGGACTGAAGGTAACTTTGGTTTTCCCATAAATTACTGCTCTAGAATCCCTCAAAGTCAAGAAAACAGGTGAAACATCACTGACACACAGGGAAAATGTCACTTTTCTGAATAAAAGGAAAAACTGGAAGACATTGCTGCCCTACTCCCCACCTGCCCTTAACATACACCCAATACACATGTCACAAATGGACATGACAGATAATGGAGGCCCATATCCAAACTCCCAAACCTCAAGCATCCCCTATCTCTTAATTCTCCTGGGGTCTCAGCCAGTTGCAAAGAATATGCTTCATTATATCTCATTGGACTATGTAACTGTCTTTATGTGTCAGCATACTTTTTCCTTTCTTAGCATAGATGCTGATATGCCACAAAATTACTCCTTTAGAGAGGAGAGTTGTCACTAAATATAGAAAGGAAAAGGGGGAAAGAACATGATCATTTCTCTTTCATTTGAAGAAAAATCCTAGGAACCTAGAAAATAGCACTAGTTCACAGGCTGTCAAATATGCAAAGACATCTAATAATAACCTCTTCTTCCCCAGGCTCAATGTTTTCTGTTTTTTCTACTGATCCTCATTTGGCATGATCTTCAGCCCTCTCACTACTCTGTTCTTCTCCAGGCTAAACATCTCTATGTGTGACATAGTTTTGATTTCCCTTCCTTTCAAGAGAATCTGAAACAGCAGGATAATGGCCATTCTTGCAAACATCAACCCAAAAGTTCTATTTCTCTCTGATTTAATCTGTTGCCTATAGATAGTCCCTGAGTCAGACAGAGGTTGTTTCAGTCCATGAGGCTTTATATATACATAGCTGTGGTTCTCAAAATTTTTTGCTCACTGTGCAGTCTGGGAGACTCAGAAGACTGTCACATGAGTTTACAAGATCCATACAATATGGGGCACCCAAAATTCAGGACATACTAATGTATCCTGACATACTCTTTGAGAACCACTGAACTACAGATTTTTTTTTCTGTCCTGAGTTCAGGTATGCTAACATTAATACCCTCTTTCATGTTATCTATTGTCTCTTATTTTGAAGGCCAGATATAGAGACTGAAGTAAGACTTAATTACATTACACAAGATAGGACAAACCCCATTAGTTCATCATTAGACTGTGAGCTGCTTGAGGGTGTGGACTGCCTTTAATCTTTCTTTCAAAGCTGATATATAATGAATATTATTGACTGACCCTTTTAAATTACCTCATTCCAATATGGTCAGTGAAGAACGTAGAGAAATCATTGAATGTTAGAACTAGAAATCATCATTAATAAATTAGTCAAACAACCAAGAAACATTTATTAAATACCCACTACAAGTACTGTGCTCCTTCTAGGAACACAAAGGCAAAACAGAAATATTCCCTCCTTTCAAGGAACCTACATTCTATCTGGCATATTAGTGCAGCAATAGACTCTATTTTATGGGTTTTTTCTCCTTGTCTATTCCCCCTTTTGTGCCCCTGCTCTTTTTAATACCACCTTTGAGACCCTAGCCTCCAGAACCAATGAACAGTGAGATTTGTGAGGAATAACAAGGGGAGGGTCATTTCATACTACATCAAGATTTATATTGTTTAATCTCATTTTTATTGGGTTTTGGGGGGTAATTTTTTCAAGTAATGAGTATTTTACTTAATCTTCCTGCTACCTCCCATTGAGCAAATTAATATTTTTAGAATAAACAACAAACATTTTAAAATCCCTTAATACATATCTACATAGTCCAGTCCAACAACAACAAAAAAATCCTACATTAGCCCTGTACTAAAATTGTGTGTGTGTGTGTGTGTGTGCATTCCTGCATTTTAAATTCATTACTTCCCAGGAAATAATATAAATATAAGTTCATTACTTCCCAGGAAGTTATAGACATGGCTTAGCACTGAGCTGATGATATTTCTAAAGTCTTTCAAAGTTATTTTTCTCTCTATGGTTGTTATTATTGTATACATAGCTGCCCTAGTTCCTCTCACTTCACTCTGCATTAGTCCACAGAAGTCTTTCCAGTTCCTTTTGAAATTGACCAATTCGTCATTTCTTTTGGCACATACAGAGCATGGGAAACCCCTCCTGCCTAGTTAGGAAGGAAAACTCCCCAGAGCAACTGGGGAGGAGGCTCTGTCAACTGGTGTGTAGACACAGCAGTTTCCCATACTGAAAACACTAGGAGTTGACCACAAGGAAAGCCTAATCCCAAAGACCTTTTTCTCTAAATGAGCCATATATTGCTTCTTGTCATTCAAGAAATTTTCCATTTAGATCAGAGATCACATATTCATGTAGGAAGCTCTGTCATAGTCATGGTCTGTCCTGTCCTGTTTAGGATTCTACCCTAGGGAAGCTTCAAGGAATAGTAAAGGAGAAGTTCCTATGAATTAGTCGCTAGAGAGTTATTGATATACAAGAGTCTAGGTAAATCAAAGCTTGCATAAATACAAATATGTAAGTGACCTCATAATCCTATTTTAACATAGCTAAATCCAATTCACTTGCATGTCATGGCATCACCTTCCTGATGTCGTGGTCCTCTTCAAGAACAAAGGACAAAAAACCAACAACCTGAACTATTACATAGAATTGGTTTCCCTGTCTCAAAGCTTTCCCTTCTTCAATATAGCCTCCACTC
>CM053627.1:172223786-172244181 GCA_028646595.1 Phalanger gymnotis
CTTTTCTCTATTCCTAGCAAACACATTCCATCTCTGTTCCCTGTGCCTTTCCAATGACTATCCTACATTCCTAGAATGCACTCTCTCCTAACCTCTGCCTCGTAGAATCCCTCACTTCTCCTAAGATACAGCTTACGAAGCACCTTTAACAGCAAGCCTTTTCTGATACACCCTCTCCAACTGCAGATTTCTTTCCTCCCTAACCACCTTGTATTAAACTAAGTCATATTTATTCTGTAGATAACTTACATAGGTACATATGTGCATCTTCTTCAATCAAATGTAAACTCCTTGAGAGCCAGAGATTATTTAATTTTTGTATGTCCATATGTATAGGCTGCTAGAGGTTCATTGGTCAAGCACTAGACCTGGAGTCAGGAAAACCTTTGTTCAGTGAGGGCTCACACACTTACTAGCTGTGTGACCCTTGACACATAACTTAACCTTTGTTTGCCTCAGTTTTCTCAACTGCAAAATGGAGATAGCAATAACCCTACCTCTCAGGGTTGTTATGAGGATCAATATTTGTAAAGTGCTTAGCACAGTGCATGGCAAATAGTAGGCAACTGACACATTCTTGTTTCCTTCCTTCCTATATCTTAGCACAAAGTCATTGATTATCTTACTTTATAAAAATTTGTACCTGCATTCTCAGCCAAATATCTCTAACTTCTTCGAGGGTGCACAATTTTTACTATTCCTTCTATTTCTGATGTTATGTTATTAATGCATTTAATTCCTTTTCAAATTTAACTCATACAACTGCAAGCACAGAGAAATTAAGTTTGGTTTACACTAAAATGCCACATCTGGTATGCTATATGATTTTATATCATTCTGCTCAATATTCATTAGTAATTTTTCTAATGATTAAAACTCATTAGTCCACTAGAATTTAAAAGTTAGTTTCATTCACAATAAGACAAAACTCTAAACAGATCAATTTGCTTCACATTGCATTTTAATCCAAATACAAGAATATGGAGTCGCAAGACTTTATAAGGACCTTAATGATAATGATAGATAGGTAGATAATGATGGACAGATAAGTGATAGAGCACTTACCAAGCACCTACTATGCACCAGGCATTGTGCTAAGACATTAGGCTATTTATAGGTTCTAGATATACTTTGCAAAATTGCCACAAGACTTTCATTCACACTCTGGATTTTTAAAATATTTAAAGATCATCTATTCCAACTCTACCATTTATAGACAATGAAATAGTATCTAAGACATTAAGCAATTTTCCCAAGGTCATGACTAGTTTGCAGCAGAATTGGGACTTGAAACCAGGTCTCTTGACTCCTACTTTGAGTATTGGTATTTTTTATTTTTGTTTCTTCCCACTACATCATGATTCATTATGATTTTGTGTCTATTCACATACCAAAATAACCTACCTTTTCCCCAGGAATTCCAGGGACTCCATATTCTCCTTTGATACCAACTGCACCCTAAAATTGAGAAATTTTAAAGCTTTGTAAATATTTTTGACAAAGATAATATGGTACTTCACAGATCAATTACTTCTTAGTTTAAATTCTTCATTCAAACTAACCCTTGTCCAGCCCTTAAATGTATGATAAGAGGTTCCCAAAGTCAGTAATTTTCCATTGATGCTTTGTTATCTTCTAGCTCTTTGGAAGGGGAGGAGAATATAATAACTCAACCATCATCCTTCCAATTCCAGCCCCATCATAAAAAGAGGTCTTAGAAGAAACATATGACTATAAATTGGAGAAATGGAGGGGAAGAGTCTAAAAAAATTTTCTAGAAAATTACAACAATAGAACCCAATCTCCCAAAACTTTGGGTTCTAAAACCATGAAAATGAACTGCTCTTTTACAAAGCCAATGAAACTTTCTAACTATGAAATGGGAGAGGATAATATTACAAGTCTTATAGAACTGAGAAAGTAATTTCATTGCTAAGTAATTTGGTTGCCAACTACAATTGCTAAGCAAATGAAATGAATAGATTAAGAAAAATTATAATAACCAAGTTTGAATGAAGGAAAAGTATTAATTATTATTTCAAATCATATCAGGGTGAGTTCTGGTCTGACAGAGAAGGCATTCCTGGGATGGTCATGGTAAGAGACCACTGAAGTAGAACCTCAATTACAACTCTATATTCAAATACAAGTATTCAAACTTTTTTTCCATGAGAGGTTATTAAGATTAATGAATAAATAAGTTGATCACATTAATGGAGTGACATAGAATGGATGGGAAGACAAAGAACAAACAATGAACATAAATCTGTCCCAAAGATAATGATTTTAGTTTAAACATTTTTTGACACATTTGTTCACAAAGGGCAACAGAAAGATACACTTGGGTCATAGGCATACTATATAGCATACCAGCGAATGAAAAATGATGTAGAAAACATCATGAAATCCATGTGACTAGGAAATAAGTTGGGCTGGTCAAGTACCAAAAGTATGACATGATAGATAGTCTCAGTATTGCAATGGTACTCATAAAAGACCTTTGTTTCATTAAAAAAAGGCTTCCAGAACAGTAGATAGATCTCCTAGGAAGGATTTACGGGAGGGCATGGATAAGAATCACATCAGATGAGAGGAAATGGATGAGTTTTGATGTGTAGCAACAGATGGGTTTCTCACATCCTTGACATCACAGATACATTGGAATATCATTCGCAACATGAATTTAAAAGTAATGACATTCTAATAGAAATAAGAATACTTTTTAAAACTGAAAAATGGTAGTAGTATGATGATTTTTTAAAGCAATATCATCATATGTGGCAATATAATATATTGCCACAGAGAGGACTTGAGCATAAAACTCATTTGCTTTCGGAACTAGCATTAAAAAAAAAATGTTCACTTTGTACCTCTTGGCAGACTCCCTTGATTAAATGGTGCTTAGAAGGAACTAGAATTTCTCAGTTTCTCAAAACAAAAGCTAGTAGAGCGCAAAAACTTTGTTTTCTGACTACTCTAGATGATATTTCCCTCATAATTGTAAATGGTTATAAAATTAAATTAAATAATGCTTAAATAGAAACATAAACAACTGTTTATGTAGATACCAACTTACACAAGGACTGTCAGGACAGAAGGTCTTCAGGCATTGTGTAGCAAGTGGGAAAAAAAAGAAAGGGAAATTTATGTCATTCTGAAAGAGGCCTGAATGTTTATTATCAAAATGCACATTACTCCTAATTAGCAGATTCCCAAAACATCACTTGCCATTTAAGAGTAGTAACCCAAATCTTATAAAAGGATGAGCAAAATAATAATAATAATACCTCACACTGATCCTGGGGTGATCACTAATTAATCATAGCTATTATTAATGTGATTTAAATTCATTGAATAATAATAATGATGATGATGAACTGTGCTTGTTGTCATTTTAAAGTTTGCAAATATATTACATACATTCTCTCAGGTGAGCCTCACACAAACCTTATAAGATAAGCACTACAGGTATTGTTATCCTTATTTACAGATGAGGAAACTAAAGCTCAGGACGGTTAAGAGATTTTTCCAGCTAATAAGAGCCGAACTCATTTTCCTGATTCCAATTCCAGTACTCTGTCCTCTATGTCACACTGCCTCCTTACTAAAGAAAGCAAATATTTTGTACACTGATATTCTCTAAAAAAAAGTCTATGTCTCAGGCATGGTTTGTATATGAAATATTCAGCTGCCACAATGGTCTTTTCCATGAAAAGGCCTATAAATTACAATATAATGGTTGCACTAATTAGTAAGACTCAAAAATTTCATTGAGTAAAATATCTAATCAATGGCAGATTCTTTATTATTAATAACAGTCAGTCGATAGCAATTTATTAAATTTCTACTATGCACTCAGCACTATGCTAGGTCCTGGAGATATAAAAGCAAAAAAAAAGAAATAGTTCCTTCCCTCCAAGAGCTTGTTTTCCCTCAAGAGGGACAATCTGTACATCTATAAGAATAAACAAAATGAATACATAAATAAGATTAATATTTGTATATTTATAAGGTACATTCCTCATAACTACCCTATGAGGTAAGTAGTAAAATTAATCTTCCCATTTTACATGCAAGACAGAATATTAAATGTCAGATCAAATTCCATACCAATGGTATACAATTAGTAAGTGCTAGAACTGGGACTAGAACATTGCTCTTTGGACTCCAGGTCTAGTGCTCCTTCTATTATTATACATGGGTCCCAAGTCAGGTTTACTTTATTTTTGACAGCCTTTACTAGCATCAAACCATTTGTAGGATGGAAATCACTGTAAGAGCATTTCTTGGCATATTATTTTCTTGACCAGGTCTGTGATTTTATTGCTACAGGGAACCCTTAATGAGGAAACTCTTTCAACCCACATAGCTCTAACAGTCAGTCGACAAGCATTTAAGTTTGGATTATGTGCCAAATTCTGTGCTAGATGCTAAGGATACCAAGACAAAAGCAAAACATCATTCTTCAAGGAGCTTATATTTTGTTGAGGGAGTACAAGGCCAATCTGTAAGTGAAACATCTTTCCCACCCATTGAATAAGCCTCAGGTGGGGCCAACAAAGGGAGGCCTGATTACAGGCGGGCCCACACCCTTTCACTAACTAGATGTGAGGCCCCAGGCTTCACATCTTTTTGCTAAGTAGTCTCTGCGCCCTCAGGGCCCTGAACCAGATATATAAGATTTGAGGTTGGCGGTTTGTTTTGGGGCTCTTTTACTGGAAGAGTGTCATGTGATTTGACCAGATGAGACTCTGGGTAGCCATTGTAAAGGGGCCACCTTCCCCAGCTTCAAAAACTCAAATGTTGGTGCTTCTCTTTTTGGTAACTATGTATGTGATGTCTTGATCAGACAAAGCCTGTCTGTTGAATTGTGCTATTTGCTGTTTATATTTTCTCTGTTTGTAATTTCTGTTTGTATTTGCTCTGAAGTTCAGGGTGCTGGCTTTTCCCCCTGATCTAAGTGAATGATATATGTATGTTTAATTAAAGTAAGATTGTTAACCCCTTGAAGTTGCTTTCCTTAGAAAAGCATATCACAGAACCTGTGCTGGCAGACCTTCTGTGTGCTGGTGTTGTTGGTCTTTCACCCCCACAACAGCTACTAGCAACATTGTTGTTACACAGAAAGACAACATGTATATATTTAGATACATAGAGGGTGTCTAGGGGAGAGATGGAATGGATATTAGGAGCTTGGGGTATTAGGAAAAGTATCTGCTCAGTGATTTATCATCTTGCAGCACTGCCTGGAGTACTGAGGTTGAATGACTTGCCAAGGGTAATAAAGCCAGCATATAATAGACCTAGGTTTTCTTGGCTTGGCCTAAGTCCTGACTCTATCCTTTTCACCATGATGTCATTCATATGTACCTGGCACACAGTAGATGCTTAATAAATGCTTGTGAATTAATTGATTTATTCTTACAAATCTTGAAAAATTTAAATAACAATATTTCCTGTACTGGTAATCTATAGGAGAAACCGGGGGGTGGGGCAGGAAGTGATTCCTTCAGTACCATTGAATTTTGTGTGATCACATTCAAATAACTGTTTAGTCTGCCTGGAAGCAAAATAACTTTTTAATTTTCATATTGCATAGTCATTATTAGAGTACCTGTTGTAACACTGTAAAATCTATGGTAGCATAGAATACAAAAGATGGCACCTTTCCTTCTAGTATATATTAAAGTTAAGAGGACACAGAGAAAAAGAAGAGAAAAATAACTGATAACAAAAAAAAACAAACTTGATAATAAAAGCCTGAGGAGAGCTCAGCTCAGCTTTGCCTTGAGCTCTGAGAAAAGTTAGTTGACACTCCAAGCATTCTGAAGTCATTTTCACTTGCCATAATGTCTAATTAGCTTCATAAAATGTTAATGTACCTCCCCTTTTCTCCATCTCATGATTATATCTTTTTAAAACCCAGGTTTATGCTGAGCAGCAATTATAATGAACATGCTTGGTCTTAGAGAACAGATGAGAAAAGTTTACCTCTTTCTTTTCCTTGCAGAGGTGGGGGACTATGTGTGTGGAACATTACATATGCTGTCAGATATCAGTTTTCATTAATTTTTGTGGAAAGTTTTTTCTTTCTCTTTTTAAAAAGTTCTTTGTTATGAAGGATGTCTTGTTGCATAGGGAACAAAGAGAAGATGTAATTGGAAATGAAGGTGATGTAAAACAATAGATAAAATCAGAAAAATATTAATGTGCATATTGTTTAAAAGTTTTCCAGTTTATGGATAATCTAAAGCCAATTTTTTTATCCTAGTCTGTTTTCATACTTTCCCCAGCATACCTTAGGGATACTTTTGTTGTTATGTACTTAGCAAAATGAAAATATAAATATTAATACAAGTAAAATGTCATTTGTAAAATAAATCTGTTGTGAAAATGAATGAAGAAATCATATCATGCAAGATAAACCCTAAGATAAATTAGCTTTTAAATATCTAGTGTTGAGGATTATCTGTATCGGGGATTTCCTTAATTAGTATTTCTCAATGTGTTCCATTCTGTGACACATCTCTTGACATTGGAGGAGAACCATGTAAAATTCTATTGCTGTGTAAGGAGAGGAATTTTTGTAAACTTCTTGAGTGTAAGGAATGCTTCATTTATTATATTTGTCTCTCCAATGCCTTGCATAATGTCTGGTGCAGAGCAGACACTTGGACAAAGGGTAAACATGGGAAGATCTTTGAAAGGGATGTTGGATAGGGGTGAGTGTTTGTGAATACATGCTTTCTCTTAATTAATTAGTACCTAAAACTGAATCTAAACCCTCTTAAAAATCATGATCCCAGATATTAATTACTTTTCAATAAAAAAGTTTTATGTTGTGGGAAGAGCCCTAAAGTTTTATTTCAAATCCCACTTTTATTGTTTTGTTATGACCTGAGGTAAGTCATTTAATATCTCTTGACCTCTGTTTTCTCATCTGCAAAATGGAGAGAATATTTATTCTAATCACTTTATGGAATTCTTTTAAAAACCAGCTTAATGAGATAATACATGTTAAAATGCTTTTTAGACCACGAGGTCCTATTCAAATGTTAAGTTTATAATTATGACCAGTTAAACTGTATCACCATTAGTATTATGTTTTGTCACACCGGCACCCCCATGTTGTGACTTGAGGGGTACCAGTGAATGCCCCACTCATTCACTGACTTGCCACATTGCCTAAATTCCAGTGTTGTTCACTCCTTAAGGTTAGGGCAGTGAACGACCCTACTAAAATGCAATTCTATTACCTGAGAGACATAATACATAGCACATAGCACAAATTAGCTTATCCTCATTAGTCCTCAGAGAGCAGGACTTTGAAGGAATTTAATATAGATAAGTGAATTTTGATTGGAATGATGAATGGGCAAACAGAGAGATGAAGAAGGTATAGAGCAGGGGTTTCTAACCATGTACATATTTCAGGGGTCCATGAATTTGTTATTTTAAATATTATGATAACTATATAAATATGTTTTATATCTTTATATGTTTCTTTGTAATTGTATGAATTTTATTTTATATATTTCAAAATATTATTCTGAAAAGGAGTCCACAGGCTTTACCAGACTACCATGCCTCAAAAAAGATTGAGAATTCCTGTTCTAGAGCATGATACCATGGTAGGGCCCCTCCTGGAACTGGGCCCTTAGCAAACAGAATCAACTGAATGCACTGGGGGCATGAGGAAGAACATAGCAAGGGAGCAGACAAACAGATACAGAGATCAACAGTGACAGAGAAACAAAGGGGAAGAACAGGAGAAGGAAGAAGAGCAAAAATAGGAAGAAGAGGCAGAGGAAGAAGAGGGAAGGAGGAAGAAAATGAAAATGAAGAAGAAGGGAGGAAGAGAAGGAAGAAGAAAAAGAGGAAGTAGAAGAGGAAGAAGAGAAGAGGAGGAGGAGGAAGAAAAGAAGGAAAAGGAAAAGAAGGATCAGAGGAGGAGAAGCAAAACTAAATTTTGCCTAATTCACAATTTTTCCCAGAGTTCTTTAAAGCTACAGAGGCATATAGCCCCGATAGTTGCCAGCTTCTCTATGAATTCAACATGGCAATTAAAAAGTAGTGCTTTAAGCCTTCTGGGTTCTTGCAGATTTTAGCTATTAGCATTTTTATATTGTTCATTAAATGCATGTTTTGCCCCATATCTTCAATATGCAGCAGGCTAGGAAAGGCCAGAGCAGAATTGCACAGAAGCATATGTATAATTTTTTATTCATACTAAACATTTTCCCTAACAAACAGACATTAGATTGGCTATCTTACCTGCTCCCCTTTGTCCCCCTTAGGACCAGGCAAACCAGCAGCTCCAGGCAATCCTGCTTCTCCCTGCATAAAAATAAATTTCCAAGTTGCTTCCCCAAAAGTTAACATATTGATATAAAATCCTCTTGCTCATAAATATTCGGCTGACAATGGTGGAGTAAAGCAGCATAGCTTCTGGTCATCATTAAATTCTGTCTAAGGCATTTGTCTACTTTCCTACAGTCAACTAACTCTTAATAGCTCAAGGGCTGGTTCCCTAATATATGGATGATCTATTCCCCTGCTCCTCCTTTCAGGCTATTAGCCATTTCTCAGCTTCTTTTTACCAAAAGAAATCCAGGGAAGAGAGAAGAGGTGAATCTCAAATTGGCCTTGTAAACTATGATGGGGGAGGAAGCTGAAACTAATGCCTGCACTAGAGTTCTTGGTTTTTATGAGTATTTCATTGATCTGTGCTATCTTTCCCACTTAGGACAGACAACTAAGGGTTGCCTGTATTTGCTGGTTGAAACTGAATATAATAATGAAAACCTTTGCTGCAACATAGTGAATACCATTTTAAAATTTGGAGCATATAGCCAATTATGAAAAAAGAACAATGAAAGAGCAAATTTCTTCCACTATATTTTGCCAGCAAAAGACATAATTCCCAACCCCTAACACCCACTGAATAAAAAATAAATGTACCATATCTTGTTCCTGACTTAGCAAGTAAAAGATCCATGGCAGAGATACTTAATTTGAGGTCCGTGAACTTGTATTTTTAATAATTCAAAAAAACATATTTCAATACAATTGGTTTCTTTTGCAACCAAATATATTTAAAATATTATTATGACAATGCATCTATGGGCTTCACCAAATTGCTAACAGGGTCTATGACACAAAAAAGGTTAAAAGAACCCCTAATATACAGGATCATCAGCTTGCTCCCCAATTCAATGCTTCATAAATTACAACTACCGATCCACCCAAACATAAACAACACAAAGAGAAGGCATCTTTAACACAGCCAAAGCCTTCAGTGTGGTGGACTTATAATCCAACTAAGACCGTAAGCTTAGTGAAAGAATATGAGGTTAATGTCTCAGGAGCAACTAAGTCCCAGGAAGTACACTAGCAGGGCTTCTCTTAGGTTTTAGGTGATTGTCAAAAAACCACCCTCATAGCTAACCTGTGACAATGAGACAAAGGAGAGGGGAAAATATGATGTTAAACATTCTCTCTTTGGCCTATACTGAAGAGAGGATGACAGTACTGAGACAGGCAGGACAACAGCCTTGAAAGAGGACAGAAATGGAATAAAAAGGAAAGGAGAGAAGAATCAGAATAGGGGTATTTCCTAAGTAAAGGAACAGGGGACAGCCTTGGGGAAAAGAAACTTTGAAACATCTACATAGATAAATTGATAGATAATTTTAACAAATAAAGGCAGACAGGCATACTGTTTTATAGAGGAAAGGTGTAGAATCAGAAGACCTGGGTTCAAATCCCAGTTCTGCCATTTGGTATGTTTGTGACCTTGGGCAAGTCACTAAACCTCCCCGGGCCTCAATTTCCTCATCTGTAAATAAGGTACATTCTAGGTCTAAATATCTGATCCTCTTTGCTGTTGCTTTTCATTTTAGTGCAGGTTTTATTTTGTTTTTTGTTTTTGTTTGTTTAACCTGGCATTGGTAATTGAGTTTGGAGTAGAGAGAGTGCAGCTGGGTCTTTCTCTCCAAAGCATTAAGAGATAGAGAAATATAGTAGAAAGAGCTGGTAGCCAGGAGACCTAATCCCATCTCTGCCAGTGATGAAGAGTAAGTAGGTATGTGACCTCAGGAAACTTGTTTATCTTCCCTGGTCCTCTGATTCCCCATCTATAAAATGAAGGGCTTCTTTCCAATTCTAAAAGTCTGTTCTTTTCCACTTTAAGACACATTAATAGCTTCCCAGGTACACAGGGCACAAAGGGATCCTCTAGCTCAGAGTCAGAGTTTCAGGCTGAGTGGTCCTAGAACTAGCCAGGGGAAACTCCAACAAGCAATCTGAGTAGCTTGGGACATTAGTTCCAATCTTCAATGTGTTCAGGCCTGCCTTGGGTACCTACAGACACATTTGAAGGGTCTGATTCACCCTATCCTATGTCTTTTCCACATGACCTGGGCTAAAGCTCTCCTACCTTGTTAGGAATGCACTGGCATAGTTCAGCAAGTTCCGGCTTTGCTAGCAGATGTGCAGAAATTTTACTGGCATGAGCAGTTGCCATCAATGAAGCCGTAGTTCCAAAGCTGTCCTGCTGTGGGCACTAAAATACAAATTGAGGGCATAGTGAATGGAATCAATTTCTAGCAATCTAGGCAACAGTGCTCCCTTGCCCCCTCCCCCCATCAGTTTTCATTTTGTATGGCTGCCCGAATTGTTGAAAGGCAGTTCCACTGATCCCTTACTAATAGAAAGTTGCTACCGATGATAGAGAAACATAACATTTGCTCTTACACAGAGATCATTGTTGGAGCACTGTACAACAGAAATATATCCCCTGTGATAAAATTATACTCCTCTGAAAAGCCACTAAAATAATGGCTTTAGTAAGGAATTCTACAGATATTTTTGACTGGTACAATTCTATAAAATATTTATCATTATATTGTTATAGTGAAATAACTATATTAAATTTCATAGCTGGGTAAAACTAGTATCTAAATACATCATTTTGTAAAGGAAATCAGCACACAAAAAGCACACCATCTGAGCTTTATGATGCTGGCTACTTGAGCAAAGGAGATCTGAAGGCATGGACAATAGAAAATAGTCATAGTTATTTTTTAATTGAACCAAGATCAAATTTACATAGTCACAATGTATTTTTAACATAGTTCAGCAACTTCAACAGATGCTAAAAGACACACATTGCCAAAGGAAAGTGGGAAGTTTTGGGGGGTGATTTTTGGTTTTGGTAATTATCCATTGACTTAGAGACAATTTAGAGAATCTCAATAGTGTAATACAGACAGAAACACACACACCCGCACTCATGCAGGCACACATGCATACAATTCCCTCTTTCCCAAATACTTCTCCAGATAGGTTTCTAAATGGACCTAGATTTACAGGACAAAATGATCTTTTGTCCCTTTCAACGGTGAGGACCTATCCCCTTTGAATTTGTCTGAGAATGTAACCAGTGGTTGCCAGAGAATTTTCTGTTTTAATAATGGAATACACTAAAATACTTACACTGAAAAATTTCCAACAGAAAATGGCACTTAGCACTATTGCCAATAGTTCTGTCATAAAGTTTGTACCTGTATTTGAAAGCTATCTTCTGATCAAATGATAGTAAGCTATTTTGTAAACATAACATGTTTAGAAATATCCCAACTACCTACATGTACAAAAATATTTATACCAACCCTTTTTGTGGTGGCAAAATACTGGAAATTGAGGGAATACCCACCAATTGGGGAATGAATGAATAAGTTGTGGTATATGAATGTAATGGAATACTATTGTGCAATAAGAATACTATTGTGCAATAAGGCAGATGTCATAAAAACATGGAAAGAATTGTATGAATTGATGCAAAGTGAAATGAGCAGAACTAGGAAAACATTGTACACAATACTAGCAACATTGTATGATGATCAACTATGAATGACTCAGCTCTTCTCAGCAACACAATCATCCAAGACAAGTATAAAGGACTGACTCACAAAGGAAAATGCTGTCCACATGCAGATCAAGACCTGGTGAACTCTGAATGCAGATCAAAGCATATTTTTTCACTTTATTCTTTTTCATGTTTTTTTTTCTTTTGATTTGTCTCTTCTTTCACAACTGTGGCTAATATGGAAATATGTTTTACATGATAGCATATATATAACCTATACCAAATTGCCCACCATTTTAGGAAGAGGAGAGGGAAGGGAAGGAGGGAGGGAGAAAAATCTGGTACTCCAAATCTTGTAAAAATGAATGCTAAAAATTGTCTTGACATGTAGTTAGAGTAAAAAAATAAAATACTGTTAAAAAAAAAGAAAAGAAATATCCCTGCTTACAGAGGTCCTATTCTCTTGCCCATGAATTTCTTCCCTCATGCTTTCTTCAGGACCTTATTCCAGAATTCATCTCCTTTGTCCCCCTCTTCCACAACACTTCAATATTCTCTTCCAAAGGTCTCTCTTGATCCTTTCAAATAAATTCAAGTCATACTATATGCCAGTATCTATCCTAGACGCTAAAGACACAAAGTTTTTTAGAAGTCTTGGCCTTCAAGGAGCTTATATTCTTCTAGCCCTTCCAGCTACTGTTCCTTATATCCATTCCCCTTTGCAGTTGACCTTGAAAAAGTTGTCTACTCAGGTTGCTTTTACTTTCTCACTATTCATTCTCTCTTTGGAATCAGGCTTATGCTCATATCTCCTTCCACTCTCTCAGGTCACCAAACCCAGTAGACTTTTTTCTTTTTCAATTTTTATCCTTCTTGAGCTTTCTGCAGCATTTGACACTGCTGACACCCTCTCCTATTAGATAATCTCTTCTTAAATTTCAGAGAGCCCATACCCTCCAATTTTACTTCTTATCTTTCTAACCACTCCTCAATCTCCTGTGGATTCTCCTAAGGACAAATACCGTCTTATCTTAATTCTGCATCTCCCCCAGCATCCACTGCAGTGCTCTAAGCACACATCAGATATTTAATAAATGATCACAGGCTCATAGATTTAGAGTGGAAAGGGACCTGAGAGGCAATTGCAATCATCTTTTTTATAAATGAGAAAACTCAGGCACAGAGAGGTTATAACTTATCCAAAGTCATATAGTAGGAGTATCTAAGATGAGATTTGAATCCAGGTCATTCTGACTAGAGCACACTACAACATACAGCTTCACCAATGATTGCTGAATTGGAAAAAAAAATAGAAGGTCCTAAGTTTAAAAATTAAAGCACATTTGGACTGTGCAATGTAATTAACAAAACAATGAACTTTTCTCTATCTCACAGGCCAGGCACTGTGTAATCTATAATACAATTATATTCTTTGGGTCGCTGGTTCTCAGTCAGTGATTCGTGACCCACTTCTAGTTTTGCTTTTTGCTTTGGATGATTGACAATTCTACTAGGCATGTAGTTGGAGGGTTGAAATAAAATCTGAAACAAAGTCTTTAGTCACTTTCCTTCACTCTAAACATGTCTAAAACATTTTAACGCAAAAAGTACAAAAAAACAGAGGTTGGTGATTCAATGAATGTTGAGACACCCAAAGCATTCTGTTGTGACCACAATTAAATGTACCAACTTCTTTGTTTTCCAGTTTGACCATGAATTTGACCACTTAGTTTTGGCTATCTGTCTGGGGTAGATATGTTCAGAAGCTAGTGCCCACAAGAACTTAAAAGACAAAGCAAGGTGCAAGTGGCAACAGAAACACTGTTCTGTTGGAAGATGGATGCATAGGAAGGATAGATGAAAGGAAGGAAACAAGCATTTATTAAGCACCTATTATGTTTCAGATACAGTGATGAAATTCTTTTATAAATACTATCTTATTTGATCCTCACAACAATCCTGGAAGGTAGATGCTGTTATTATCCTCATTTTACAGTTGAGGGAATAAGTAACTTGCCCAGAATCACGCAGCTGGTAATTGTCTGAGGCCAAATTTGAACTCAGATCTTCCTAACTCCAGAAGTAGTACTCTAGCCACACCAGTAGATTGAGCCACTGAAATCTGAGCTAAATATTGGGATAAGGAACAGGATAGATATTGAGTCTGCCTTGAGAAGAGAAGGCAGAGAGTAGTTTGGAGCCATCACAAAGAGAGACCTCAGAGGAAACATAGAAAAGGCAACATGGTAACATGGAAAGAGCTCTGAACTTGGAGCCTAAGGATCTGAATTTGAATCCAACCTCTGCTACTTACTACCTATATGACCTCTGGTAAATCACTGAACTTCTCTGGGATTCCATTTCCTCAATAAGAGAACGAGTAAAAAAAAATGAATTTTTAAAAAAGGTAGAAAATTAGAATCTATGATCCTCAGGGAATCCAAACTGGCAAGCAAGAGATAACTTTGAACTGAAAATCCAAGGAGAAAAGAGGCATGGGGAGTGGAAAAAAAGGAAGGGAGATGGGACTCCTCAAGGAATGGGGTGAAGGAGGCTGAGTGGGGAATCAGAGTGGCAAGCCAAATCAAAGATTTACCAAAGAAGCTTGATACACTTTAGCGAGATGGAACAGGCCTCTTTTGGGTGACTTTAATCTTGAGCAAACTTGTTTTTTCTCTGTAAATTTAGGCTCCTGGATATTCCCTGTAATTGGCTACCAGGTAGAACCAGCTGACAACTTTGGCAAATATAAATGCATTGGAATTTATTTACTTGGGAGGAAGGAATAAGCATTTTAAAAACAGTTGATGGTTATATAAGAAGTTACAGTACATATCATAATTCAGTTTAACAAATATCAGTAAGGCCTAGTGTGTTCAGAGCACATTACTTAGGGTCAAGCTTGACAAGTAAGTTCTGTCATGAAATTTATAGTCTGGTCACTACGAAGAACCTAAGCCAAAGCAGTACCCCAGTTTTTAATGTATTCAGAGCCCAAGAAGATAGGACTATTTTGGTTTTCACCTACCATGATTATTAATTTACCCCTCTCCCAATTTCTGTTGTTATTGCTACTATAATGAAAGGGTGTCAAGAAAAGGTTCTGACCAAAATATGGCTATGGAAAGGTACAGGCTTAGATAGGAGGCTCAGGACACAAGGCTGGCCTCCTTATTAGTGATAGTTCTTAGTTTAATTTGACAGGGTTAGTTAATTGCCTTTTAAACTTACTATTGCATTTCTCAAGCAATTTCAACGAAGACTAATTTCTTCTTGTTCTTTATATTTGCTCCTCTTTATCTCCATATAGATTCTCTTTCTTAAGTCCTTTTCTTGTCTAGGATTTTTAAACTTTCTTTTTCTTCCTTCTTTAAGAAAAATCATATTTTAATTTCCCTCAATTTTCACTGAATCAGCAAATGTGGAACAACAATATAAGTCCACTGCCTTTGAGCCTGGAAATCTAATTTAAATAGCAGAATGTCTGCAAGTTAAGCTGAAGACAGTGTCATCTAAGAGAGTAAAATCATGGTACTGAAACACTGTTGTAATTTAAAATTCTAACATAAATTTTTAAATGGGCACATAAAGCTAGACTTTCAATGACATTTTTAATTTTCAAAGTTAAAAGCATTTCTAGTGGAATATAATTGCTTTCAGAAGTTTAACAGAAGCAGTTAGTAAAAGTGCAAGCTGTTGATTTATTCAACCATATCTTCATTCATTCTTTTATTTACAAATAAAACATCCATTCATCCTTTCAATAAATTTTTATTAAGTGCTTTCTATCTGAAGGCACTATACTGAGTGCTAGTGAGGACCCCAATAAGAATAAGACACAATACTTGCTTGCAAGAAATACAATACAATACACTAATCTTCCATATAATATTTTGTTATTTGTAAACAATTTGTAAAATTCTCCTTAAGTGACCAATGATTCCTATACAACCAAAAGAAGGCTGTGGGTAGGGAAATATCTCTACACTCTTAGTTCATACGTATACTCTTAGATGCTCTCATAAACTATTTCAAAAACCTATCAGGCATCCAACCCATGTCTAGTAAAATTCAAATTTTTCCTCCCAGATTTCAGCACACACTAGATTAATGTGGTGCTTTTAATCTTATATTACTATACTAAAACACTACAATTACATCGCTTTTAAACATAGCTCTCTCTCTCTCTCTCTCTCTCTCTCTCTCTCTCTCTCTCTTTCTCTCTCTCTCTCTGTACTGGTCAAGAACTTCATAGTTAAACTTATTTAAAGGCCTTTTTAAAAACTACTTTTCAACCAGAACAGACCAGTTTTGAATAGCTCTGCCACCAAAATCCATATTATACTAACTTTTAAAAATCCTCTTAAGAATTAATACTTTCTGTACTCAAAAGTGTGGCTCCAAGAAGTCTAGGTGTTTCAAACCTGTGAGTTGGCACACAAAGTTATCTTCCTCTCTATTTATAGAAGGATATTTGGCTGCCTTTCATCTCACTTGGACTGGGATCTATAAATTGAATTTAGGATGTCCTCTCCAAGAGCATTCCAAATAGCATATATCTATATCTATATATGCATATATGTGTATATATGTGAACGTGCATACATATGTGTATGTATGTATGTATGTATGTATGTATGTATGTATATGAAAAAGTAACTTGGTAGGAACAGAAAAATACATTGCCTCTGTTTTTCAATTGAGTAGGGGACTTTTTATTCAATTGACCAAGCGGAATACAGAAGTAAAAGTTTATTTTGCATTATTAATAAGTTATTGGTGAGATTTTTGATATTAATTTTAGGGGGAAATGAATGAAGCATACATTGGGAAAAGCTTAAGAAAAGGAGAAATGTACTTTTTAGTCCTTTGCTTTTCATCCGTTTCTTCTGTTCTGTTTTAGTACTAATCCTTTTCAGATACCTTTATGGGACACATTTTTCACTTGAGGAAAAATTAGGCAAACAACCAAGAACATTTATTGAATGCTATTATATGCCAGGCACCGAGGTAGGGGAAGAGAGAGGTAAAGCGTAGCTCAAAACCTCAGGAGTTTACAGTCTAGTCAGAAAAGGACATTTCAAAGTAGCAGATAAAAATAACTAAAAGAATGGCCTAGGGGCAGCTGGGTGTCCTGGTGAGTAGAGCACTGGCCCTGGAGTCAGGAGGACCTGAGTTCAAATCTGGACTCAGACACTTGACACACTAGCTGTGTGACTTTGGACAAATCACTTAACCCCAACTGCCCTCCCTTCTTCACTGAAAAAAAAAAAAAAAGAATGGCCCAGAAAGCAAGTGTTAGGTGAACCCGGGAAAGGAAGATCCTTATAAGACTGAGATGGTTGAAGAAGGATTCAATGAGATTAAGAAACTCAATCTTCACTTTAAAGTAAAGATGGCATAAAACTACATTAATATAAACAGGGTTATCTTCTGTGATAAGGGGGGTGGTGGTGAAGAGGAGTACTGATAGAAGGGATATCAAGAAACATTGCAAAACAAAGGATCAGTAGGGCATAGCGATTGACTATGACACATAAGGTAGAGAATTGATGCAAGATAATTATGGGAAACTGAGAAAATGGGAACTGGTGACTTCATTAACTCTTATGGATTCATTAGTCACTTCCACACAGATGACTCCAAAATCTACATATCCAACTCCATTCACAACTCCAGGCCCACATCTACAACTGTCTACTGAACAATTCGAAATATGTGCTGCTCGGTACCTAAAATCCAGCATGACCAAAAGTGTACTAACAATCTACCCCCTAAACTCACTCCCCCTACTAAACTTTCTTATTTCTGTTTGGGGCATTACCATCCTTCCAATTTTTGTTGTTCAATCATTTCAGTCACGTCCAGTTCTTTATTGACCTCATCTGGGGTTTTCTTGGCAAAGAAACTGGAGTTGTTCACCATTTCCTTCTTCAGCTCATTTAACAGGTGAGGAAATTGGGACAAACAGGGTTCACTGACTAGCCCAGGGTCACGCAGCTAAGAACAGGCCAGATTTGAACTCAGGAAGATGAGCCTTTCTGACTCCAGGGGTGGCACTCTATCCACTGCCCAACTAGCTGCCCTCCTTCCAAGTACCCAGGCTCAAAAAGCCTTAGCAACATCTTTTTAACATTTTCTTGAAGCTAACTCCTCAGGAAGTCCATTCTACTTTTGAAAAGCTCTCATTGTTTGGAAGTTTTTGCTTATATCAAACCTAAGTCTCTATCCACAACCTCCACCTATTACTCCAAGCAAAAACACATCTCTTCTATGTTAAGGCCCTTTAATACTTGAAGATAACTATCATGCTTTCTAAGACCTCCATTCTTCAGACTTAACATACCAATTTCCTCCATATGGTTCTCACATAGCATGACCTCAAGGCCTTCACCAATTAATCAGATTGCCCAACTCTGGATCAACCAATCAGTAAGCATTTATTAAACACCTACTATGTATCTGGTACATTGGGCCTTGGTGCCTAAGTGCTGGGGATACAAGTACAAAGAATGAAACAATGTCTACCCTCAGGGAGCTTATATTTTTATATATTTTCTTCACTTCATCAATGTTCTTCCTATTATGTAGTCCACAGAACTGAACACTATACTCAGGATATAGTCATACCAGGACTATCACCTCCATAGTCTTGCTATGCCTCTTAATGCAACTTAAGAGTTCATTAGCTTCTGGGGCTGCCATAACATATTTTTGACTCATATTGTACTTGTGGTACCCTAAACCTCTCAGATCTTTTTCAGAGTCTCAAGATTTTCTTTTACTCATTCAGCAATTCTGCATGGCACTTAGGATGAAATCTTATAAAAAAAAATTTTAAATACATAGAATTTTAAATGATGTCCTTGTGATTGGTCACGTACTATATCCTGGTCTTCAAAGGCTCCATAGTATAAGTGATTTTCAGCTGTTGATTCAGTCACTGGAAGGAAAGGGGCCCAGTTCCAACTTTCTTCTGTATTTTTGTCTTGAGCTTTTTTGTTTGCTCATTTTTCCAGGCTATTTCTTGACCTTAGAGCTTATGTTGGTGTTAGGCTCTGCTTTGGGGTAAAGGTAAAGAGGGGGTGAGAGTGGGAGGCAGAATGTCTGTCTGAGATTGTCTTTTATGTCCTTCTACTGCTTTTGCAGCATAGTTTAGGGGTCTGTAAGTTTTTGGTGTTTCCAGAGTAGTGTGATCCGGGCAGAGGTCTGTTCCTTGCCTTCCTGGTCTGCAAATTCCTGACCTGGTTTGGATTTGCTGGCTTATGTAGGACTGAGTTTTTGTAGACTGCTGTGGGACTCTGTCACACTCAGACTGCTGGCATGCTGTAATAACAATTTAGATTCGAAGATCTTTCCCACCCATTAATAGGCCATGTGACCTGCTTACATCACAGCAAGCCTAAATCACATGTTGTGGGAAGAGCTTGCTGAGAGGAAAAGGAAAGTCTGTCACAAGGAATGCTGGGAGAGCAGTTAGAGCTGGGGGGGAGAGCAGACATGTGGTGGCAGTGCTGTGCGTGATCGTCATTGGCAAGGTGCCAGCAGGGGGCAGGAAGGTTATGGGATGGCTTGGCTCCCTGATGTAATGCTGTATTTTAGATTCTTTGCTATTATTTTAAAGTGGCCTTACTGGTTCGGGAATTTGTTTGCTGCTTGTATGGGTCAGACTTACTGGTTTTGGGACCTGGTGCCCTGGTGTCTGAATAAATGGTTTACTTCTTATACCTTCTATACAGACAGTCTCTTATATTTTGCAATACAGTACTACATAATTATAATTATTGACCATATTGTGATTATTGCCTTGCTAATACAGATGCTCTCCAGTTTCAGAAGAAACCGAACTGCTTGCTCCACCTTGGTTTTAGTTTCCTACCCTAGCTTATTTCACTGCAGACTTACAAGTGTGCCTAGAGGTTAGAACTGAGTCTACCTTCTGCTCTTGGGCAGACACACAGTTATGTTCTGGAACTTGTTCCTAGCTCCTTATACAGGTAGGGACCCTGCTTCCCTGCAACTTGACTGCTCCCCTCTGCCCTGAACTATGGACTCTGCACGGAACTGGGTAATAGGCAACTGAGCTGCCAAGCGGCATCTATTCCTGCTCCCAGTGCTAGTACAGGTTTCCTGCCAAGGTGTTCAGACCTCTTACTGTGCCTGAGCACTGGTCCGATGCCACATCCACAGCCCATTTCTGCCTGCTGCGGTCACTGCTGCTGCTGCTGTACTCTGTACTGTGGCTTTTTCGTGGCTTTCTCATCAGTATATGGTTTAGCACACTTTCTGGGTTATTATGAAAATTTGTTTTTGGTGGGACAGAGTTAAGGCAAAGTTGGGACCTCTCACTTTGCCATCTTGACTCTGCCTCCTCTTACTTTCAAACTGTTGCCTTCTGTTCTTCCCCTCAAACCCCATCTAGAATGAATAAATAAAGCATTATTAAGTTCCTAGTATGTGCAAAGCCTTGTGCTAAGCACCAGTGGATACAAACAGAAAAATTAAGACAATTTCTAATAGGATCAA
>CM053627.1:172244681-172295435 GCA_028646595.1 Phalanger gymnotis
TGATGAGTAAACTGAAGACTAGAAGGGTAAGTGACTTGCTCGGTGTTACAAAGGTTATGAGTAACAGAACTAAGTTTTGAATAAAGTTCTACTGGATTCAAATCCCAGTGCCAAAAACTGCATTGGGAGCAAAAAAGAACAATGAAGAATCCTAACACCATTGGTACTGATGAATTTCAATTTGAGCTGTTTTGATTTTGAACTGAAACTGGGCTACTCAGATAGGTAGTTCTTTGTTAGAAATGTGCAACTTAGAAGACATGAACCATAAACTTTGGGCTGAAATAGATATTAGATGTCATATGGTCCCACTACCTCTTTTTGCAAATGTAGAAAATAATTCCCCATTTAGAGTTAAGAAGACCAGAATGCTGTCTCAGACACTTACTAGCTATGTGACCCTGGGCAAGTCACTTAACCCTATTTGCCTCAGTTTCCTCATCTATAAAATGGGCTGGAGAAGGAAATGGCAAACCACTCCAGTATCTTTGCCAAGAAAACCCTAAATGGGGTCATGAAGAGTCAGACACAACTGAAATTACTAAAAATCTATAGACGAAGAAAGTAAAAGACGGACTATGCAGGTCAATTGTCGCTTATTTTTCACACAAAGGAACTTACCTTAGCATCTGATATTTCACAGCACATCTCTTGGGCTACAAAGTTTGGGTTACAGTAAACTTGAAGGCGGTGAAGTTCAATCTATTGAAAAACATAAAATGACAAGCAACTATTATAGATTTCTTGATATTGTTTATGTATGAGAGATTAAACACTCATGGAACATGGGAACACATCCAAAGTGAAATCTTGAAATTAAACCTGACTTCTTGGCAGCTCTTTTGACAGATTAAATGGGTTAATTCTAGGATTTAACCATTTCCTAGGTCTTTAGGCATATTTGGCCTCATTAGAAGAAACCAAGTAACAATGCTATGAATTGACAACTCTGCTGATCTTTTCATATCAGAAAAGAAAAGAAATACCTAGTTGAGAAATCAAAGAGAAGCTACACCAAAAAAGAGTAACTGGTCTATCAAAAATAGAGGTGAGGGAATATAAAAAAATCAAAGCCTATTTTGGAAAATGCTTAACTCCCTTTTACCAGAGCTCTTACTGTAGAATGATCAGCTCACAGATACTTTTCAATCTGAACTCAGTAATTAAATGAAATAAGTCTGCAAGTTTATATGTCCATATAAACTATGTTTAAGATTTATGAATCTTAACATTTTTGTAGTGCCAGAGTTCTTTCATTTAAAAAAAAAATTTGTTTCAAGGCTGATTTAATCCTCAGTCTGCATCCTCTACAAGGGTACCGACACTTTTAATATGCCTTTAATTTTGTAGTAAATGTTACAAAACTCTTACCTCTAGCTGCTAAATTATCTTATAATTATTATAGCTCATTATACCATCTTTTATAATTATTTATGTTACCCAATCTTTGCTCTTATTCACCTGATACCCCTGGGATGGAAAACAGTTTTCTGGGTAATGATATTTATTTATTTTTGAGGGAGGAGGCTAGGCAATTGGGGTTAAGTGACTTACCAAGGTTGCGCAGTTTATTTTTTAATGGTATTTATTTTGAGAGGCAGCAAGTCATAGTGGATAGAAAGTTGTCCTTGAAGCCCAGAACACCTGAATTCAAGTCCTGTCTCTACTACTACTGACTGTGTGATCCTGGGCCAGTCATTTAACCTCAATGCTGTAAGCAACTCTCTAAGACTAAAGTCTAGCCTGAGGAGACTATCTTCATCAGGGAATTCCCTATCCTAATGAAATCACAGGTCCAATCCCTATCCTTTTCCTAATTTAATTTTAAACTCCCTCCCCCAAAAATACCACTAGCTGCACAAGGTATTTTTAATGGTCAGAATTATATATTTTGGAAATCAAGTATAATTGTTTAAGAACTGTGAATTATTGTTGCTGTTGAGTCATTTTAGTCATGTCTGACTTTTTGTGATCCCATTTGGGGTTTTTTTTGGCAAAGATACTGGAATGGTTTTCCATTTCCCTCTCCAGCTCATTTTACAGATGAAGAAACTGAGGCAAACAGGGTTCATTGACTTACCTGGTATTATATAGCTAGTAAGAGTCTGAAGTCAGATTTGAACTCAGGTTTTAAATCCACTACACACCACTTAGTTGCCCAAGAACTGTGAGTTACCTCAATAAAATATTCTCATAGGTGCCTTTGAAAGCATCCAAATTGTGCTTAGGTTTTTTTTTTGGGGGGGGGGGAGTACTTTTTTATTTTTACAATCCTTCTCACGAAAATTTACTAATATCAAATCCAGCTTGTAAATGTTTACTTCTTAAAAAATCTTCAGAGTCCAGTTTTATATTCCTTCTTTTCCAGATTGTGGGAGAATAATCATCTCAGCCTTAGAGATAAATGTAAAAGCATCTTCAGATTGCTAAGATTTTTGTAAGCCTGGATTACTCTTCCCAAAGTCATGAGATCATTGATTTAGAACTTGAAGAGGCCTTAGAGATCATCTAGTTCAACGCCTTCCTTTTATCATTGAGGCTTAGAGAGATTAAGCAATTTGTACAAGGTCACACAGGTACTTCATGGCAAGATTCAAACTCAGCTCCTCTGCCTGCAGTTCCAGTAGCACACTTTATACTGTACCACACCCACTACCTCCCCAAATTATATGGCTGATGGTAATGTCGCTTGAAGAACTAGAGCCCAAGAGAACACTATTAAATCAATAGCAGATTATTTAATACAGTACGTAATTCAAAGCAACTGCTATTGAGAAGCTGAATGGACAGAGTCTATTGTTCTTAAATAAGAATTTCAGATAATCTGGAATCATTTAAAGCTCATGTTTCCCCAGCCCTTTGTATTTCAAAAATCCAATCTTTTAACATAATTATATTATGCATCATACTTTCACCAAAATTTAATTTTCCATAAAATTGCTCTTTTTAGACTGGACCCAATTTCTTTTAAACCTCCTGTCCACAGATAATTTGTCCAGGGTATATTATGTGTCAAAATATTATACCTATTTATATGAATATTATGAAAGCCAGCATAGCATGGTGAATAGAGGTCCTGGTTCTGGTGGGTTCAAGACCTGATTTTGATACCCAATAACTGTGTGACTATTAACAAGTCCCTCAACCTCTTAAGGTCCCCAGCTACATTCTAAGACTTTAAGTTATAGATGAATTGCTGATATTAATCAGTGGAGATGTTCTGACATTGATGAAATCACGGCCCTGGTACCAGAGAGAGACCGACAGACAGAGAGAAAGAAGAGACAAAGAAAAATGGGGGAAGGGTGAGGCAATCTGGATATAAATGTGTCTAACCTGTGATTTTCATTGGTGTTATAGACTCACAGTGAGGAAACTTCTTCTACCAATGGAGACCAGCACCTGTTAAGCAACTTGTAGTCTTAAAGAGCTGTCTAGGTACCTGAAAAGATGGGTCACTTGCCCAGGGTCACAAAACCAATAGGAGTCAGAGGTAGGGATTCAAACCGACTCTTCCTGAGTCTGAGGCCAGCTTTCTAGCCTTTATGCTACATGTACATACATATAAACACATATACATATATATATACACATATATATGTATAGGTATAGGTATAGGTACAGTTATCCCTTCCACATTGTGACTTTCTCCCTCATGGTTTCTATATTGATGGGTCGGCATAAGAAATTAAATGGGAATTTGGGGGGAATTTTGCAGAAGCTGTAGATGACTTGTGAAGACCAGCAGACACCACAGATCCTATGACCAAATACTTAACCCAAATTTTACAATAAGGTACTGCAAACACCCCATAAAAGAAAAACAAAAAATTCAGACTTCTTCTCTGTTATGAAAGGAAGGACAAAAAATTTTTCATGGATTTTTCAGATCAAGGGCATGCCACACCTCTAACCCCCATGATGTGGAAAGTATAACTGTGTATACATACATACATACATATATATATATATACACATATACATATATATACATATATATGTATATATATACATGTCTGTATGTATACATCCACATTTATATGTATACACATATTATGTGACTATCAATGAGCTTACACAAGGTAGTCTTTTTTACTTAATATTGGCACAATTTCCTTTGGAAGGATATGTAAAATAAGGATTCAAAGAAAAGTACACTTTGCTTTAATACAGAAGCATTATCCATTTGCTGTCCTGGTCACGAGCACTGCTACTTACATCTACAGGTTTGCCATCCGATGCCCGGGCAGCAATGACAGTTCTGCCATGAAAGTCAACAGAGTCCTTTTCATCTGTCTGCCTTCTCTCAACTAAGTTACAATCCACATACAGAGAAAGGATCCTGGACTGGATGCTGAGGCCGAGCTTATGCCATTGCCGGTCAAATAGAGGATAAATTTCTCGACTTTTAAAAATGTAGTGCAACATTTCTCCCTGATGAAAGGCCATCACTTCCACTGCCTTTTTTGTACCATCAATTATTATAGATACCTGCAAAAATATAAAATGTTTACATATCTTATTCTTTAAAAATATTTTGAAGCTGCTTTAAAAAATAGAAAGTGGTATCAAAGAAAAAAAAAGAAATGAAGTTGACGTAAACAGTGATGCCATTAGTACCTTATTAAATTTAACATGCCTGTGGTATGAATGAAATGTACTTTTAAAAAAAAGTATTGAAGTTCATTGTTTCTTATGCAATCATTTTATTCTCTTTATATTTAAATGTTTTTATTAATGATCAAATTCATCAAAAAAAGAATTTTTAAAAAAAATTTAAGACTGCCACATCAAGATGTGTACAAACAATATCTTAATTCAGTGAAAGACCAAATTTGTGAATCGCCAGGCCAATGCAAAACCACAATAGTGTCTCTAGTATATAATAAGTACTTAATAAATGCTTATTGACTGAATGTCAGAAAGATGAGGAAATAAGGCATTCAAGATAATTAAAATCCCATTATCCAATGAGGTCTAGGTAACTATAGCTTCAGTTCAGATGTTACTAATTTTCAAAGATTTTTTTATCTCATTTCTCACAACTACTGTTCCAAACCTCTTTATTTTTGAACATCCTACTAAGTTCATCCTCAACCCTAACACCCACAACTGGATACATAGCCTACTCCCTGGAAAAATTGAGATCTTCTGAGCCTCACTCTTAAAACGTGGTCAGCATTCTTGTCTTTTCTCCTCCAGTTAGGGAAATAGATCATTGGATCATAGAAAATGACCTTCAAGTTCACCTGGTCTAACATCCTCATTTTACAGGTGAGGAAACTGAACCTCAGAAATGTTAAGTGACTTTCCCAAGGTGATTGTGCTAATAACTGACAGAGCCACTCTCTTCTGTCTTCAATCATCACCTGACAACTCACTCCTTCCTAACTTTTTAGAAGTTAACTCAGGTCTCCTTAATGTAAAATAGCCCTCTCTCAACCTTGTTAGTCCACCTAGCTACCATTCTACATTTCTCCTTCCATTCATAGCAAATGTTCTTGAAAAATATTGTTTCTATATCTATTGCCCCTACTTCCTCACTACCTACTCCCTCCTCAATCCCTTATAATTGACCTTCTGTCTCCACTACTATATTGAAGCTGTTCTCTCTAAAGTAACAGCCTCCCTACCACCAAATACAATGTATATTCACTCTCCTCGGTCTCTGTAGCTTTTTGAGCTATTGACAACCCCCTCTTACAAAATTTTTTCTCTTCTCTTGATTTCAGAGAGAAATGTACTTTCCTGGTTTCACTTCCAAACTCTCAAATTGCTCCTTCTCTGTCTTCTTCACTGGCTTCACATGCTCCTCCAGATCCCTTATTTTGGTCATTTCCCCAAGAATCTGCCCCGTGTTCCTCTTCCCTTTTCTTTCTATATAATACTCAGTGCCTTGGCAACCTCATTCACTATCATGATTTCAACTACCTCGTCTACATGCATGATTTCTAAGTGTATATTTTGACTTTTCTTCTGACTTTTCTTTTAAGGTCCAGACACAAATATTCAACTGCCTATAAGATATTTCCACCCAGTGGCACCTCAAACTCAAACTCGATGTGCCAAAACAAAACTTATCTTTCCTCTTAAATGCATTTCTCTTTCCGACTCAATTATTTCTCACTATTCATCTAGTCTCCTATTTCTACAAGCTTAAAATTACCTTTGATTTTTTTCTTCTTAACTCAATCACATGCAGCCAGAAACCAAGTCCTGTCAATTCCATGAGATAGGTAGTAGAGTTCACAGTGCCATTCACAATGCTCTTTTTTCCAGTCTTGAATTCAGGAAATGTTCATATTTGTTGATTTTTGTCAAATTCATAATAATAACACAAGAACTTAATAAGAATTCTGACCCTCAACCATTGTGTTAGCCATTTAATTCAGTTTTATTTTTCTTAAAATTATGGGAAGACTTTTGGGAATAAAATTGTCTTTATGTGTATCTGTACAACCTAATATTTCCTTGACCTTTTCTTACAAGAGAAAACAGTAGTATAAACTCTTATGTCTTCTTACCTGTGGTACATTACGATGATCTAACAATTGCCACAGAAACCATCGTTCCTTTTTGGTGCTTCGTCTCACACGGAATATGGCTGCTATGGAATATTCTTCTGGAAGTCCTTTGGGAAATATCTTCCTATGAAGGAAAAAACAAAATCCAAGCTATTATTATCAACTAATTAAAGAGAATATAAGAAGACTTTATTTTAAAAAGCTAATAAAAGGACAAATTCAATCATTATATTGAATGGGACACAACTTCTTGGCCATGGCTCCTTTATTACTCTGTAACTCAGTACTAAGTGGGATAATTTATACAAAGTGTTTTATAAACCATCAAGTGCTATATAAATGCTAGCTATTATTAGAACTCTTACATAATGGAAAAATGGAAGCTACAGAACATACTTATTCACATTGGTTTTGCTTTTGCATATTTGCTGATATTTTACTACTGAAACTGAAGTGGGCAGGGGAGGGGATAGGGAGAAGTTATGTAGTAACGTCTAATAGCAAAGTTCAGGCAATTAATGAAGCTAGTCTGAATTTTAAAGGGGACTGGCAATCATGTAAATATAAAGGATTATATTGTCTGTTACTCAAAGCTGAAGATTTATCACATTAAACTTTTTTATCACATTAACTTCCTTTGATTATAAGGCTATTTAAACCTCCAGTAATAATCCCAAAATATCACCGGAGTTTCAATTTTTTGACCCATTTTTACTCCCATAAGGGAGTAAAGGGAATAAACAAAATCCTTCTACATGACAGCAAAAGCTAGTGTGATATATTAGAGGTATCTGTGTTTGTGTCTTAGCTCCCTAATAGGCAGTAAGCTTTATGAGGGCAGAGGTCATATGTTATCTAAATTTTATCTTTCCCCTAACACCTTGTATAGTGATACTCAAAACAGAAGCTTAATAAATGTTTGATGAATGAATTCATGAATATTGTATTCTGTGCCAGGCCTAGCTCAGGCCACTCCCGTGATTCAGGTTCAGGATTAGAATGAAATGAGGCAGTAGCAGACCATGGAATGCAATAAAAATAACTTTAATGAAAATAATTAAAATGAAAACAATTCCTGAAGTTGAAAACAGTACTTACTCACACCAAAAGTTTACTACTCTACCACTTTAGTGCCCTCTCATTAGATCGTGAGTTCCTTGAGAGACAGGTATTGTGTTTTGCCTCTTGCTGTATCCCCAGCATTTATCAGAATGCCTGGCATGAAGTTTTTTTTTTTGTTATTGTTATTGGTCAGTCATTCAGTCCAGTCCAACTCTTTGTGGTGCTGTAACAACAATGTTGCTAGCAGTTGCTGTGGCTGTGTAAGACCAATAACACCAGCACGCAGCAGGGCTGCTAACAAAGGTTCTTTGATCTGCTTTTCTAAGAGAAGCAATTTTAAGAGGTTAACAAGCTCAGTTTAATTAAACATACATATGTCATTCACTTAGTTCTGAGGGAAAAGATCAGCCCCCTGAACTTTAGGGCAAACACAAACAGAAATTACAAGCATATATTATATAAACAGAGCAAATAACACAAACTAGTCTGTCCAGAGAAGCACCAACATCTGGGTTATCAAAGCCGGGGGGAGTGGCCTGCTTCAATAGTATGCCCAGAGTCTCATTACTCTTTCAGTGAGTGTACTTCCAAAAGTCAAATGCTAACCTTCCAGCACATATACCCTGTTCAGGATCCTGAGGGTTGGGGCCGATTTAGCATTGAGAAATCAGGGCGTGGTAAAGTTAGTCAATCACTAGTACCACACGGTACACATTGTTTCCAATCAATGACTCCTGATTGCCTTAGTGATGAGAAACACTCCAAGACAAAAAGATCCCACTTTACATGCCCCAGTCAAACAAAGGCCAGGCTCATTAAAGGCATTTGATAGCCTTAGCATCCCAAAAGAGAAGAATAGTAAAAAATCCTGCCCTGATTACCATTACAGACCTCATAGGCCATACTATCTGTGGGATTTTCTTGGCAAAGATACTGGAGTAATTTACCATTTTCTTCTCTAGTGGATTAAGGCAAACATCTGTTAAATGACTTGCCTTGGTTCATACAGCTAGTAAATATCTGAGGCCGGATTTGAACTCAGGTCTTCCTGACTCCAAGCCCAGCACTCTATCTGATGAGGGCACAGTCTCTGGGAACCCCCTTGAATCTGGAATACAGTTTCTGGGAGCCCTCTTGAACTCTCCTTGAATCTTCTGACCAGATCTGGCCCTCCCCTGAGGCCATAAGCCTTACATTATCATTAGGCCCAAATCTCTACCTACCCTTGCCCTTTGTTGTCCAGCTACTTCCCACCTTTGATACTATCAATATCCTTGCCTTCAGCTACTTCCCACCCTTAATCCCATTCTCTTGCTTCCTGGACCTCATCCAGGTCTCATCAAGCTCCTCCTTAGACTCCTCCTCAAGACCCTCCCTAAACCCCTCCTCTAGTCACCCCACACCACCCCTCAATCCCTCCTACAACCTTTGTGTATATAATCTCCATCTTGCCTCCATGAAGGCGCTCAGATTCAATCTAGCTCAGTAGATTGAATCTGGCCCGCTTGTGAAAACAGGTGTCACAAAGTGTGGGATTTCTTAAGACAACCCATTATGGTGAATCTTTAATAAACTTTGTCTTTTCCCTTGGCTGAGAAGCCTTGAGTTGAATTCTTTCAGCAGGACCCGGCATGTAGGTATTTTGGGGTCTCGAGCACCCCTAGAAACCTATGGTTTCCTACCACCATCATTTTCCTTAAACCTCTTCATATCCACTGGCATACAGTAGGTACTTAATAAACGTTCATTGACTATTGACTGACCCCAACCCCCACCTCCCTTATTCTAGGGCAATCAGCAATCTCACCAAGGCCACTGGAATTCCACTAAGACCTCTGACACCAAATTCTCAAAGGCCCTCAGGACTTGCAGCAAGGAAACCAAACTGCTTCCCTTAAAGACTAGTTCAGCTTATATAAAATAAACTCTGCTCCTACCACAGTGGGCAAAAGAAACACTTTACATACTTCCTTCCCTCAGTATTATCTACATTGAAAAAGTAGACAAACCTATTTTAAAAAACCACTTCAAATATACCATGAATTCAAATACATCAAGAAAAGCAGCAGAATTTCCCACTCTCATACCAGCTAAGAAAAGTGTGAAGACTGCTGAGGTTCACACTGTCTTCATGAACCAAATAGGGGACTCAAAATCAGGTCTTCCTAATTTGGGAAAGGAGAAAGAAGAATAGAAATAAATTTATACAGTTCATATTATATGTCAGGTACTGCACTAAGTGCCTTACAAAAATTAGCTCACTTGACTCCCCCAATAACCTTGTGAGGCAGGTGCTATTATTATCCCCACTTTATAGTTGAAGAAACTGAGGCAGATAGAGGTTAAATGACTTGCCCAGTAAGTGTCTGAGGTTGGATTTGAACTAGGGGCTTCCTGATTCTAGGCCTAGAACTCTATTACCTACTTTCCTCAAAGCCACCTATCACTCCACAATTCCATGTTACTAGGGAAACTCTAATTTTTTCTTCAAAATTTTTCATGGGTAAAAATAAATGAAATAGAGAAAATCTGAGGGCAAATATGTAAGTTAAGAACTTGTCTGTAGTTCTTAGTAACTTGGAAAACACACAAGCCCATAATTCAGCTACTTCTGATCAACGTGAATATGTAGCCATGGTAAATAGCAATTTATTCCTCTGCAAACTCACTATCAGAGACCAATTAGGATAGGCAAGGTTGATAATGACTTGCATTACAAACTCCTTCATAAGCTTATGGAGGAACATATGAATGCTTCTAAAATATAATTTCTGCTGAAAATACATACTGCTGATAAGATAAGCTTTTATTACTGTTTATTATACAGTAATATATTTAATCTAGGGAGGGAAGATTTCTTAATATCTCAAAAAATGACGTGATACATAATTCTAAGAAATGTGAATTGCTCAATAATTAAAACTCTAACTCCAGAAACTAAAAGGTGTTGTATTTCAAGAATATATTCTTCCATTACTGAAGGGAAACAATTTAAACTAATGTTATTTAAGAGAAAGGATATTATAGAAGACTAATAAATTTCCTTGCGCTAACACTTTTGTTCTTCAGTCATTTTTCAGTCATGTCCGACTCTTTGCAACCTTATTTGGGACTTTCTTGGCAAAGATACTGGAGTAGTTTGCCATTTCTTTCTTTAGATCTACAACTTAGCCTAGGGTAATTAATGAAGGAAGAAACCCACTATCATCTTCCTTCTTGTGATTATATAATCTACCTTCAAAAAATGCTTTTGTTAGACTCTTTGAAAGTTTCAGGCAGAAAAAATGTCTGTATCATGGAAAGGATCCATTTACATGAAGATGCTTATGACTACATTTTATGTTTTAGAAAAGAAACTGGAAACCAAGTGAGTGCCCATTGGTAGGGAGAATGGGTCAACAAATTGTGTTTTATCAATATAATGGAATATGATTTTGCTGAGAGAAATGATGAAAATGAAGGCTTCAGAGAAAACTCGGGAAGATTAAGAAATGATACAGAAAGAAATGAGCAGAACCAAATGAACAAATTACATAATGATGACAACAAAGTAAAAGAAAAATAACTTTGAAAGTCCTCAGAACCCAGTCATAAATCACGACTTCAAAAAACTGATAATGAAGTATCCCTCCCACCTCTTGGCAGAGAGGTAATGTACTAGAGGTGCAGAATAAGACATATATTTTGAGGTTTTGGCCAATGTGTTGGTGCCTTTTTCTGGACTATATTCGTGCCAAGGGAAGGCTTTGGGCAAGGGATGGAAAGGAGATATGAATTAGTGGGTAGTGACAAAGACACGCAAAAAACTAGAAAGGAGTATCAATAAAGCATTATTTAAGATACAAAGAAGAAAACAAAACCAAAAGAACCCTAGGTGGCAAATGGCAATTTCATTACTACCTTGTTAAACTTAAACTTTAAAAAATAAAATGTACATAACAGAGGCTCATGTTTTCATATATAATCCTGATTTTTTTGGTCTTTGTGTATCCAAATATGTTTCTCTTAAGTTCATAATGATTTTAAAAATTCTTATATTTAAAATAATAAAAATAAATAAAAACATACTTTTAATCTTTAGGATATAACTCTGCATTCACAACCTCACAAATACTAACAATAAATGTTTTAATATCACTTCTCTGTGTCATGTAGCAGTTTCCAATATAACGGCAGCCAACTGAATCATACTTTGGTCAAATACCAGAGATATACAATGACAACACACTATGTCTGAGCTATTTGAGCTTGAATATCTTTGAAAGGGGTGTGGTTTCCTCTGAGATATTCTATCCATTGCTTATGCAGTGATACTTCCATTGAAAATAAATATTGCTGCTATCACTTGTTGAATCATTCGAATAAAACATAATTACATTTTTCTGGAGCAAACATTGAAATAGGATGAGGGAGGGGTAATTCCCCTTTTTTATATGTTTCATCTGATTCGTAAATGAAAGTATTAATAATCTATAAGAACTTTAAAGAATATTTTAATAGGTATTGATACTAAACACAAACTCCAAGCTATGTGGAACAAAAATATTTGAAAATACAGCAAACTAGCAAAGAAGTTCAAAGCCATGTGGAAACAAGACAAGGTGCATATCATCCTTGCTGTTCCGTCTGCTATTGCAATTACACTGAGAACGCTTTCAGTGAGCCTACAGAGGTTAAGCTTACATTCTAATACAGCTAAGATGGTACAATGGATACAGGACTTTGAATCAGGAATATTTGAGTTCAGATGTGGTCTCAGACTCTTAACAGTTGTGTGTCCCTGGGCAAGTCATTTAATTTCACTCAGCCTTAGCTTTCTCATCTTTAAAATGGGGATTATAATAGTATGTGCCTCACAGGTTTGTTGCGAGGATCAAATGACATAATGTAAAACACTGCACAAGTTTTAATTTGTTGGTGTTGTTCGGTCATTTTCAGTCATGTTCATGTCTTTGTGACCCCATTTGGGGTTTTCTTGGCTAAGATGCTGGAGTAGTCTGCCATTTCCTTCTCCAGTTCATTTTACAGATGAGGAAACGGAGGCAAAGAGGGTTAAGTAACTTGTCTGGGGTCACACAACTAATTAAGTGTCATAATCTGTATTTGAAATCAGGAATATGAGTCTTCCTGATTCCAGGCTCAGCAGTCTATGTATCTAGGTGAACCTTAAAGTATGATATATTGGCTATTATTAAAATGCAAAAATCAATCATCTCATCTAGCTGTGCAAAAGTCCATATTACACTAAATATAAAAGAATAATAGTCATTATCCTTGACTCACTCTTTCTCACCTCCACTTTCTATAAATAGTTGACAAGTCCTGTCATTTCTACCTTCACAGCATCTCTCCTATAGGATCACTTCTCTCCTTTGGCACTGCTACTACCCCAGTGCAGGCCCTTATCACTTCACCCCTGAACTATTTCAGTAGGCTGCTGATTGTTTTTCCTCCTGACTCAAGTCTTGCCCCACTTCAGTTCATTCTCCACTCAGTTGTCAGGCTATCTTCGTAAAGCACAGATCTGACCTTCTCACTACCCCTCCTCCTCATTCAATAAATTCCAGTGGCTCTCAAATGCCTTCAGCATCAAATATAAAATCTCCTGTTCGGTTTTTAAAGTCCTTCACAACCCGGCTCCTACCTGCCTTTCCTTTTCCCCAAGTAATATGGGATCTAGTGACACTGGTATTCTTGCTGTTCTTCTTAAGCAAGAACTCCATCTCAAGCAAGACTCAATGGCTATCCCTGACTCTTGGCACTTCCCTCCCTCCTCATATCTGCCTCCCAGTTTCCCCGGCTTCCTTAGTTTCACTTAAAATTCCACTTTCCGCAAGGAGCCCTTCCTAGTTCTCCTTAATCTTAGTGGCTTTCCTCTAAGATTATCTCCAATTTACCTTATCTTTTTTTGTACATAGTTACTTGATTATTATTTCTGCCATTAAAATATGAGCCCTGTGAGAGCAGGAACTGATTTTTGCCTTCTTTGTATTCCCCATTACTTAGCATACTGCTTGACACATAGTAGACACTTAAATGCTTGTTGACTTGGCTCATATGCAGGGCATGTTTTATTCATTACATTTATATCTCCAGCACTCAACACAGTGTCTGCCACTTAGTAGGGCTTAATAAATACCTGCTGACTGACTTGGCTTTTTCCAGGACCATTTTTTATGTGAATCCCATAAAAAGAAATAAGAAGAATGAGATGGCAACGATGATACCCTAAGGCAGCTTACACAAAGATGAACACTTTCTCACCAAAAAGGAGGAAGAAAATTGATAGGTACTCTTAGAGCGCATGATAAAACAAAAGACAAAACTCGGAGAAATATTTTTGGATCAAGTAGTGATCACTTTACTAATAAATAACAGGCTGAAAATGGGTGCATGCTACTGGATTTGTCTAATGTCGTTGAAAGTGGTTTATCTCTGAATGTAGCCTCTGAAAAACGGCAAAGATCCAAGTACTTATAAATGCTTATTGATTGGTTGATGGAATCAAAGGTCCTTCCATGGGAGATATCCACATGAAAAGAGCCAACAATATGTCAACAAAGAAGCCTTGAACAAATATGAATCAGGCTTATCTGTTTATGAAAATGGAGGGTTTGTGATGGCTTCAGGATGAGCTCACTGCTATCAGAAATTACAGGAGAATTATGCTTTAGCAGCCTCCTTAGTGGTCAAGGTAGATTATGCAAGGAAATTGTAGAAACTGTACAGCATATCACTAAGCTCCAAGATCTAGCATCTACCAAAGACATAGCAAGACATGACCTGGTGGCTACAATTATATGTTAGAAGCTCATATTTTTTATAGACTGCAAGATGACAAATTCCTTTATTACAAATGCAAACCTCAAAATAACCTGGACAGTTCAAAGAACTGTCATGATACCATCATCATGGTAATCATACTGAAATCATACCATTATCATGGATTAAGTTTTGTCGACAATCTCCTGGAAATGACACTGATTCATAAGAAATATGTTTTCCATAGGTACCACCATATCAGATAACCATGACCTCCAAGTTATATGGCAAAAAAAAAAAGCTTTACATTGCTCTGGGAGGGAAATTATTGAAAAGGGCAGAAAGGTTATTACATAGAAAAGAGAAAACACATAGTCAGTGAAGCTTACTTTAAGAGAAAAAAAGACTGCTGGATTTTTTCCAACAAATCTAGTGCCAGCTGTAGATTCTAGTAAAAAGCACATTGTGAACACAAGATCAGTCTAGTTGTCCTGCTTTATCTTTGCCAGATAATTAAAGAAAAATTCCTTCCTGGTCAGAATTCATATAAGGTCATCAGAATCAAAAGGAGGAAAAAGACTAGCATGGTTTGATCACTTAAATTACGTGAAGAAATCAGAACAGAAGAAATAGAATTTAATCAAAGATAAAATTTTTTTTAGTAATATGGCTATTCTCTGGAGGTTGCAAAAATTCTCCCTTGTCCCTCACTCTCTAAGGTCTCACTTACTGGCCACAGAATCTGAAAATCTCAGCGTTAAAGGTGCATCTATTTTTGCTGAAGTATTTTGTTTATAGAAGGCCCTTGTTAAATTGCAAATACTTCCTGCAAAGAGTAAAGCATTAACCCCCTCGGTAGGGAGTAGTTTATCAGATAGCTAGCAATTATCTTGAAAAGCAGAAAGCAGGGACACACAAACCAATAAGTTTTGTTGGAGGGGAGAAGGAAGAAGCACAGGCTGACTGGCTAGAACAATCCTAGGTTAGACCCTGCAATGTAGGGAATTGGATGGCAGCATGTGGGCAATGTCTGGAAAGCCAATAAGAATCAGAATCAGGATAAGAATAAGAATCAAGTAGAAGGATGCCAAAAAATTGTTTTGACTATTCCATAACATAGACTAAGATGGACAAGATTTAAAGGGAAACATTTTCTATATAAAAATATGAAGTACTAGATTTAATTTGCTCATTTTTCCTACAGTCTAATAATAGCAAAAAGACATGTACAAAAATAATGATACGATGCGAAGTAGAGGGAACATGAGGTAATGTCAAGAACAATGGGTTTGGAGTTCAGATTCAAATCCTAGCTCTTACTTGCTACTTGTATGACCTTGGGCAAGTAATAACCTCTCTGGGCCTCAGTTTCCTCATCTATAAAATGAAGGAATTTGGACTAACTAATCTCTAAGGCCCCATCCAGCTCTAAATCTCATTTCCAAAAATGATGATAAAGTCTATTTTGAGCATTTAGTAAAGTGATTATTATGGTATTTCCTCAACCTAAATAGTTGCCAATGTCTTACCAAGAAGCAGATTATTAGAGTTCCTTCCTTTACTGTTTACTGAGGTAATCAGGCCAAAAAGTGCTTAGCACATTGTACTGTAGTAATAGATACACTGAATGAATGAATGAGTGAATGAATGAATGAATAGGTCATTTGACCTATAAAGGTATTAATATAGATAGAGGACTGGATTTCTGGCTTCATTAGTATATGGAAGTCTTAGTGAGGAAACTTCACCAACGCAAGTAGAAATACTCCTCTACAACTTGGAACATTGCTTGAAGTACCAAGAAGTTAAGTAACTTGACCAGGGTCACAAAGTCAATATGTGTCAGGAACAGGAATTCAAGTCCTCCTGACTCCAAAGCTGGCACCCATTTTCTATTCCATGCCACCTGCATGCCTTAAAATAGGGACCACTTTCTTTTGGATTTGTACAGAACAATTTTGCACCTCCAAAGAAACTGCTAAACACTCATCAGCTTCCTCTGCTCTTTGGGGATTTAATTGAAATTGGAAATAATTACCAAGAATTTATAAGAAATGAGACATAGTTCAGGAGATACCCTGAAAATTATGAGAACACAGTACAGAACACAGTAACTTGGGGATTTCAAAATATGCAAATCATTTAATGTAAATAAAAGAAATCTTTATTAGTCTTTCAATTATAAAATTAATAATTGATGGAATTGTGATCTCAGGGATGTGACTGAACAAAGACAGTGAGTGAGCTAAGCCTGAAATTGAATAGGAAGGGACTTTTAAGGAGCTTCTCCCTCAAATACCAGCATAATGTTTTTTTTAATGACAATTTTCTTCCTGTGATGCTATTGGGAGTCATGGTACACTACAGTTTCTAAAGGAGAAGATCTCTTGTAACATGGCGTTTACCTGGCCTTTTTAGTTTATCAAAATGCTTCACATTTACCCTCTCATTTATTCCTCATAAGTTGAGGTAAGCACAGTAGATATTAGAATTCCCATCTAACAGGCGAAAAAACAGAGGCTTTCAGAAGTCAATGGTCCTCTAGCAAGTAAGCGCCAGAGGTGAGATTATTCCTATATCCAAGGCTCTTTCCACAATCTCATACACAATTGTCTCTAGCAAGTTTTAAATATCTTTCAATTTTTGGTTTAGTCTTGTGATTTCCTGGGCATAGAGAGAATCAGGTAAGGAAACTGATTCAGATCAGTAAAATGTTCTGCAACTTTGAGTCTTAGGAATTTGCCTGGATCACTGACAAGTTGTGATTTAGCTAGGGTCACACAGCCAGCATGAGCCAGAAGTAGAATTCAAACCCCAGTCTTCATGGCTCTGAGGCCAACTCTCTACCCACTAAACTGCTGTTTGTTAAATCTGCTATTTTTTCAGGGCCCTTGGGAAATCAAAATAAACACGAGCAACCTGACTACTTAAATTTTTTAAAGATACTTTGCTATCATGTTAAAAATTTTCAGTTTATCATAGATACAAAACATCCTTACAGCCTCTTCTGAGTTAATTATTTTCAAGGCATAAAGATCAGTGTAGGTCTGTGCTCACAACTGTCTTCACAGAATAAAGGCAGCGTCTGGCAGCTCAAGCACAAAAGGCCTAGCGTAATGAAGGTGAAGTGTTTGGTCTCTCAGGACCAGGTGAGTGCCAACTGCACAAATAACGGGCATTCCCTACTGCCCAATTAATGAGAAGTCAATAAAGGCTGTCTTAGAGAATGAATTTTGTGTTCCACACTCCCTTCCAGATGGTGAGCATCACTAGGGTGGAGAAGCAAGGGAAGAAGGAGAAACTTTAAGAAATAACAAGCATTTTTAATGAAGTATGTGATGATATGTAGCCAACAGATTCATGTTTAAGACTTTTTGCTAAAGACTCCAAGGTTACCTTTTTACTAAAGGGGAGGGAAAAAACTTAATTCTTTTCCCCATAAAAAAGCAACTGCTACAAAGAATCACAAAAACTCAAAATTAGAAAGGACTTCAGAGTTATCTAGTACAATATAAGACTGCTCATCTCAGATTTTGAAGGTACCTAAGACAATCCTTGCTTGTCCTTGCTTGGAATGTGAAAAAGAAAATCTCTCTCTCTCTCTGTTCTCTCTCTTTCTCCTCTTCCTTCCCTCCCTCTCTGTCTATCTCTGTCTGTCTCTGTCTCTGTCTCTGTCTGTCTCTGTCTCTGTCTCCCCATATATAGAAAGGAATGAAGAGCAAAGCAGTTAAATGCTCTATGAAAGCTGCATAATAAACACTGAATTAAAAAAAATCTCCTGAGTTTCAACTCCCTTAAGGAAAAAAAAATTAAATTATTGTCAAGGAAAATTGAGTTAGTATAAAATTGTCTCTTGAGAAGTCCCACATCAAGGATGGCTCCTGATCGTTGCTCAATGAGTATTTTTAAACCATTAGAGAAAATAAACATTTACAAACCCTTAATTTTTTTACAGCTCATAACTATCAGTTTCTTGGAAGAAGAGTATTCATGCCCTGGACAAAATATGCTAAAAAGATGCCTCGAGCTAAGCTTATGTTCTTTTCTTATCTAAAACACTGGGTTTGAGGAGAAATAGGGTTTTTAAGGGTTTCATTGATGAAATTATAATTACTTGAAAGGCATTCCTTTTATTAGGTTACAACACAGCAAAATCATTTTTCATTTCAGTGCTATTTTGATCAAGTTGAAGTAAGAATTTTCTAGATGGTATTTAGTAAGACAATCCTTTACCTTTTTCTTTAAGAAGAAAAAAAAGTTTGATGGAAAAAATTCTATTTTTAAATCTCTAGAACCGGCTTCCAAACTAATTCTTCCATTCTGACCAAGACTGAGGCAGGGTTTATGATGAACTTCCGTATTTACAAGTATCAATGAAGCCTCTGACCTGCTGAATATCTTCCAGGAAGAGAAATATGATACAAGTTACATTTCCTGAGAGTGAAGTGAGAGATGCTTGGAGTTTATAGCAAGACGTTTCTTTTCCAGCTGACATATGCCGTCACCTGTCATGTTATAAACAATTTGGCTATCAGAGCTCAGAGGGTTAGTCTGAAAAGCCTTCCCTAGGGTGGGTGATGATGTATTTAGCACCATATCTACCAAGACTGAAATCTTAGCCCTTTTGTGTTTGCAGAGGGGATTCAAACCAAGACTGATTGTTAATGGGAAAACAAAGATTGCTACTGTCTCTTTAAGAGCCAAATAGAATTGAAAAATGAAAAATTCTCATAGATAACAGACAAAACATGCACACTCTCTCCCTGACTTCACAGACAGAAGCACTTCATAAAAAGACATTTTTCAACTGACTTCAACCTGCTAGCACAAACTGCCTTTGCTGTGACAGTCCTTTTGACTGGATACAGTAGCAATATTTGTAGTCTGAGAGGCATTTGAAGCAGGCATTACATCTGAAAAAAACAAGGTATACATGGACAAATCCTGTCCCCGGCCCAACTTTTTTCCCTATTAGTGGACCACGATTTGAGAAGGCAAGCCTGAGGTAGGCATGGGAAGACAACCTCAATACCAAGTTTCCCCATGGTTCAAAAGGCCCATGAAACACTGTTTAAGTTCTAAAACTCTTCTGATATTTTGGTTTTTTAGTGCTCTGCTTCATGGTTGATTGGGATTAACCTGGACCTATCCAGGTCCTAGAGGCCAAGTTTCCAGAAGACCTCAGAATAAAACTTGTCTCAAGATATCAGGGATTTTGCCTGATCTTCCTATCCATGTTGCTCAATAGGTTTTTCTAAATGATGAGACTAAGTCTTCTAAATCTCACTTTTCCTCCTATAAATAGTTTTAATTTTTTTATTATTATCTTTCCTGCCTTCTTTTATTTTTCCTGGGGATCAGCCCAAAAATAAATGTATTTGGAACACAGTGACTTCTCCAATTCATAATTCTCATGGAAGGAAGAATTTTTTTTAAATTCTTATGTTTGCTAAATCCATTAGCTCAGAAATTGTACTTTATAACACCAAAATACATAATAAATTTAGTCAAAAACTCAGTCACCTAGTGAGATGTTCATTCTATACAACCCCATATATCTGGAGTACTTGAATATTTCACTAAACTAATGGCCATATTCAAGGAACTTGCGAAGCCAATTACATACGTGTGTATACATACACGTACATATATATGTATATGCATGGACATACTTATACATAAATTATTAAGCCTAAAAATTCATCAAAATCTAATAAGATATTTTTAGCATGTTTAAAAGCTTGTCAAAATAACAAGTAGAAAATTTAATGGTTTCATAAATATAACTAGCGAAGAGAGGCTCAAACAAATAATTTGAATGGGGAATGATGCTGGCAATCCTTTTGTTACCTCAATCATTTTCAACTTATATAGTTAATTTTAAGTATTTCAGATATTTATCAATTGACACACAGCAATATCCTTTTTTCTAGGGTATCACTAGCTTCAATAGCTTTTCCTACAGAATCTATAGTAGGTATGATTGCTATATTTTTAAGAAGCAATAGAATATTTGAAAGTGATGAACTGTCAATCCCCTCACAGATTCCTCATAGAATTATAGTTAAAGGATATAATAGACTTCAAAATATATTGTGGAATTAATACTTGTATCATAGTTGTTATTTTTATATAGGAATATAAATTTCTCTTTCTGAAAGATATACTTGTTACAAGGAGCCCATCAATCTAAAAGAATCTGTATAAATTCTTCTTGTAGTTTGGAATCATCTTGTTTGGGGGCAACTTTTTGGTGAGAGGCCATTTTTGCTCTGGATACAACTTTTCCTCCTTGGTTCTTACTACCCAGCTCCTTCTCTTGATACCTACCCCAGCATGTCCCATATGTGGAATCTTCCTTGCTAGAAACTTTCAGCTTCCTAGCTGATTGGCACTTTCCAGTCTGTGACATATGAGGTAGTCAATCAAACGCACCTGCTAAAGACCTTTCCACTCCCTATAAAACATCTGGACCTTTTTTGTTATCTCTCTTGACCATGCCATGTGGAATGGAACCCACAAATACCCAGAACAAAATAGGAGTGGTGAGAACTTAGCAAATGCTGAGTACTTAGTTAGAAGGGTCACTCCTTGCTAGGTTATTAACTCTTCTTCTTCCTACAGTGGGCTTAAAGAAAATGTCATTCAGAGTTGATGTTTCCCACTGGTTTACTCTGTTCAATAATCTTGAAACTTTCTTCCTCTGGAGACAGCGCTCTCAATATATTCCAGTCCCTCTCCTCCTTTCTCATCTATTCTTTATAAATATTTCAAGTTAGCAAGCTTCCCTCGTGTAAATTCAAATGCAACAAATAAAAGTCTATTGCTTTCAGCTTCATTTTTGGCTAGCTTCTCCTGTAGAAGTCTCTAAGTTCCCGCCAAAATGAGCTACGATGCCCTGGCACACTTCTTTGTGATTTTTTTTTGCTCAGGAACAACATAAAATACCTCCTTGAATAACTATGGGCATTTCAGATTCTTTTAGGAATGTATAGTCAAAATTCATGTGTTTTATTGAAGGTCTCTAGTATTCTGGAGACACTCAAAAACCAATATACATACATCCCAAAAAGAAAACCTCTCATAAACATACAAACAGAGAGAGAGAAAATCACCTACTTTCTACTAAGATAAATTACCTGAAGCTACTGTCCCAGTGCTTTCCTTTTTTTAAGCCAGAAAAGTTCTCAGAAGTGATCCATATTTACTGCCTCTACTTAACCACCCCACCTACACATTCCTTGAGCCATTACCTTCTGGTTTCTACTACCACCATTCTACTGTAAATGGTTATCAATGACATGACATAAAATGAGTTGTTTCAAAAATTTGTAAGTTTCTCCATTACTGAAGATCCTTAAGCAAAGATAGGATGACCATTTGGGGCAAGGAGAGGAGGGGACAATGTTGCATAGGGAGTTTTCATTTCTTCCCAATCTGTTCTTCCCCACCTTCTTCACTCCTGTTACAAACTTCCTTATTTCTGTCAAGAACATTGCCATCCTTCTAATCTCACATCATCCTTGACTCTTCACTCTTCCTTACCCTTCTATATCTACAACATTTCTCTCACTCATCATGCCCTTCTCTATCATCATATGATAGATAACCTCTCAGTAACCTCCTACCCATACTATTACAATAGGCTCTCAATTGGTCTCTCTCTTCTCCCCTCTCCAAACCATCATCCACAAAGTTGCCAAAATGACATTAAAGCACGGGCCTGGTCCTGTTACTTCCCTGTTCAGGAAGCTTTAATTGTTCTCTTTTATTTCTAGGATCAAATAAAAACTCTGGCATTTAAACACCTTCACAACCCAGCCTTTTCCTATTTTTCCAGGCATTTACTATATTTGTATTTATTATATATATACATATATTATTTATATTCATAAATATATTTCTATTTGTTATATTACTCCTAATTTCTCCTGTCTAAAAATATCTCTGAAAATGTGCTATGTGCACATCAGTTCAACTAAACAAGAATTTCTTAAGGGTCTATTCCACAAGGTGCTATGATAGGTAATGGCAATATGAAGACAAGGAAAAAAGAGTCCCCACCCTCCAGGAGACTTTTAATTAATAATATTTACAATTATACTAATTGATTTAATTGACAATTAATTAAAAATTAACACCATTTCTAATAGTTGTTAAAATGTGAGAAAGGAACAAATAGGTTTTCACAGACAATTGTCTAGAACAGACCACATCTTCAGTCACACAGCTTCCTGAGAAATATAGGGAATATAAAATCTCACCGTACTGTTTATCGATTTTTTTAAAGCATTTGACTCAACAGGTTAAAATGTAACCTTAAACAAGGTATTTCCTCTGCACGTGCATCCTCAAACAAGGTATCTCCATAAATATGTCCAAATTAAATGAGTTTTTTGTGATGACTATGACCCAGAGATGGTTTAATTCAATAATACATTGAATATTAACACCAAATGAGGCATAAAAAAAAACCACTTGTGCTAAAGTGTTTTCCAGTATCATAGGAGATTTCAAATAGAAGATCAAAGTGAAGAATTCTCTTTCAATGGTGAGACTGATACAAAATGCTCATATTACCAATGTCATTTTAATGATTGAACTAAACCTCAGAACACAAAGCCTTAGGGAAATCCACAATAGTACAAAAGGTTCATTTAACCATCCACACTGGTAGAACAAAGTGGATTAAAAAACACCCATTACCAAGCTATCCTATAGATAAATATGCATGTGTGTATTTGTACACATATACTTGTGTGCATGTGTACAGAGATCCAGAGATTCTCAAGATATGAGGGAACATACATAAAGCATTTTGCAAACCTTAATGAACTATATAACTAAAGACCTATATAGCTGGCACATATAATGATAAGTATGCACGCACACACATGTACGTATATACTCATTTCTCACATGGCTGCATTACTCTGGGAGTTTTCTAACTTTCCACCACACCCTCAATAATCGTTATTGAGATTACCTCTTCTTCACAGAAGATCTCAACAGCCTTGTCTCTCTGATTGGAGACCGGAGCCATGAACTCCATATTCTTCATTTAAGGAAGGCACTCAGCTCAGGACATCTCATTCATCACAGGACTTCGCTACTTTGGGGTTTCTCTGACTTGTCCCCATTCTCTCTTGTCAGAACCTTTTTTTTTTACCTCCTTCATGAAGAATCTCTTGAATTTTTCAATCAGAAATTTCCCTCCTCTGAACTGATGGAGTATATATTTTCCATACCACCCATCTGACTCACGTACCTCATGCATTCATATCATCTCCCCTACTAGATCAGAGGCTCCTGTAAGACAGTTGCTGATAGTACTTTGTATCTTCCCCATCCTTAATATGCCTAGCACAGGGCTTCACCCCACTAGCTGTTAAATAGTTGTTGACTGACTGATAAACTGACTATCAGACTGATTAACCTGTGGGAACAACATCTCTGAAGAGTTAGCAGTGCTTTTTTCTGCTGTGAACACTAACAGGGGGATCAAGAAATGAGATGTAACCAGTGAGATTACATCTAACTTTATCACACATAAACTGATCCCACTTGTTCCCAGCTATCATCCTTGATTCTGGGTAGTTCTCCCAAAATGTGAAATGTTTCACATTTCCACACAAAGGGAAGACTAATTATTAGTGAAAATAAAAATAAGAAAGTAAACTAGATTTTACCCTCCATCTAATATGTGTTTTGCCTATTTAGTATCCCTTTCTAATATCTTAAATAAGACTCAACAATTTGTTTTATTTCCCTGCTTTTTTATCTATACTTAGTGGTTCAAAACAGTAACTGAGAAATTATATCAACAGGATGACATTAAAGGAGATGGAGGGACAGTGTCAGGGAGGAAGAGTTACCCCAATGCACCTTTTTCTCTTAACTTCTAAAGCATTTGAAGAAGGATAAAGGTTGGTTGTGTAGTTTTTGCCTTGGCAATAATTTGACCCACTCATATTCTCTTTATTTGAACAAAATTCTCGTAATTCATTATTTTATTTAAAGAGTGTGAACTCTGTGATAGTATGAAGACAAGGTGGCATTCTTTCCTCTTCTAAAGTCTCTAGATTCTTATATAAATTAATCAGTTTGTAGCTGTTCCATTTACAAACTGACAAATAAAAATACAAAATTTCTTCTACCAGCATTTACTGATGGAAATAAAATGTTAAAAGTTCTATTGTCTATAAGAAAAACAACTACTTCCATGGTTGGCACCCTAGCTGAACACACATGTTTATGGGGGAAAATGATTTTTATTAATGTCTTTAGGGATGTTTTTGAATCTGTACACATATAATCAATTGCCATGATTGTTTTGATTTTTTATCCATGAGAAAAAATTCTGTATACAAATACATATATATATATGCATGTGTGTGTATATATACGTATATAAAATTTTGAGGTTCATGTTGCTAGCCCTAAGTCTTCCCAAGAAAACTATTTTAAGACCCTCAGTTAATAATGTTTCAGTTTATATCCCTTTCCCTGGGTATGATTGCCCTTAGACAATTTGTTGTTTATAAATTGTTTCCTTGTTATTTTCAGGGATATGTGTTATTTTAGATTATTATTTATTTATTGTGGTAGCTGAGATTTCATAGGAGGAACTAAGTATTCTGTAAATAATGCCATCCTAAATAGCACACATGTGCTGTATACTGATAATTTTACAAATGTATTTCCAACTGACATATGCAGTTTTTTTATAAATATCACTATTTAACAAAATCTAATTATTCTGAACTTTAAATTTTGCTTTTAAAAAAGCAGAATAAGACTTTAAAGCAACCAAGATTTTGCTGACTCTCCTTGCCAAACTAATAATTACAAACAGTAATGCGATGACAGTAAGATTTATGTGTAACAGTCAGCCTGCTTCATGAAAACAGCTGGAGAGCTTACTAACTAAGTCACATGGCCATATATGGGGAACTTCCTTTCTACAAAATGACAGCATACCTAAAATGAAAAAAAGGACGTATAAATAGTTATAAAGCATAGCATATAGGAATTGTAAAGCAATAAGCAGCCCCTAACTTACACATTGTACATACTTGTGTTTTAGGATTAAAGTTGGATTTTTGAGTATTTAGAAAGATTCTAGAGACGAGCAATAAAAATAAAAAGTGAGATAAGAAAATAGGCCTTATGAGGAAATGTATGGGAATTCTAGACTTGAATTGTATATGTGAAGGAAGGAAATTTATCTATTATAAGAGAAGGGGGAGGGCTTACATACTCAAATACATAAATCAATGATCATACTGGATTTAGAATCACAGAACCCAGGTTTGAATACCCATTCTTATTTTTTTACTACCTATAATGATTGTAGGCAAGTCATTCTAGGGCCCAGTTAACCCATGTGTAAAATGAAAGGGTTGGATTTGATGACCTCTAATAATCTTTTCAACCTTATATCACACAGAATCTGAAAGTTTAAAAGGGACATCAGTGGACATCTAGGCCAATCTGTACTTGACTGACAAATCTAACTTGGTATTTCCTTGAATACTTCTAATGAAGAAGACACTATACCACTCCAAGTAGCCCAATGCGCTCTGGAAGAGCTCTCATTGGCAGGAAGATTTTCCATACATCAAGTTCAAATCTGCTTTTCTGTGACTTCCACTCACTGTTCCTAGTTCTGCCTTCTGGAGCCAAGAATAACAAATCAAACTCTTCTTCCAGATAACAGCTATTTAAATACTTTAAGACAGCTACCATGTACTCCTTAAGTGTTTGTTTCTAGAGGGTAATATTCTCAATTCCTTCAGCTACTCCTCATGTAGCATAATATGGAAACTCTTGACCATCCTGGTCACCCTACTATAGACACTCTCCAGCTTATTAATGTCCCTTCTAAAATGTACTGCCCATGGTTGAACACAGTCTCGAGGTAGTTTGACCAGGGCAGAGTACTATCACCTCACTATGCCTCTCTTAGCATAGTCTAAAATCCTCTATAGCTAGTCTCTATTTAAACAATGAAAGGTTCAATGTTAAGGAAGAGTTCCTAACATTGAACTGCTTAATCAAACTCAGTCTCTTCTGGAGAAGTCTTCTTCTGGAAGTGCTACAGGCTTTAAAGAACAAGATAGACAATGATCTTGTACTGGGATTTAAGTGCCTTAAAGCCCATTAATGCACAAGATAATCTACAAATTAAATTCATTACCTAATAATCACAATTCATAGGTATATTGGAAAGAGCACTAAATAGGGAATCAAGATGCCTGCCTCCTAGTCCTTACTCTGCCACTGGGTGACCTCGGGCAAATCAAGTAAGATTTTTGTGCCTGAATTTCCTGTTCTGGAAAAGAATGAGATTGGATAAAATAACTTCTAAATTTTTTTTCCAGCTCCAATGTTTTGTGATTCTAGTATGGCATGTTACACATCTTATTGTGGAACTGTACAAACTAATATTTTTTACTTAGGCTGATAACTCCATTTTTTGATAGCCATTACATTTCTGAGGTATGTATTTCTTTTTTTCTCCCTTGCCAATGGTCATATTAGTGCAGAGTTTCTTAACCTGGTATCTCTGAACTTGATTTTTAATATTTTGATAACTACATTTCAACATAATTAGTTTCCTTTGTATTCTGAAGTATTTTATTTTATGCATTTAATTACTTTATTCTGAGCATGTATCCACAGGCATCACACTGGCAAAAGGATCCATGACACAAAACAGGGATAAAGATCTCTGAATCAGTGGTTGACACACATGATGACCTTTAGACTTCCAAGGGGTCCATTTAATCTGTTGCAATCATTCTCATGAAAAAGCTACCAATTAACACATATTCTTTCGAAATTCCTTCCTTAGATGATGAAATGAGCAATAAAATATGCAAAAGGTTGTATGAATCAATTACAATAGTGATATCCATTTTTGTTACAAAATCATAGAATTCTAAAACCAAAAAGGGCCATAGAGAGCATCTAGGCCAATACTCACTGAAAACTTAAGGTCTAGAATGCTCATGTTTATTGCCACAAAACACATAGCCAATTAATTATAGATCTAGTCTCCCCGGCCCAATCCAGGGTTATCCCATTAAACTCTGTTGTCTCTATCTTACTGACTAGAAAATTTCCTGTACTAGACTATCGTTTGTATTCAAAAGCCGTAAGTTACTTAGTTTAAAAATCAATTGCTAGAAATCAGTTCCTAAGCCACAAATAAGTAAGTGCCTAGAACAGACATTCTTTATATCTTAATACAGGCAATTCTACTGCCCTGCAAGACCCTGTCGGGCTTAGCATTAAAGAGGACCCAAGAGCTCAATTCAACAAGAAAGATATTCGGTGTATTAACAGGGTCCTTTAGGGTTCTTTAAAAATACTGTACTTAAACACAACGCTTACTTTATGAATTACCCACTTGTTTAGGGTCTGTTATTTTACTTGTTGAGAGTTAATTATTCGTGTAAAATGTGGGAAGATGGCATCATAGTCTAGAAAGAATACTGAATTTTGAGTCAAGAGACCTTGGGTTGCACTCTTCACTCTGCCCCTAACTAGCTATGGGAGCCTAGAATTCTATGAAATATGAAGATTGGACTAAAAGATGTCTAAGGTTCCTTCTAGCTTTAAAATTCCATTTCTATAACTTTATTCTAATAGTAAAAATATAAACAACAATAGAAACTAGGAGATGGAGAAAATGGGAGATAGCATGACATAATAGATAGAGTGCTGGACTTTTCTGGGACTGCAGTCAGGAAAACCTGGGTTTCAATACTGTTTCTGTTACCAACTATGTGACCATATGCAAGTCACCTAACATCTCTGAGCCCCTTTCTCATCTGTAACACGAGGATAATAAACTTAAAGTATTTGCCTCATAGGTTTATAGTGTGGCTCAGCTCAAGCAGTGTTGTGAAGCACTTTGCAAGACTTAAAGTTCTAGGTTAGGGCAGTTAGATGGCAGAGTGACCCAGGTGTCAGGAGGACCTGGATTCAAGTTTGACTTTAGACATTTGACACTTACTAGCCCTGGGTGAATTATTTAACCTCAACTGCCTCACCTCCCCAAAAAGTTTTATATCTAAGTCTATTCTTATTACGTAGACAGAGGCGGGAGAAGAGAGAAAGCCTTCAACAACACTTTCCTATTTCAGTCTCTTAGATGTAAATCATATGAGTGGCCCCTGTTCCAGGCAAAACTGACAGAAAAAAGGATTCCTTTTTTGGAGAGCCATTTATTTTGTGATTTTAACAAGGCAAGAAGGCCCTATATAAAAATATTTTGCTGAACAGAACCACAAATTTATTTATTTAGCCACATTTATATGGTTGGAACTATCTGAAAATCTAATTTTATCAACAAACAATTTCATCTTTTACTGTTATACTCATGTCATCCCCTATCCTTAGAAAATGCTTCATTTTTTAATGCCATCAACTCATGTAAATCACTTTGAATAACAACATGGAGCTTATTTCCCTCTTAAAGTTGGGACTGACTTACCAACCACCCTTGGTGTGTTGTAACATTGGAATTACAAACTTGATTTATACATAAAATGTGTATATAAACTACTTATCATAAGTGCTTTACCCTTTCTAAAATACATAATTACTAACAGATTTTTATTTGTAACAAGTTTCATTAAATGGAACCATTAAAACATTGGTAAATGCCATGTTTACCAAATAAGCCAGGGTAATGATGTGATTATCCCCTACTGATGGAAACTTTAATGAGTATTTTCATTTGAAACTTCACCAATTTGCCCAGATAATCACCAGGAAAGAACTTGCATAGACATAATTAAGGTATGATTCCCAACCTCCATCCATAATTAAGGCTATTTGCAAAAATAACAAGCTAAGATTTTCTCTTTAAAACAAGAACTTTATAAACTGGGTAACATGGCATCTGGGCTTATTGTTTGTTATTTGGGGGAAATGCTTAGATAATAGCATTAAGTATTCCTATGAACAGTCACCCAGCTAGGTCCTGCTTATAACCCTAGGGACTGAGCTACTTCTAAGGGTCTCTCACTTCTCTGGCTGTTGGTATCTTGAAGGCTTCTCTGAGTCTAGATACATTCTGGATCCCCAAACCACTTTCCCAATCCATCCTACTTAGATCATGGGATAATAATTTGTGAATTGGAAAGGGTCATAGAGGCCATTGAGTCCCTTTATTTTATGGGTGAGAAAACTGATGCCCAGAGAGCTACAGTCATTTGCATGGTAACATAGATGTATGGTTACACAACTAGTAGGTGGCAGAGCAGGGATTTGAACCTGAGGTCATCTGGCTAAATCTGACTGATTGCCACTATATTAAGATTTCCTTTCCCTCTTTAAATTCACCACCTCACATATGAATGACCTTTGAATTTCCTTTATCAGTGACAGGTTCTAGTATTGACTGAATATCTGACTTCTCTAGCCACTGGGGCCACAATGACCAGCAAGCTCACTACTTTAGAGTATGCAAGTATGTATTAGTCATAGTGTATCTAACTGGCCCCAGATCTTCAACTATGTTTCACCCTGGTTATCTTCCTGCCATACCATATAGACTACTCCCTGCCTTCCACATCTTGCTCTAGGAGCAATAATCAAACCAACCCCAGCATTGCATCTGTTAAGAACATATCGATCAACTGCCCTATGACTTTGTTTACCATCCCCGCACCTTCTCAAACCAAAACACTTCTCACTAGCCACTACTTCCCTATATGTGTTGCCTCTTCGTTAGAATATAAGTTCCTTGAGGGCAAAGACTGGCTCTTTTGTATTCATATTTCCAGCACTTAGCACAGGGCCTGGCACATACTAAGTGCTTAATAAATGCTTTTCATTCATTCATCTGGCACAGTCACAGGAAACATTTCCATTTCAATATAAATTAGCACCTGCATTTTCCCATGCTGACTCTGCAGCTTATTTACAAACATATTAATAGCTGTAACTTTACTCTGGTCTCATTGAAAAATCAAAATGGCATCATGCAAGAGAAGTACCCTAGCAGCACAGTTTACTATTTCCTACACTTTGGCTGAATGAGTGAAATGTAAGTGGAAAGATGCCAAGGTACTTGACACTTGCTAGTCAGCTTAATCAGACACCCTCCAGTTTCCTGTAGTACGGGTACCAGAGTTCTGCTACTCACAGCCAGAAAGGTCATTTACATATGCCAACGGTTCAAGTAGAGATTTAAAGTGAAAGGCTCGTAAAATAAATATAAAATTGTGCCATATAGTTGTGTTTGTAGAGGTTCAAGAGCAAACAGTCATTGGGCCTGCATGAAGATATATTGTCTCTCCAGTGACCAATAAATGGTATGAAATGTTTCCACAAAAATGATGATTCAAAAAAATGTTTTCAAGTTCCCCACTTTAATCCTTTCTCCACTCAATTACATTGATAGGATTTAAATCAGCAACATTTTATGGGGATAAGAAGATGAAAGGGTTGAGGTCGCATACCTTCAGTTTTGGCATGGAACTGGAGTAGAACCGGCTAGCTTTCTTTAAACTATTAATAATATATTATTGTTACTAATTATATATTAATGATAATCATTATTAATGAATTGCTATATTAATAATATCAACTATTAATAATAATTAAACTATTAATAAAAATTATAATGAAAATAGTTTGATAAGGAGAGATTGCTAAAGAAGGTGTTCTAACTATAGATTCTCTGTGACTTCTGACAAACTCTTTAGTCATAAACTGACCCAATTTAATTATGTGAAGCTGGTGCCTGAAGTCACCTGAACTCAAGGTTGCTAAGACTCAGCTGACCCTGTCCGGCCATCATTTGGCATAACCCCTTATATTCAATGACTTTCTCTTTTTGCCCATATTTGTTTCCTAACATTTAATGAGAATTTTATTTTTGAAGTCCAATCTCACTAAAAAAAAAAAAAGTAAAGTCACTTAAAATATTAAATTGAATCATTCGAAAACCAATGTTGGGAGGGGTGTATGTTCCAAGGGGAAAAAAAAAGTAGGCTAACGGAGTTGGGGGAAGGACACATTTATTTCTACCTGAATCATTGCATACCTTCTTGTGCTGCTTATCTGCAGCAGTTAAGAGTAGGAGAGTCCAATGGCTGTTCACACTGAGAAATCTCAATGTTGAGATTCTCAGCCGATTTGTCAGCTAACTTGGCTAATTCACATATTAGGTTACCCAGCATGACAATGAAATAGCACACATAAATAAAGACACTCCTCATTGTTTTATATGAGATCAAAGAGAACTTCAATGCTATTTTTACTCTGCTTTACTCTTATGTTATGATTGCACTGTCAACTAATAGTATTTTGTGTTTACATGCCACCTGCCAAAATCCAAACTCTTAGTTCTAAAAGTTGTAAAGCACTATGTCAACTATTTATTCACTCTTGTGTAACTGAGTATTAATTAATGTGCTTTGCAAACCTTAAGGTACTGCATAAATGGCAACTATTATTGTTGTTAATATTCTTATTAGGAAGAGGGACTAGACCTGTGATTTCATGAACATAGGTAACTTCCAGATGGGGAAACTCCCTCTACCAACGTAGGTGAGCACCTTCTGTGCAACTTAGGAGAATTGCTTAAAGCACCGAGAAGGGAGTTGACTTGCCCAGAGTCACACAACCAGTTTGTGTCAAAGGTGGGATTTGCAGCTAGATCTTCCTTCTCTAAGGCTGGCTCTCTATCCACTACACCAAAGCTGCCTCAAAATATTGAATGTCAACTATTATTAATTTGTAGAATATATTATCTTTTTGTCAATATTTCAAACATTAAATCTTTTGGTGGGGGGGGGAAACTAGGAAGAGAAGTATTTAATATTTCAAACATTAAATCTTTTGGCGGGGGGCAAACTGGGAAGAGAAGTATTAGGAAATTATGATGATGTACAAAACCAAAAAGGATCAATAAACCATTTTTAAAATTAAAGACATCTGTCCAAAAAATCTTTTTTGAAGAAAAGAACAAATCAGTCACAAAAAAAACCTGACAATAAAAAAAAATCCTGAAGCATTCAATTCTTAGGCTCCTATGTAGCCATTAGACAGCACAAATTCCCAAAGAAAACTATAGAGAATGTATCTTTAAATTAAAACGGGAAATATCAAGAATGAAGAAATGGAGTGCATGCAGTCAGGAGAGCTTTTTCTTTCTTATTTATTCTTTCCAGTGTATACCATGAACACTAAGAATATGAGCTCTTATTGTATCATAATTTCTGTTCTTTATGATTCAAATCAGTAGAGGAATAAAGACTGGCCTCTTTTATAAACTATGGGAAAAGAGAAAGAATGCAAATGAAGTTGCTCCAATACATGAAAGCAAAGTCACTTGCCCTTGGACACACCATGGCTCCGTGGGAAGAGGCAATATGCTGGTTTAAAAAAAATGATGCAAATATAGCAAATATAGCATACGTTAACTTTGGACTCTGAACACAGTACTTTAGCCATGAAACAGCATTGTTTCTAGAAATTTAAAATCTCACATTTAAAAAATCTCCTTGGGAAAAAATAAAATATTACAGCCTTATAGAAATAAAAAATTGGTACTTCCAAACAGCTGAAATATTTCTTCAAAACTGATTTTTATTTCCTTTCTCATGATTCCTCTCATATGAAAAGTAATGTGGCATAGTACATAGAAAATCTGGGTTCAAGTCTTGACTCTGACATATATTGGTTGAGTGACCCTAGATAAATCCCTTAAACCTCTCAGCGCTCTGCAAGTCTCTAAAACTCTCTTAAGATGTAGAGAAGGTGCATTCCCTTCATAGGGAGTTTCCTTACTCCTTATAGAAAGAAATCACAGGTCCAGTCTCTACTTCCTATGCTTTCACATAATGGTAGTGTCTCTGTAGGCACTACATAAATGGTGCAAGTTGCTAGAGTTCCTAAAATAAAGATTTACTTAATTAGCATACTTTATGCCAAGCCCTGTCAGAGAGAGGGAGAGAGAGAGAGACATACATACATATATACATATGTATAAAATATGCATGTGTACATATTTATGTATTTGCAATTCTAATGGAAAACTTATTGTAAACAAAAATATACAGCAGGCTAATTGCCTCATAACATCTCAATATAAAGCACACAATCTCTTACTTCAGAACCTCAGAAAGGACTATAATTTCACTGTGTCACTACTTCTACTGTTGTTCAGATATTTTTCAGTCATGTCCAACTCTTCATGATCATTTTGGGGTTTTCTTGGCAAAGATACAGGAGTGGCTTGCCATTTCCTTCTCCAGCTCATTTTACAGATGAGGAAACTAAGGCAAATAGGATTAGGTGACTTTTCCAGGATCACACAGCTAGTATCTGAGGCCAGATTTGGACTCAGAAAGATGAGTCTTCCTGACTCTAGGTCTGGCACTCTATCCACCACACTATCTAGCTGCCCCTAGCCACCTACATGCCCCTACCTGGAGTATGACCTTCTGAATATGAGTCTCTCTCAGCTTTACTAAGGTGGGATTCAGATAACAGACACAAAGCCCATATTTTGAGCCTGTACTCAGAATCTTTCCACCTTCATAGAATCTGTGAGATATTGTGCTCTGCCACTGAATCTTTTAAGGCCTCGTAATGGGATGTTGGTTAAGGACTTTAAAGAGCTACACATTATCAGGACTCATTTTCTGAGTTAATAGTTAGGTTTAATCATTTGGGAAAGTAGCTTATGTGGAACTATTAAAAATATAATAGTTTTACTTACTGAGTATCTCTAATAAGAAGTGCATTTCCCAGTTTAAAACAAGTTTTTTCACCTCCACAGGGCACTTGCCTCAGAGAAAAGCTATCTCCCAAATCAAAACCTGTAAAAAAAAATGATGATTTAGTTTAGCCAGTAGTAAAAACTTTAGAAAAATTGGGGAGGAATTGACTTTTGGAAGGATTGTTGTAGACTGATTGATGAGATTTTTCACATGCTACTAATGTTGGTCAGCAGAATTTCCAGATTAAATTTTCTCAATATAGGGGACAAAAAGATGAAATTACTTCTCTTGATGTTGCAGAATGATTCTGCCAAAGTGATTTTCCACAAGTGCAGATCTGACCATATCACTCTCACCTAATCAATCAACTCCAGTGATTCCTTCTTTATGCCTGCTAGGATCAAATATAAACTCCTTTTTGACTTTTAAAGTTCTTCACAATTTGGACTCCAACTTATCTTTCTTGTCTTTTTTTATTAGTCTTCTTTCACTTTATAACCAAGCCAAACTGGTTGTCTTTCTATTCCTCAAACTCCACATCCCACTGGTTGTCCTCCACGTCTGCAATTCTTTCTCTCTTCGCATCCGCTTCCTGGCTTCACTGATAAATCCCACCTTTTATAGGAAGCCTTTTCTGATCAGTCTCAATGCTTGTGCCTTCCCTTTGCTGATTATCTCCAATTTATCCCATACATAGATTGTTTATATGTAGTTGATTGCATGTTGTCTCCCGTATTAGACTGTGAGCTCCTTGAGCACAGGATCTGCCCTTCGCCTCTCTTTGTATCCTGCTTAACCCTATGCTGGGCACATAGTAAGTGTTACATAAATGTTAGCTATTATTATTATTAACTGATGTGTCCAGGGTTTCACTGGCAATGTATTGCAGGAAGGGGACAAGAATAACTAATAAATTTAACTAGGTTGCAGTTCTACAATGTTACAAAGAAATAATGGAAAACCTACTTTCCTTTTTCTAAGCTAATAAAGGAAAAACATTAATTCAAGGCCAGTGAGACTACCATCCAAGGGAGCAATCCTTATAAGTTAGCATAGAATTTTAATAAATGTTTTCATTCACTCATTCAAAAATCATTTCTGAATCTCAAGATTTCAACCTTGTCATTATCCTTTTCTTGGATGATGTTTTTTATTGTTTCTCTCTTTTCTATAAAAGTGAAAATACTTTCCAAAAATTCTATGCCAGGATCTTTAGCATTTGAACTTTCAAATATTTCTTCTTGGCTCCAAGTTGGAAAGATCATGGCAAATACCATTCCATACAAGTCAACAATGAGTCCTAAATCTCTACTTTGCGCAGAATACTTTGCTAGGCACTCAGAGTGTTACAAAGCATAGAAAACACACAGTACCTGACTAATGACAAAGACTCACCTAAATTAATACATTATACACCCAGAAAAAAAGCTGTATAAGACACATTGTGTCAACTTCCATTCTTTTCATGTTTTTGTATGGAGCTATAATGCTCACCTGAAATAGGGAGGTTCTCTCTACTGATTTGTATAAACTGTTGTCCATCTGCTGTCAGTTCAGGACACACATTTTCTGTAAGAGAATACAGTGAGAATACATATTATGGTTCTCATCACAGCACTGCAAATAAAAATTTAATCATTTTACATTATAGTTTTCCAGTCATTCTTCTAATTATAATCTACAACTATAGTAAAAACATGTAAATAAGTTATTTGAATGCCACCTTTCCCTTATATGCAAGGGGAATTAAATTTTTTAAAAATATCCTTTAAACTTGATTAAATTTTTCTATTCAAATTATGTTTTAACATGGTACTTTAAAAGAGAAAAGTTGTACTTTACAATTTATCAAATAAGGTATCAAAATAAGGTATCTAATCATATATCTACTAATAAAAATAATCTTAATGATTTCTCTTTATTATTTATACCAAAAGGAGAATAAGTTAAAATACAACACCTTTCATGCTATCACAAATTGGAGTGCCAAGTGACATTAAGCTTTAGAATAAAAGGGAAGACAATAATGAATTAAGGAAATGAAAACAGAAAGATCAAAGCCTTTTGCTGAAAGAGCATACAGAGATGCCAATTCTATTTAGTAAATTTAAAACATGTACCTATCCATACACACATACTGAAATCAACCAACAAATAAGAATTAAGCGTTTATTATGTGTGTTGAAATTTGGGACACTCAAAGCTGCATAAGGTAGACAGACCTCTAACCTCATGGAGTTTATATTCTATTTAAATATGTAACTGCCACAATCAATGTAAAGTTTTAGGACATTAGACTAGAAGAGACTATAGAGATCTTCTAGTCTGAGGATTCTTGTCCTCCTCATTAGTTTTTAAAATTTTGACATTTCAGAATAATTGCTTTTCTTTGTAATCTACGTATTTATTTTATGCATTTAAAAATATTATTCTGACAAAGGATGAGCAGTTTTCATCAGACTGCCTGAAGGATCTATGACACAAAAAGTTAAGAACTTTTGATCTGGTTCAATTATCTCATTTTACAAATGATAAAATTGAGGCCTAAGACATACAGTCCGGAGTATATTCAAGCCAGCTCCAACCTGCTACATTTACACATCAGAAACAGTCAAATGATACAAAGCAGAGCTTTTATTTTTTGTTTTTGTTGATTGTCTAGACAACAAAATGATGGAGATAATGTTAATAATGCAGATTAAACTCAAAAGTGAGTTATGCATACTTCTTTCCCCCAAGAGAGCTGGTTGTTAAACATTCACCAGTACACTACTGGGAACAGTAACTTGCTGAATGTTAGGGAAGAACCAGCTGGCATATCAGAGCTTTGAACTCTGATATATTAATTCCAAATCCGATGTCCTTCCCACTATACAACTGCTATCATCAAATAACATTTATTAAGCAACAATATACATAATTTTGTGCTAGTTTTTGTATAGAGCAACTCAGGGGCTTATTGAATATGAGTTTACCTCAATGGTAGAATTGCATTAATAATAACTCACATTTTTATGGTGTTTCAAAGTTTATAAAGTGCTTTTCTCACAATCCTATCAGGTAAATAAAATTAGCCTCAATTTGCAGCTGAGGGAACAATGGCTCTTCTTGAAGAATTCTCCTCAGTCAGGAATGACCCTTCTTCCCTCAGACTTCAAACAGAGGTACATCTATACCTTTCTTATGCACTATCACGTATCATTTCATATGCTAGATATGTGTTACATTGCCAAATATACCAGAAATCCCAATTTTTGTTGTTCAGTTGTTCCAGACTCTTCATGACCCCATTTGGGGTTTTCTTGGCAATGATACTGGAATGGTTTGTCATTTCTTTCTACAGCTCATTTTACAGATGAGGAACGGAGACCATCAGGATTACACAGCTGGTAATTGTCTGAGACTGGATTTGAACTTAGGTCTTCCTGATTTCAGACCCCATGCACTATCCACTACACCATCTAGCTGCCAGGAAACTGCAATTGGTTTCTTATTTATGCATTGTATTTCACTTAGAACCTAAGACAATGACTTAAGCAGTAGATTTTTGACAAAGGATTAAGTTGAACTGAATTCTTTACAAACAGAGGGGTGGGTTGGGTTGTTTTGTTGGGGGGTATTTGGGGACTCTCAATTGAATAATAAGAACTGAATAGACTCTAATATAACAGTAACATTTAGTAATTTTGGTTTACCTAGAAAATTCTAAAATCTTTGTTTCTATCCCCTTAACATGGAAGTGAGGTTTCAAAAGCAATATCATTAAGTATTTTGTAAACAATGTTTAGGTAATGTTCCATTAAGTATTATTAAAAATTAACTAAAACTCAGAGAATAATAATAATATGTTATGCATGTATTTTTAGACATATCTTTAAATAAAGGGACTATATTTCTGATGTAAAAGTAGGTTTGGAGCAGCTAACATTTATTATATTTTAAAAGATTAATGATTATTATAAACCATAATTTTTTTAAAAAATAAGCTCTGCTCTTACTTTTCTGACAACTCTGTTAGCATTCAGCTAGGTCAGTTTTTAATTGCTTACAGCATATGTGGGGGAAGTCCCTCCACAAACCTGTCAAAATCAGTTTGAAGACAGACGCAAAACCTGGGACTTTCCACTCTGACTCTTTAGTAACAGGGAGAAGGTCTGGTCTAATGCCAAACTAGAAACCAAATATATTTTAGTTAAATTCTTCGAAGGGATTATTAAATACATAATGATCTGAAAGCTCTAAAATGTGCTACTCTAACATGACATTCAGTATCTATTTAGTAATATCCATGAACTTATGTTGGGAAAACTTTAGTTTTAGTAAGTTTAATAAGTTTTACCCATTCAGAAAAAAAATCAGTAATTACAATTACAATCAATCATCGTTAAGCATTTTTTAAAAGGATTTATTATGTTACTAGGTGCCTAGAAACCTGCTATGGGCTAGGGATACAAAGACAGAGATCAAAACACATAATTTAGATTTACAAGCTAATTATTTTAGGTTAATATTAATAATTTAACATTGTTTTATTGTACATTGTTCTTAAATACCAATTGTGGCAACAGCAACATAGCTCATATTAGGTAGATATTTTAATCCCTTTAAGATCTGGTAAAGAGTGGAATGGTGGATAGAGGGTCAGCCCTGTGGTCAGTCAGACCATGTTGCAAGCCCTGCCTCTGATATGTTCTGGCTGTGTTCTCCTAGGCAAGTCACTTAACGTTTTAAGGACTTGGTAAACTCCCTAAGGTTGTAAACTGCAGACAAATGGATAGCACGCCTGAAGGGAGTTTTGAAAGTGGAAGTTCCCTAGACAAAAGAAATCACAGGTCTATATCATCTCTTCTTCCTCAAAAAAATTCATGTATGCACATATGTATATAACATATACATAGACACATGTGCATATATTTGTATGTATATACATGTATACATCATGTGTCTATATTGTGTGTGCTTGTATACACGCATCTTTTGAAAACAAAGTAAAGAACGTATGAAGGTAGAAGTGGAGGCAGGACAGAGGTCCAAGCTTTTGTAAGCTCTTCCTGTCAATAGAACACAGCTTCACATTTAAGCAGTGGAGGCAGTTACCTGAGTGGTAGGATTTAAAGGGCTTCACGAAAGCCACAATCCCCAAAAATATCTCCCTTGCAATTCAGTTTCAATCTATGCTTGAAATTTTATTCTGTTCGTTTCTTTGAAAATGCAAATATTCATGAACTGATTCCTAAAGTGGAATTAATTGCTTCCCAAATCCACTTTTCTCTTGAATGAAAGGACTGAAAGTAAAACATCACCAAGGCCCTTCAAGAAGGGAGATGCTGAAAAGATAAAAAGATCCCAGAAGAGAAAGCTGGGATATCCAAGAGATACATGGTAGAATGTTAAAAGCATTGCCTCCTTAGGAGTCAGAACAGGAGGAAATGTTTTCAGAAAAACCTGGGAAGACTTTGCGAATTGCTGGAAGGTGAAGCAAACAGAAACAAGAGAACAATTTATACTATAATAGCAATATTGTAAAGACAATCAACTCTGAAAGACTTAGGAATTTAGGAATTCTGAGCCACATGATAACCATACAACCCAGATAGAGATGATAGACTCAGACTGAAGCATATTTCCTTTTTCCTTCATCTTTTTTTTGGGGGGGGGTATGGTTCATTCATATTTTTTTTGCTCAACTATACATATTGGTATTAGGTTTTTTTTTTCTTGCCTTCAATGTGGGGGGAGGAGAAATGAGAGGGAAATAATTTGCATTTGAAAATAAAAATCAAAAGAAAAAAGCCCAGAGGGTCTAGATTTCAGTTTATTTTTTGATGTGGCCTACCTCTGTGACCACAGGGAAAACATTTAATTTCCCTAGGACACATTTTCCTTTCTAAGAAATGAGAAGGTTGGACTAGACTGGCTTCTAAAGTCTCTCTGCACTCTAAACCTATGATGCTGTCACTGGCTTCATGGCCACATAAATAATGCACATGTTTTTATCATTTCTACATGAAGATCATTGTGTTAGTAGGTGTTAGAGCTGACACTGATCCTAAAAATCACTTAGGCAGCAACATGGTACAGTACATAGAGATCTGGGCTCCAAGTCAGGAAGATCTGAGTTCAAACCTAGCCTCAGATACTTAAATGTGTTGTGACTCTGGGAAAGTCACTTGCCTCTATCTGCCTCAGTTTCCTCAATGTCATTTGGGAATAAACTAAATAAAGTAAAATAATAATGAAATAATAAACTAAAATAGGGAGGAAAATAAGCTCTTCTTCATATGGTGGCTATGAGGATCGAGGGAGATGTTTTTAAAGCACCTGGCACATATTAGGCACTTAATAAATGCTTGCTTCCTTCCTTTCTAGGCTAATACATTTATTATAAAGATGATAAAAATGAAACAGAGAGAGATTAGATGATGTTTTAAGTCAGAGAGCTCTTAGAGTAATTCTTTAGTAAAGAAGAATTCATACATAATTCTATTATGTGTTATTATAATTCCATAATGCAATTCTTCTCTCAGTCCAAGGTAGTTTCCACCATGGTGACTCTGAGAACAATATGGGATTCTTATTTTTTTTAAAAAAAGATAATGAATTATTTCTTCTTGAAAGAAAAAAGAAAGTTCATCTGATGCTATTTTTTTTTCAAGAGCAAAAATAGATGCCATCACCACCCCTGGCTTATAAGACCATTTCTAATATTATTTAAGCTTAAACATTCTCCTGTGTTGCTAGAAAGCTTTCATTGAAACAGGTTTTCCCCTTCTATCTCCTTGTAATAACACTCCTATAGTTTCCAAAGCCTTCAATTCTTAGAAACCTTCGAAGCTAATCACACTTTTTTAAAATTCACGGTAGCCAATAAATAATATGTTGTATTTTAGGATTATTTTTCTTCTTCTATTGTCTTTGTATCTTCTGGATAATTTCCTTCACAAACAATTCTGATCTTATTAACTCAATTCACCAAGTTTGTACTAAGGGCAAGGCTGAAGCCTCTGAAGATATAAAGACAAGGAGAGTAGATATCCTGTCTTCAAAAAGTTTACATTCTATTGTAGAGAGACATTATACACACAGAGAAGCAAATACAAGGTAATCTAAGGTGGGGAGACCACTAACAATTGGCCAGTTTAAAGAAAGTTCCTCAGAAAATGTAATAGGTAAGGAAGGAAAAAGGAAGGGAAGAGAATAAATATTTATACAGTGCCTATTATGATGTGTCACGTACTGGGCTGAGTACATTTTACAAACATCTTTTCTGAATTTCAAACTGAAAGACAAATAGAAGTTAAGTGATTTGCCTAGAATCAAACAGCTAGTAAGTGCTAGATCTCTGAGCATTGGTCCAGTGCTCAATCTACTGCACCTCACTGTCTTTACACCTAAGTGTACTACTGCCTTTTCCAGTCCTCCATCTTGGTGCCTTCACTCCATATATCTTATTTGTACATAAACTGTGAACTTCTTAAGATCAGGGGCTGATGTTGTTGTTCCTATTGTTCTGTTTCTCTTTGTATCCCAAGCTTAGCTCAATTCTACCCAATTGTAGGTTATTAATAAATGTCCCTCAACTTGACTTGAACCATGAAGAAAGACAAGGATTTTGATTGTTAGAAATGAGGAGGATGTACATTTCCAAGTATGGAGATTGGTACCATTCTCACAAATTTGCATAGGCCAAATATACCTTAATGAGAAATATTCCATTGAATTAAGAGCATCCCAATTTTTATCTCCTTTCTTCTCATTCTGACTTTTCCTAGAATTTTTTTTTGGGGGGGGAGGAGGAAAACGTACAGATATAGATAACTTTTTCAATGCTTCTTAGCTATTCAAACACTACATAATTATATTTATGTCTATGTCTATCTTTCTATGTCATTTAACTATTTTCATCAATAGTATTACAATAGAAATATATACAGTGGATACACGATCCCTACATCTCCATCAGCACTCACTTATATTATAGTTTGTCTTAATGGTAAATTTCCATTTTCCATCAGCTCGCTTGATAGCAGTGCTGCTACTCTAATACTTAACCTGAAGATTAGAGTAGAAAAGAACAGCAATTTGCTTCAGGCATGCAACTATTGCTTATTGTTTTGCATTCTTTTTCATAAGTGGATCAATATGAGAGCCTTCAGGTGTTTTATATTAACAACAACAAAAATGTCAAAACAAAATTCCTAACAGAGGGAGGGAACAGCCTGTGGGTCTTTACAATGGTTGCTAAAAGCCCCAGGCCTTAGGATATAACTACATTGGTTATTTATGTGAGAGAAGACACATAGAATATTGTGGGCTAGGAGAAGTAAAAATGGTGTTTTTTTAAATTGAATATTGCAAACCAAATTATGGAAACTGTTTCACTAAAGTTAATCTTGTAAGTTAATAAAATATATATTTACAAAAAGTTCCTTGTTCAGATTCAGTTAACAAAAAGTTATTCATTCCTTTTTGGGTTATAGTGTTACAATAAATTTTTAACAGCTCAAATTATACACGGACTCAAGTTTAATTCTAAATAAAAGAAACAAAAGAATCTAAACAAAAGAAAAATTACTACCACAATGATATTTATAGGATCTCAGGTGTAGAGCTAGAAAGGTCTTTGGTAATCATCTAGTCCAACTAGGATAATGGAGAGCTACTGGGGTTAGTGAGTTGGCCAATGTCACATAGGTAGTATGTATTTGAGCACCTAGGTGGCACAATGGATAGAACTCTAGGCCTGGAGTCAAGAAGACTCATCTTTGTGAGTTCAAATCCAGTATCACACCATTACTAGTGGTGTGACCCTGGGCAAGTTACTTAACCCCATTTGCCTCAGTTTCCTCATCTGTAAAAATGAGCTGAAGAAGGAAATGGCAAACCACTTCAGTATCTTTGCCAAGAAAACCCCAAAAGGGGTCACCAAGTGTTGGACACTACCGAAATGACTAAACAACAACAAAAGTTGAGCTGAAATTTGAACCAAGGACCACGGACTTGAAATCCAACATTCTTTCCATTACCTTATGATTTACTCCCAAGCATTTATAGGTTGATCCAGTTATCAATTAATCAACAAGTATCTTTAAATGCCTACTACGTGCCAGGCACTGTGCTATGATCTAGGGACATATAGACAAATATGAAACCACAGTCCCTTCCTGCTCACAAGAGGCTTATAAATGTTATTGAGGAAAATAATATGCATTAAATACAAGTAAACAGAAAGCACATACAAAGAAAATACAAGGTAATTTTCAGAGGGGAGAAACAGAAGCAGCTAGGGGATCAGGAAAAACTTCTTGTAAGAAGTAGCACTTGAGCTGAAATTTGAAGGGATCTTGGGATATTAAGAGTTGGAAGTGAAGAGGAAAGGCATTCCATGTGGGGAACAGCCTAGGCAAAGGCAGGGAGGCTAGGAGGTGGGATTGTTGATAAGAAGTAACCCAGCTCAGCTGGACTATGGAGGGCATGAGAGGGAATAATCAGTCTGGAATCTGGAAAGATAGGCTGGAATCCATAAAGAACTTTAAATGACAAATGAGTTTCCATTTTATCCTATGTATGGACAATAGGAAGCCACTGGTGTATTTTTTTTATTATTATTTAGGAGAGCACATGAACAGAATTGTGCTTTAGGAATATCACTTGGCAGCTGAGAGGGGGATCTATTTGAAAAGGAAGGGACTTGAGTTTACATTATTTCTACCCTTTTTTTGGCTACACATTAGCACCCCTACCTTAGGATGTATTATTAACGTATTTTTGCATAATTTGAAGATCTTCCCATCCATTAATAGGCCCATGACCTGCTTAAGTCACATGGAAGCCTAAGTTACATGAAGCCTGTAGGGGGAGGAGCTTGCTGAATGGGTGGAATAGGTAGGGTAGAGCACAATGAAGGAAGTTGGTCAGAGCAGTTAGAGGGGAGGGAGAGAGAGGAAGAAGGCAAGCAGGCAGCTAGGATTGTGAGTTTTTGTTTGTGGGAAGACCGAGCAGGGGGGGAAGGCTTTGGGATGGTGGTGCTCCCTGCTGTGAAGATGTGCATAAACTTCTTTGTTGCTGCTATGGATTTGGGTTTCTGGTGTTGGGATTTGCCTTTCTTGTTTTGGTTCCGTCTTCCACATAGAGAGCCTGTTCTATTGTGCGATTCAGAACTATGCCAGCATATTCATAGTCACTGTCAGTGCTGTGAGTATCACATTGGCGATACACGGGACAAGCTGAAAGAGCAACTGAAACTTAAACTGTGCCTCTTTGTTAAAGAATCTGATGCACTGAGATTTGGGGGAATAGATTGAACCTATCCACAAACTTGCATTTAAGGAATTATCTCCGGACTTAGCTTATCCATTCAGTTCTCTCTACCCTGACCTCTTGACAGCTAGGTGGTACAGAAATTTGTGCCTGGAGTTAGGAAGACCTGAGTTCAAATTCAGCCTCAGACACTTACTAGATTTGTGACTTTAGGCAAGTTATTTCACCTCTATCTGACTTAGTTACCTCAATTGTAAAATGGGGATAATAATAACATCTAGGGGCAGGTAAGTGGTGAAGTGGATAGAGTGCTGGGCCTGAAGGTAGGAAGGCTCATCTTCTGAGTTCAAATCCGACCTCAGGCACTTACCAGCTGTGTGACCCTGGGCAAGTCATTTAAACCTGTTTGCCTCAGTCTCTCTTCTATAAAATGAGCTAGAGAAGGAAATGGAAAACCACTCCAGTATCTTTGCCAAGAAAACCCCAAATGAGGTCACAAAGAGTCAGACGTGGCTGAAATGACTAAACGACACCAATGAGTAACATTTATCTCCCAGGGTTGTTGTGAAGATCAAATGAGAAAATATTGGCAAAATGCTTTAGCACAGTGCCTGACACAAGTAAGTCCTTAATAAATAAATGCTTGTCCCCTTACTCTATGTCCCTTCCCCTTTGCTGAGATGAGTGAAAATTGAAAATATGTCTTAACTTTTTATCTTGGGGAATATAATCCATCCATGGTCTTCTAGCTTACAAGTGTTCCTTATCTGATCAATGCAAAGCCACACCATGGATGATTTCAGTATTATATTAGGATAATCAAAAAAATCTAGGTGAAGAGAATATATAACAGAATCAAGATTTTAAAATGTGACTAATAAATTTCTCCCTATTAATCTGAAGCCTCCCTCATACTAAGAGAGCCCTCCCAGAAGAAATCATTAAGCCAACCATGCAGATAAAGAAAAGCAATTAAAAGGTACAACCTATCCTACATATATTTAGGTTTAACAGAACGCTGTTGACAACTTCACAAGCTCCAGAGTTGAAACCTGATCCTCTCCCTTAGATTTGTTATATTTTATTTTTAGAAGTAGTTACTTCCCTCCGGTAAATGGTTAGTGAGTGCAACACCAGGTCTGTACAAGACAAAACTAAAAACAGAACCTGGTGAACTAAGAAGATATTAACACATAGAAAAGGGGTCCAAATCTGGCCCTGCACAGCCTGCCAGTCTCTTTGACAATCAAAACAGGAACACTACTTTGACATTTTGCCAATTAACACAAAGTGAACTGTACTTGAATTATTTCCTAGGCATGTTCAGGATATGAGCCTTCCCAAGTGCCTCTTCTCTCACTCCATAATTATAATCAACTACAAAAGCAATTTCCCCTATAGCTTGTTTTACTAATTCTCCTTTTTATATCATACGATATAAATGTTTCTCTTTGAAATTCAGACTAATTTTGAATTTTCCCCATTGGGAAAAGCCTTTTCAAGAAAGAGTAGTAAAGTGTTTTAAGGATCATAGAGCTGGAAGGAACTTTAGAGGTCTAGTCTAAATCCTTCATTAATATAACCATATAGATATATGTATCTATATCTGTGTGTATAGATATAGATACCTTTTTTATATCACCTTCATTTCTGAATATATCCCTCCCCACCCAATGAACTATCCTTTCTAACAAAAAAGAAAACAAGATAACAGAGTTGAAAAGGGGGAGAGTTAGAAACAAGTTAGCAAAACTAATCAATTCATCGACCAAATCTAACAGTACATGTAATCCAACCCATCGATTTTTTCCCACATGAGGAAACTGAGGGCTAAAGAGGCTAAACGACTTGCCTGAGGTCACAGAGGTAGTAAATGTTGCAGCTAAAAAGTTAGTTCCAAGTACAACGTAATTGTATTATCTTGGATTGGATGACACAATACAAATTGTAGGGGTAGGAAGTCTTAAATCAGGGATGTCCCTGACAGGAGGGACTACAGAATATAAAGAAGAGGAAAGGTGATCAGGGGGAAGAAAACAATAACTATTTATACTGCATGCCCTTCAATTTATCACCATTATCATAAGACTCACTTATCATTACCAATGTCATCATGTGAACTGTTTATTTCCACACTCATGCCCAGGACTATGTTCTATAAAGCCTTCTCTGATCTATCTTAGTCTCCTGCTCTCTAATTAAATTCCAAACCTTTACCACAAATACACAATCAGACTCGCCCTAGCCATTTTAGGAATTAGCTGTATTATCAGTTCTTATACAGAAATTCTGGAGAACAATGATGTATTATCAGAGCCAACTTTACCACTGTCACAAACTCTCTTGCCACAAGTTACTGTGGCTTTATTTCTTTCTAGAGGAGGACGTCACTTTGCCCTCCCTTTTTCCTCCCTCCCGCAGAAGTTAGAAGATACACACAATGGCATTTATATTGTAAGCAATTTAGTTTTCAAACTCACTGTACCTCTCTGGGCCTCATTTTCCCCATGTGTAAAAAGAGGATGTTAGTTCATTTTCTCTTCCTATCATAAAATTCCTGGATGAAACCTTTATTCCTGTTTTTATTTTCTCTTACGCTCACTCTCACCATAATGTTCCTCCATTCTTTCAGCCTGCTTATTCTCACCACGCTCTTCCACATTGTCTTCTGTGTGATACTTACTTTAGTGCTTAGGAGGCAACGATCTTCCATGCATCATTGACATATAACAACACCGGTACCGTGTTATTATTGAAAAGATGGGTCTTTGTTTTCAAGAAAAGCTTAAGGTCAATAAAAGAGATTTGCAATTTCCTAAAAGCTCTTCTGTTCAACTCTGCTATACCAATGTGTTGGCCAATTGTACTGTCTTTCCTAGACATACATGCTATTGGACGAACTCTGTGGGTTTTCATCCCAACACATGCTGCAATCTAGGCAGTAGATATTCTTCAACCTCTTAGGCTCTCTTGTGTGGATAAAGAGGCCAAGTCCTTGAAGAATAGACTTTATATATTCATATACATGTGCATGTTTTTTTCCCGCAATGGAGTATAAGCTCCATGAGGTCAGGGATTATTGTCAATTTTGTCTTTGCATCCTCAATTTCTAGAATATAGATGATTAACAAATGCTTGACTAATTGACTATATTCTATTGATTCATACTTCGTGATAATTCAGAGAAAAGCTGAGCTGTTTTTTGCTTCGTGCATTTTTGTGAGCTAAAATTATCAAATAGCAGTGTATAAAAACACCACTGGGAAAGTAAATGTTTTAAATGCTTTAGAGGCACTTTTTAAAACTATGAAACCATAAACTTTTTACAGCTTGTTTTAAAAAAGCATGTGTTAACTTTAACAAGGTAGGAACCAAATCACCCTGTTTGTTTTTATTCCTATTTTTAAATCCTTTTCTGTGTTTTGATCCAGGTAATTTTCCTATTCCTATTATTCTTGTTTACCTAGATATAATCAGTTTATATGTTCTTTTGTTTCTGTTTCCTTCATTTGGTATCATCTCACATGCCTTCATGTATTTCCTTGTGTTTTTCATGCAATAGAATAATATTATATTAAATTCACATATCATAATTTGTTAGCCATCCTCCCAATCATTGGACATATGGAATGTGCTTCTAGATTCTTGCTGTGGCAAATAGCAGTTTTCCAAAAGCACTTATTTCCATTAAGACATAATTGACACTCCTCCTAACTGTTTATATTCCTTCAGTATAGGAAGACTTTTAGTGACCTTTAACTAGTTAATACGAAACCCAGTTTGAATTACCATAAATACTTAAAAATATTCAAATAGCATTTCTTTTCAAATATTCTAAGGTGTTTTATTTTACACTAATTAAGACCAAATAACTCTTCAATTAGCCCTGATTATGAAGGATTTATTGTATTTATAGATTAAATTTAAAAGTTAGCATTTTGCTTGGCACATAGTAGCTGCTTCCCTTTTTTTAGACTAAATCCTACCTTCTGCAAGAGGCCTTTCCAGGTCTCCCTCAATGCTAATACCTTAACTCTGAGAACACCTCCAATTTACTCTGCAACTATCTTATAAGTATGAAGTTATTTGAATATTATCTCTTCCCAATACCCCTATTAGAATGTGAGGTCCTTGAAGATAGGGATTATGTTTTTGCCTCTCTTTAAATCCCCAGTGCAGTGCTTGGCAGTTAGTGAGCCCTTAACAAATACTTGCTGACTGGGTGAACTTGTGATTCCTGCCCAGATCAACACCTTCTCTATGTTTTATAGTCTTAGAGAGCTGCCTGAGGACCAAGAAGTTAAGTGATTTGGGCAGGTCACAAACAAGACATGAGCCCAGGTTTGCAAAGGCCAGGTCTCTATTCACTGCACCCTGCCACCTCTCAAATGTACTTAATAAGTGTTTCCTTAATTGAACTGAGTTGCAATTGCTATGGTGGAAAAGAGTTATGCAACATCTCCCATATTTGAAAACTGTAAGAATCTCTAAGAAGGAAGGGGAAGACTATTTTAGCCTGTTACTAAGTAATATAAGAACAAGAGAATGGAAATTAAATTAGACCAAATGTTATGGAAAACCTCCCAGAATCCTTCAAAGATACATGATGGAAGTTCTATCACCTAAAGGTCAACAGGGCAAAGAAATGACTCAATGTTCTATAAGCAATTCCACCCCAGGAGGCGGCTGGACAGGATGGGCTCTTCAAGCTTTATCACATCTATTTCTTGTGACTGAGTGATTCACAGGACAAGGATATGACCAACTTTTGGTTACTTGCCAAAAAGCTGGCCTGACTACCTGACTTGGCTGTGACTGTCATGGGAGTGGCAGCAGGAAGTAGGAAGAGAGCCATCCAAAGCCAAACTATCCAACAGCCAATGTCCTTCATGGCCTCTGGAATTCAGGTGAACAAGCGGCCACGAACCTGCAAAAGAGAAAATTTTCAGATGGAGGTTAATTTTACCAAATTCCTTTTATTTTCCTCTTCACAAATAAAACTACCATAAAAAGAAAAAAATGTGCATCTTATGTAATACAGCTGTCTTAGTATTCATTAAAATGTACTAAGAAAGTTTACAGCTTAGTTTCAGATGTGTGACCAATGAGAAGTAGAGTGGCTTAGTTTTTAGAGAATAGCCTCAGAGCTAGGAAAACCTTGGTCCCAGGACAGCTTCTCACTCTAACTGGTTGGGTGACCTTGATCTAGTCACTTACCATTGCAGTGTGTCAGGCAATTCTCTGCAACTCTGAAATTTGGAGCAACTTGGACCAGAGGCTAGGAAATCCCATCTACCACCTGTTTTTTGGCATGGCCAGTGAGCTAAGAATGATTTTTACATCTTAAAATGCAATGAAACTTTATTTACAAATGTAAAAAAGACGTTCTTAGGTCTAGGGTTGTAGAAAAGCTGACAGGTGGCAGGCCTGAGGTCAATGTGCCAATCCCTGAATTAAACAATCAAATTGAATTGAGAAAACCAGAAAAAAAAAGTCTTAATTGCCAAGGACAAATGAAGAGTGTTATGTAAGACCTGGGGGCTTTAGAAAAACTCATTGAAGGGGCAGAGCCAAGATGGCAGCTGGAAAGCAGGGACTTGCTTAAGCTCTTCCCCAAATTCCTCCAGACACCTGTAAAAATGGCTCTGAACGAATTCTAGATCTGTGGAACCCACAAAATAGCAGAGGGAAGCAGGTCTCCAGCCCAGGACAGCTTGGATGGTTGCTGGGAAAGGTCTTTTGCATAGTGCTGGGAGCAGAGCGCAGCCCAGTGTGCACCATGCCAGGACAGACCAGACTGGGAGTCAGCCTGGAGCAGGTCTTCGGGCCATTAATCATTGAGCTGTGGCAGTTACCAGATTTCTCAACCCACAAACGCCAAAGATCATGGAGCAGATTAGTGGGAAAACTGCTACATCGGGTTAGAAAATGGCCAGGCCCCAGCCCTGTGAGTGGTGCGTGGTGGTGGCTTCCAGAGCTCCAGCATCAGCTGCTTTCGGATTCCCTGGCTCACATGGTGGGGGGAATCAAGTGGCAGAAAAGAGTGGGAGTGAAGGGCTTGCTTTGCCCTGCTTGGATCTGGATCACAATCCTGGTTGGCAGTTTTTGGGGGAGGAGGAGTGCTGATGTGGCAGAGCTTACAGTGACTGTGGAGTAGAAGTAGCTCTGAAAACAGCAGCACAGCCCCTAAAGCTTGGGACAAAGCACTCTCTATTCTATAAGCAGTCATACTCTGACAAAAAGCTCAAAGGTCAAGCAGTTGGCTGGGAACATGGCCAGGCAGCAAAAAAGGATGCACACTCAGACTCTAGAATCTTTTTTTTTTTTTGGTGACAAGGAAGATTACAACATACAGCTAGAAGAAGTCAACAAAGTCAAAGAGCCTACAACAAAAGCCT
>CM053627.1:172295935-172321234 GCA_028646595.1 Phalanger gymnotis
AGGCAGAATTAGCCAAATGGAAAAGGAGGTCCAAAAGACCACTGAAGAAAATACTACCTTAAAAATGAGATTGGAGCAAGTGGAAGCTAGTGACTTGATGAGAAATCAAGATATTGTAAAACAGAACCAAAGGAGTGAAAAAATGGAAGACAATGTAAACTATCTCATTGGAAAAACCACTGACCTGGAAAATAGATCCAGGAGAGATAATTTAAAAATTATTGGACTACCTGAAAGCCATGATCAAAAAAAGAGCCTAGATATCATCTTTCAAGAAATTATCAAGGAGAACTTCCCTGATGTTCTAGAACCAGAGGGTAAAATAGAAATTGAAAGAATCCACAGATCTCTTCTTGAAAAAGATCCCAAAAAGAAAATTCCTGGTAAAATTGTTGCCAAATTCCAGAGTTTCCAGGTCAAGGAGAAAATAATGCAAGCAGCCAAAAAGAAACAATTTGAGTATTGTGGAAATACAATCAGGATAACACAAGATCTAGCAGCTTCTACATTAAGGGATCAAAGGGCTTGGAATATGATATTCCAGAGGTCAAAGGAACTAGGATTAAAACCAAGAATCACTTACCCAGCAAAACTGAGCATAATGCTTCAAAGCAAAATATGGATTTTCAATAAAATAGAGGACTTTAAGCTTTCTCAGTGAAAAGACCAGATCTGAATAGAAAATTTGACTTTCAAACACAAGAATCAAGACAAGCATAAAAAGGTAAACAAGAAAGAGAAATCACAGGGGACTTGTTGAACTGTTTTGTTCACATTCCTACATGGAAAGATAATGTATGTAATTCATGAGACCTTTCTCAATACACAGAGGGTACAGGGTGAGTTGAATATGAAGGGACGATATCTAAAAAAATAAAATCAAATTAAGGGATGAGAGAGGAATATATTGAGAGAAGGAGAAAGGGAGAGATAGAATAGGGTAAATTATCTTGCATAAAAGTGGCAAGAAAAAGCAGTTCTGTTGGAAAGGAAGAGGGGTCAGGTGAGGGAGAATGAGTGAATCTTGCTCTCATCAGATTGACTTGAGGAGGGAATAACATACACACCCAATTGGGTATCTTACCCCACCAGAAAGTAGGGGGAAGGGGATGAAAAAGGGGGGATGATAGAAGGGAGGGCAGATGGGGGAGGAGGTAATCAAAAGCAAACACTTTTGAAAAGGCACAGGGTCAAGGGAGAAAATTGAATAAAGGGGGACAGGATAGGATGGAGGGAAATATAGTTAGTCTTTCACAACATGAGTATTGTAGAAGTGATGATACATATGTGGCCTGTGTTGAATGGCTTGCCTTCTTAGGGAGAATGGGTAGGAAGGGAGGAGGTGAGAGAATTTGGAACTCAAAGTTTTAAAATCAGATGCTCAAAAGAAAAAGTTGTTTTTGCATGCAACTGAGAAATAAGATATATAGGGAGTGGGGCATAGAAATCTATCTGCCCTGCAAGAAAGTAAGGAGAAAGGGGATGGGGGGTGGCAGTGGGGTGACAGAAGGCAGGGCTGACTGGGGAATGGGGCAATCAGAATATATGACATCTTGGAGTGGGGGGAGGGTAGAAATGGGGAGAAAATTTGTAACTCAAAATCTTGTGGAAATCAATGTTGAAAACCAAAATATTAAATAAATAATTAGAAAAAAAAACTCATTGGAAAAAACTTCAGTCACCATCTCTTCTAGTACCCTAACTACAAATATAATCAACCGTCAGTAGAACAGTAATTATCAATTTCTTTTTTCTCTTTTATCAGCCACTAAGGCCAGTCTTTGGCAGAGCTGTGAAAATGGTAACATCTATACCTCTCTACAACTCTTTTAACCTAGGGGCTCAGTGTCCTAAGAATTGGCGCATGCTTTCTAGTAATTTGAAATTTCATTGGAGATAAATGATATAAACATGAATAATTCAATGCCAAAGCAAGACATGCTTCATGACTTCAATCTTTTGCCACCTCCACCTCTCATCAAAACATCCCTCTTTCAGTTTCCATCCCTTCATGGCTCTGTTTACTGTTAGGTCAAAGCTAGTGAAGAGTTAGTCAGATAAATTAATGCCTTTTAATGAGTTAGCTCACTAATATATATGGTACGGAAAAAAGACCACCAGTCTTGGATTCAGACCAGAGTTGGAATCTCAGCTGCACCATTTACCTAGCTATATGCTCTTTGTCAAGTTACTTAACCTTTCCAAGGTGCATCTTCCTACTCTATAAAATCAGGCTAATAGGTACCTCCAAAGCCTTAAGCCAATGGAATGAGTTCTCTAGGAATTTTGTGAAATGAAATGGGACCAGTGTGGAGATGGGACAGGAATAGATTGAGGGGCACAATAGAGTTAACAAATAAAATGTATATTTCCTCCCCTGAAATAAACCAAAATGAGTAAAAACAAAAATGCCAAATAAATGCAGTTTTGTGTTTTAATTTTTGCACTTCAAGGCTATGCATGAGTTCTATCGTGTGACTCTAGAAGACTTGTCAGATCAGTCAGCTTCATCCTTTCTGAGTGTCAGTATGGCATAACAAATAGAGCACTGGGCCTGGGCACCAGGAAGACCTGGGTTCAAATCTCCCTCAGACACTTAAAGGATCCTAGATTTAGCACTGAAAGAGATCTTAGAGATCAAATATAACCCTCTCATTTTACAGATGAAGGAACTGAGGCCCAGGGAAATTAAGTGGCTTGCTAGAAAGTGTTGGAGGCAGGATTCAAACTCAGGTCTTCTTCTCTCCAGGTCTAGTTCTCTATCCATTATACTATGTTTTCTCAAACAAGAGTAAGATATGTAATATTTTCTTTTTATATGGTGGAACTTGAGAGGACTACAAGGACTAGCACAAACTGGAAATTTTGAAGTAGAATCATAGGCTTAAAGATCATCTAGTTTGACCCCTTCATTTTGCAGATAACAAATCAGAGACACAGTCAAGTTAAATTACTTGCCCATTCAGCCGAATTTGAACCTAGGTCTTCTGACTCCAAGGCCAAGACTCTTTCCATCCTACCATACTTACTAGCCATATGACCTTGAGCAAGTCACTTTACTGTTTGCCTCAGTTTCCTCAACTGTAAAATGGGGATAATAATTTCACCTACCTAACTCCCAGGGTTGTTGCCTGAGGATCTAATGAAATAATAATTGCAGAGCGCTTACTTAGTACTGCTCCTGACACACAGTAGTAGGTACCATATAAATTCTACCTATCATTATTATCATCATGTGTTGGTAAGCAAAATGGGCTCCTTAGCACTTAGCTCAACAAGTGCCCTTGAAGAGTTTGGCTTTTGTTTGCTTTGAGTAATTCAGTATATTTTATTGAGTCTTACTAGGTGCTAAGCCCCAGGCCCAAACCCCTGTTAGGTGTAAAACCTACGTGGGTGTGGATTGGCAACTAAGGTGGGGCCCAAGGTGGGGCTAACTCCAGGGAGGGCCTAGTTTACATGTCTGGGACAGCAGAGGCCTTTAGACCACGTGAGTTTAAGTCGCCTCTTTGTGAAGATTCTAGGTCACGTGGGTGAGTCCCACATGTGACTCACCCCTGACCCTGAAAAAGATATAAAACCAGCGGTTGGCTGTCTCTTCTTTGGAGCTCTCACCCACAGCCTTGGTGGCATGTGTGACTCTGGGCCATCCCTTGTTCTGAGCTCCCAGGCTGAACCTAGATGTTGGTAACTATGAATCTGTATTTGGTCTGTTTGTTGATGTTTGTAATTTGTTTGTAATTTGCTCTAAAGTTCAGGGTGCTGGCTTTTTCCCCTCAACTGATGATATTGAATGATATTTGTATGCTGAATTAAATTCCTTTGTTGTCAATTCCTTTACCTTGCTTTCCTTAGATAAGCAGATCAAAAGTACCTGTGCTGTTGGCAGCTTTCTGGGTGCTGGCTGTGAGTGGATCTTACACCCCCACAGAAGCTGCTAGCCGGATTGTTGAAACACATCATCATTGTCATCTTATTTTTAATTGTGTGACCCTGGGCAAGTCACTTTACCTCTAAGGCTTTCCTTTTTTCTCCTCCCTAGAATGAGGGGCTTAGACTCCACGATCTCTAAGGTCCTTTCCAGTTTGAGATCTATGATCTTAAGAACCTTCTCTACCTCTGACCCTGCTGCAAGTGACTAAAATTTCCATCATTAAATTAACCCTTTAAGGGCTTTCTGGAGGCAAATTTGGACGTTTATTTTGTTTCAAAGAGGTAATAATAGCATAGCACTTTGCAAAGTCCTATGTAAATATAACTGTAATAAATAAATAAAAATAAACTGTAATAAATAAATAAAATTGTAAATAAAAACATGTGTGTGATAGCAAAGATTCAAGGCCTCTAATACATAGAAACACTCCCATTTCACCGTTTTTCCAACCTTGCCTCATAAGTACCAATGCCTTGTCCCAGCTGTGTTTTAATGACTACAACAATATGTTAAATAGCCTATTTGCCTCCCTGATTCTGCCACTCCAATCCATCATATGAAAAGCAACAAGAATCCTATTACTCTGCTCCAAAATCTGCAGTTATGTCTTCCATATTACAGCTAAATTGTTCTTGCTTAAAGATCCTCTACCTTTGCCTCTTCCTCTGCCTCTCTCCCCTCCCCCAACTACCTCACTATCTAACTTCCCTCATCTCCTGTTACACTCCAACTTGGATTCTCTGTTTCAGCCAGGCACATGACTTGCTCACCCCAGACTCTAAGCCTTGACACATGCCATTCCTTTTGCCTGGAATGCCCTCCCTGCTCCATATGGGCAAACCATGCTATTCCTTGACTGTCATATTTTGTCCAAGATTCAACTTTCCTATGAAGTCTTTCCTGACTAATTCCATCCAGATCCATTCATATCCATCATTTCTGTGTTCATAATGATATTAGAAGAGTACTGAAAGGCTTTAGGTAGAAAATAGTGCTGAATGGAATCTTGAAAGAAGCAGAGGATTCTAAGAATGAAAAGGAAAGAGGGACTATGTCCAGGGGAAAAGGCATAGAGGTGGAAGATGAATTGCTATATGTGAGGAACAGCAAAAAAGTGAGTTTTTAGATAAATAGCAAGAGAGATTTAGGCATGACAGAAGAAAAACTTGCTTACCAAAAACGTGATTTCAAAATGAAATAATATGGTGAATGTTAAATTCTCTTCCTAGAAAGTTTTAAGAATAGGATAGGCATCTACATATGTTGGATGGTTTACTTGCCATGATACCTGTAGGAGTCATTCAGGAGTCATGGGCAATGATTCAGATACAGAAAGTCACAATAGGGATAATGATTTTTAATCACCTTTCATCTTTCTTTTTGCTATCTGAATGGCATTTTCATGTTGAGGCTCAGCATGAACTAACTACTTCCTATGATCTCTGCCTCTTCTGGGAGAAAAAAGTAGAAACCACGCTTTCAAATTTCTCAGAGTTTTTAGCAATGGGATTGGACACATTTTATGCAGGAAATCCTCATGTTAGTCCCCTTCTCTCCCTGGGAAATAACTCCCTACTTCCAGAACACCTTCCTCTTGTCCTACTTGGAAGGTTATTCACACTTTGAGGCTTCTCCTCAAAAAGGTGGTTTTTCAAGACTACATTCACATCCACAGTTCAAATAACAACATCTTCACAAGTAATTCCCAAGTCCACAAAGTGAGAAAATCCTGTGTCTAGATGAATTGTCCCAAAAGTTGACCACTAAAAACAAAGAATCACTGCCCCCAGAGCAAGAAAGTAGCCTCAAAAGCTATCTAGACCAACCTTATCATTTTACAGATGAAGAAACTGAAACCCAAGGAAGTTGTGTCCTCCCCAAGATCAAATAGTACAATACATCTAAAGAGAGATTTGTTCTTTCTACAGTAATACATTGCCTCCACAGGCCCCATTTAGGAAAATGCTATTGTGTAAAGGAACAACAATTCAATTCAATTCAATTCAATAAGCATTTAATCAATGCCTACCATGTTCCAAGCATTGTGGTAGGCAGTGGTGATACAAATACAAAAACTAAATAGCCACTGCTCTCAAGGATCTTCCATTTTACTGGGGGAGACAATATGCACATAAAAAATTAAATAAGGCGGAGTGGGCTGGAGAGATGACTAGCAAGTTGGAGTGGGGAGGGATCAGTATAGTTTTCCTTTAGGTAAGGAGCTCTTAAAGTTGTGTGTGTGTGTGTGTGTGTGTGTGTGTGTGTGTGTGTGTGTGTGATTGACCCCTTGGGGGGGGGTCTGATGAAACCTACCAAACTTCTTCTAAAGATATGTTTAAGTGCACAAAACACAGGATTACAAAGGAAACCGATTGTATTGAAATAAAGATGTAATTTTTCCCTATCCAAATTCACAGACTCCCCCTTCCTTCCTGCCAAGTTTCCAGGGACACCAAATTAAGAATCCTCACTTTAGAAGCTGGCACTTGAACTGCACTCCTCAAGAACGTGAACAGTGCTTGTTGTAGTTTTAAAAAATCACAGCAGTGGTCATCAGATCAGAAATGTAGAGCCCAGAATGGCCTCAGAGATCATTTAGTCCAGTGCTCTCGTTTCACAGAGTGGGAAACTGAAGCCCAAAGATTTTAAGTGAGTTGCTAGCATTTGAACCCATCATGTCCTCTTACTCCAAATTCAGCACTCTTTCCATTATACACTGTCAACGCCCGAACTAGGGACAAAGTGAAAGTCCTGGCTCCCTATTTCTCCTGCTGCCTTTAGCTGTGCACCTCTTACCCTCGCAGTCACTTCTGGGCTGGTGCAAAGTGCTTCCGGGAAACTTTCCTATTCTCATCTCTTTTTCCTTCGCAATTCCTCTTCGCCTTCCAAAACCAGGATAATAAATAATCATTCGTATTTACACAGAGCTTTCAGGTTTACAAAGCACTTTCCCCACAGTGGGAACTCTATGAGGTAAGTAGTGTAAACATGATTATGGGCAAAGGAGTGTGGTGAGAGTCGGGAAGGCAGAGGAGGGAACAATTTCAGTTATTTCTGCCAAACCTCAAGCTCTCATTTTTTGATATTCCTAGATTTTCTTTTCGACTTGTCCTCTCCCTCCCTGATACCGAGCCCCACTCAGTCTCTCCAATACTTTTCTATATAACTAACATGTATTAGGCACCCACGGTGTGCAGGGCTCCTGACATTCTATCCCACCCACTTCCTCTCTCCCCTAGCTTGTCTCCCAAACGAGTTCCAGCTTCTCTAGGTAGTGTTAGCTGCGTGCACCTCTCTAGTTACTCAGTTACTCGGTTCTATCTAGTTACTCAGTTCTATCATCTAGTTACCCAGTTCTATGATCATCTCTTTCTTCGTTTTACACCTAACCTAGCCCGTACCCAGCTCCTCTTCATGCACCTCCTCCCCTGCTTCCGCCCTCCCGAGTCCCTGTAGGTCTCTGGTTCAGTTGCTGGCACGCTCCTCTGGCTGCTAACTGGCTTCCTTGCCGCCCCACTTGGGGATAGTGCGCTTGGCGCCAGGCCAACAAACTTCTGCGGGACCCTGCAGCGCCCTAGCTGGGCTGCTCCCCAGGCTCGAGACTGCGCGCTGAGGGCAGCGACAACACTCCCACGGCGCCTGGGACCACACGAACAGCGGCGGGCGTTCGTGCAGCGGCGCCGGCCCCGGCTAGGGCCGCGGAAGGCATTCGTGCATCGGGGACCGCGGCCAGCAGCGACCGCGGCCAGCGGCGTTCTAGCAGCGGTGACCTGGTCTTTCGAGTGGCGGCCACGGATGCAACTGGAGGATTCGGAAGGCAGCCGCTAGCCTGGAGAATAGCAGCCGCGTGCTGCATGGTAATTAAGAAGCGGGGGATCTGGGGCACTCCTGCAGAAACAGTGCCCGGGCCGCTGCAGCTAGAGCTGCTTCCCTCCTCCCCTCTCCTACCTCTCGTAGTGTCACCTAGGCCATGACATAGGAGCAGATTCCAGAATGTCCCGGTAGGTAGTGCCACTCTAAGCAGGAACTGAAGACCAGGAACCTCTCGTTTCACCAATTTGTACCTATTTTCTCAATTTCTGGCATACTAACACATCTTAAATTAAGTTACCCGACCTAGGCCACCAGAATATCTACATCGAGATCTAACAGCATTGCCTATTCTGAATTTATATTCTTATAGCAAGGACACTGTCACTACGCATAGAATCACTAGGATATTCTTTATGACAATTAATGCACTGCTAGTGTCTACACGCAGCAGCACATACTTAACTGCCTATAAGCCTGTATTCAGACATACCTATAGCCAAGCTATAAAATGGACAAACCTGCATTACAGAAATACTGCCCAGTATGTAGCACACCAAAATGACGTGGCTGTGCTATAATGTTAAATTTGTGTGGAATCTATAATGAAAGGTATATACGTGTCTATGTGGTCTCACTTGAGTGTGTTCTATATACTTGTCCATAGTGTAGTGTGTAAATGACTTACTGAGCATAGTTAAAACACTGAGAAGCAGATAAACATGAATGACCATTGACGTGGACAGATTACATGCATAGAATGTATGTGTGTATGCCAGGGAAAGCAGAGCCAGTTACAAATTTGAACAGCTTACCTTCAATTTTTGTTTAAGTCCCTCAGAAGCACAGTAGAGGTCCGTACAAGGCTGCTGTAACTGCTGAGGAGTTGCTTGAGTGAGTCTCCCTATGAGTGGGAAAGGGGATGCATCTCTGTCCTTATTAGTCTCACACAGTGTGACCCTCCCACTCAGCAAGAACTGAAAACACTGCAAGACGGGACACCAACAAGACACACTCAGGTCTTTCCTAATCATGATAAGATCTTTTAGGTCTGGGAATATTATCCCAGAAAAGGATGTGATGTGGTATGCTTTGCAAGCTGTTTCACAGATAATAAAATGGACTATTTGACTTTCAGGTTTGGGGAGTGTCTGATTTCTGATTTTGAAGCAGTAAATAGAAAGTATTGTGTATAGCAGAAACTCAGGTGGAGAATGGGATCTTAACAGTTGACCAATAAGAACATCGTCCTCTCACCCCCAGTTTTCTATTGTAAGTTTGGAGTGGAAAAAAAAAAACTGAAAGCATGGTCATTTAAAAAAAAAATAATGTTAATGTACAGAGTACTTCGAGTAACAGTTTCAATGTTTCTAAAGTCATATCATCAAATAGTTTTGTCCAGGTGTTAATGCTTACCACTAATTCTTAGTTTTAAACTTTAGGGCTACTCAACATCTGAATGTGAACATTTTTTTTCAGATCTCTTTGTATTTAAACAGGAACACTGGAGAAAGAAAAGTAGGGAGCACATAGAAAGGTAATGTGGACATTATTTTAAATTTTTATTGTAGCTTAGGGTTGTCATTGGTTAGGAATGTGATTTCATACAAATTAGAGCTATCACTTTATTGATTAATAGTGATCAAAAGTCTTAGAAGCTTAAAATTGTAATGAAGAATAAAAAAATAAGCTACTTACATCAGCATGGGCTGGTTCTAAATGAAATGTCTGGAGGAAGTAATATTTTTTAATCATTTTTAACTATAACTTGACAGCACAGATATTTGATGTTTCCTGAAATGCCATTCACTGATAAGACTAATAAATAATAGAAGTGCTGGTTAAAGAATGGACTGATAGATTTTTTATATGTCCTCTAGGCTGATATAAGTACCAGTAATTTCAGATTCATTTATCATCTAGATCTTTATCCATAGTGATACAAACTTCTTTATATAGCATGTTTTTAAATCTCATAAAATAATCTCTTCTTACATGATTTTCATCATTAATTTTTGATTGCTATGGAGAGGAGCCAACCAGCCATGATACCAAGTGAGTCACACTACTCAAATGACCACTTTGAAAGACATGATTCATAACTTCATGTCTTTTGGTGTTTATTCCATTGACAAATAACAACAACAAAACCTACCTTACAATCCATATTTTAACATTTGTTTTCTGTTAAATTGTATTTTCTATATTCACAAATGACTATTATTTTGAAATGAGCATTCTGGCTCTAATTTCTCTTGAAATAAATCTTCATACAATGGATACATATTTAATTGGTACCATTTAAAATTTTAAAAATACTCAAGAAATTAAACATTTACTTCTAATTTGTTTCTAATAAAAATAAAGTACCTTAAACATTTTTAAAATCTCACAATTCTCTAAGATATTTAACAGTTATTTGAAATATCCAAGCATGGTTGTATTCATTATGTTGCCACATTAAAATATCCCTTCGTATCCATAATAAAATATGGAGAACTATATCCTTTACTTTCAAATTACTATTCATTATCCTGCATCTGACTTAAACCTCAGCCACATGATCTAGTTTCCATTTTTTATTAAGTATTCCCATTTCCCTCACTCTTTTAATAATTCTGGTTTCAGAATGACACCTGATCATCAGGCTCTTCCATAACACACACACACACACACACACACACAAATACACAAGCACACACACACACACATACACAAATATACATGCACACACACACACACACACACACGATCACACTCTGCCAAGTTTTGTTCTTTTCTAAAATTCTTGTCACTGAATTTGAAAGTGACCTAAAATAGAAAGTCTCTTCTTCCTAACCAGCAACACTTTATATATCCTTAGTAAAATTTAAAAGGATCAGTCTTTCCTTTAACAGTCCCCTGAAACTGCTGTCCCTGACCTAACATCTGAAAATAATAGGGGCTTCTGACAGAACTCTGAATCTTGGCAAACAGCTTGCTGCCTTTCTAATGCCCAGTTTAGCTGTGTGCATGTGGGAATCCCTTCTGTACTAAAAAAGCTATTTTAGAAATGAAAACCTTTCAACATTTATGTTCTGTGTAGGACAAGGTTAACTGTTTTTGTGCCACCAGAGGAGTGAACTACATTTGATGTTTTTTCAAAGTTGGTTCTATTCTTTGAATACACCAGATGTACAGTATAACCCATTTAAAATGAACATTATTCAGTACATTAACAATAGGTTTGTAATGTTTGGGAGTATTTTCCCCTTAAGGAGCCTCATTCTTGTCTAATCCTTTTCGTTATGCCTCTTCATTTTCTAATTTTTTAATATTGCATTTATCAGATCCTTTTGTGTTTTCTTCTTACTTTCTTTTTTATTTATTATTCCATAGTTTCCATTTGCCAAGGAGAAAGAAATTCTGCAGTGCCCCAAGCTAACTTCTCAGTTACCAGAACATAAGGGTATTCATTCTTCAGTGAATTTTCAGGGTGCTGGCACACATGACTTCTACACAAAAACCCAGCAAATAACTTCTATGCATCAATAGTAATAGAACAGATGTTACTGTTAACTGTACGTAGCAAATACGAACTTGTTATCGTCAACATTCCCTTCTAGTTATATTCACTTTTAGGCCTAAGTGTAATTCTATTACATTTAAGGGTTAAAAGAAGTAGCCTACAACATTTATAGTATCAATTATATTCAATAGTTAGCTTTTGACTCAAGTTGTTGTTTCCATCATTGCTTCTGTAGTATAGAGTCTTATTGGAAGATATACTGCTCTCTCACTTGTTATTTTTATATTTTCTTCTATTCCTAAAAATTGATCTAGCTTGTGAAATGCACTTGGCTTAGAAACCAGAGAGAGGTGGTGATCACTGGCATGGTTTTCAACACTTAGTTTATAAGAACATCTTCAAAGGATCAGTGTCTCTCACACAAAGTAAGATATTAAGGTTGGGTATGGATAAAGCAAAGGTATCAATGCTAACATTCTATTCTATGGGGAGAAAGCCTAAAAGTGTGTTTTTAAAGTTCACATTTCATTAACGTCCTTTAAAAATCTTCCAATTATTTAGTACTGGTTAAGAAATAGAGCGGTGGATCTGTGGAATAGGTTAGGTACACAAGACACAACAATCAATGACTATGGTAATCTACTGTTTGATAAAGTAAAAGACTCTAGCTTCTGGGATAAGAAATCACTATTTAACAAAAACCCCCGGGAAAACTGGAAAATAGCATGGCAGAAACTAGGCATAGACCAACATCGTACACCATATACGAAGATAAGGTCAAAATGGATACATGATTTAGACACAAAGGGTGATCTATTATAATCAAATTAGAAGAGCAAGGAATAGTTTACTTGTCAGATCTATGGAGAAGGAAAGAATTTATGACCAAACAGGAGACAGAGAACATTATGAAATGCAATATGGATAATTTTGATTACATCAAATTTAAAATTTTTTGCACAAATAAGGCCGATGCAACCAAGATTAGAAGGGAAGCAGAAAGCTGGGAAAACATTTTTATAACCAGTGTCTCTGATAAAGGCCTCATTTCTAAAATATATAGAGAACCAAGTCAAATTTATAACAATACAAGTCATTCCCCAGTTGATAAATGTTTAAAGGATATGAACAGGCAGTTTTCAGATGAAGAAATTAAAGCTAGCTAATTATAATCACATGAAAAATGCTCTAAATTGCTATTGATTAGAGAAATGCAAATTAAAACAACTCTGAGGTACCACCTTACACCTATCAGATTGGCTAATATGACAAAAAAAGAAAATGATAAATGCTGGAGATGTGGAAAAATTGGAACACTAATGCATTATTGGTGGAGTTGTGAACTGATCCAGCTGTTCTTGAAAGCAATTTGGAACTATGCCAAAGAGCTATAAAACTGTGCATACCCTCTGATTCAACAATACCACTACTATGTCTGTATCCCAAAGAAATCAAAAAAAGGGGAAAGGATCCACATGTACAAAAATATTCATAACAGCTCTCTTTGTGGTGGCCAAGAACTGGAAATAAAGGGAATGCTCATCAATTGGTGAATGGTTGAACAACAATTTGTAGTATATAAATGTAATGGAATAGTATTGTTCTATAAAAAATTTTGAGTGGGTGGATTTCAGAAAAACTTGGAAAGACTTGCATGAACTCATATTGAGTAAAGTGAACAGAACCAGGAGAACACTGTACACAGTAACAGCAAAACTGTTCTATGACCAAGTCTGATAGACTTAGCTCTTCTCAGCAATACAATGTTCTAATATAATTCCAAAAGACTCAAGATGAAATATGCTATCCACATTCAGAGAAAGAACTATGGAGTCTGAATGCAGATTGAAGCACATGATTTTCTCCTTTTTTTCTTTCTCAGGGTTTTTCCCTTTTGTTCTCATTCTTCTTTCACAACATGAATACTGTGGAAATATGTTAAATATGATTGTACATGTATAACCTATATCAATCAGATTGCATGCTTTCTTGGGAATGGGGGAGGGCAGAGAGGGAGAAAAAATTGGAACTCAAAATCTTATAAAAGTGAATGTTGAAGAAAGCCTATATAATAAATACTACACATTGTGTTAAAAAAAAAAAGAATTTTCCAACTAAGTATTAAAGTAAACCCGTCCTCCACTCTTAAAGAGTAGAAGCAGCTAGATAGGGCAGTGGGTAGTGCTAGGACTAGAAAAAGGAAGATCTGATCTAGCATCAGGCACTTACTAGTTCTATGACCTTATGCAAGTCACTTAACCTCTGTCTGCCTTAGCTTCTTCCACTGTAAAATGAAAATAATAATATCTACCTCTCATGGTTGTAGTGAAGATCAAATGAAATATTTGTAAATTGATTCTCTTCAGGGCTCAGATTAATTGTAACCTCCGACGTATGACTTTTCCTCATACAACCTAATGTTTAGTGTTCTCTCTCCTCCCTGGAAATAACTGCTTTAACTTTGTACATATTTTGAACATGTTGTTTTCTCCTAATAGAAGGGGGAGAGAGAGATAAGGGAACAAACATAGTAGGCATTTAATAAATGCTTGTTTCCTTTCTTCCACAGTTACTCCCATACTTTAAACCCTCATCACGTCTCACCTAATTGGTCTCTCTACCTCTAACCTCTCCCCTTTCTATACCATCCTTCATACAGGTGACATACTGACTGATATTCCTAAAGCACAGAAATGACCATCATACTCTCCTGCTCAAGAAATTTCAGTGACTATTGCCTTTAGCACAGACTCCTCTGTTCATAATTTAAAATTCTTCACATTTAGGCTCCAATCTATATCTCCAGGCTGATTTCACAGGCTTATGTTTCTAACCAAATTGGCCTATTTGTACTTCTCTTTTAAATTCATTCATCTCCTGCTCCTATGCCTTTACATTGCATATCCTCTATGGCTGAATCATCTCCCTACTGATTTCTATTTCTTGGAATCTCTAGTTGTCTTGGTACTCTTCTCACCACTACCCTCTGCTTCTCTGATTGGAGGGTAGGAATATGGACTCCAAACGTCCATTTAAGGAGAGAGCTCAGTTCAGACATTTCATTTCTCATCTGCCTGCACTACTTTGGGGTTTCTCTGACAGACTTCTGCACAATGTTTCTGTATCAGTCACTCCACCCCCTTCCCTTTTCAGCTTCCTTTTGTATATTGTCTTCCCCAAATTGGATAGTAAGCTCCTTGAGGGCAGGAACTGTCTTTTTCGTATTTGTACCCCCAGGACTTAGCATAGTGCCTAGCACATAGCAGGCACTTAATAAATGTTTATTGATTAGTAATTGATTCTCTTAAGCACTCAGATTAATTGTAACCTCCACTATATGACCTTTCTTGATACCATGTAGTGGTTAATGCTCTCTCTTCTCCCTGAAATGACTTCTTTTTAACTTTGCATGTGTTTTTGTATTTATTTATCTGGGTACATGTTATTTTTTTCCCAATAGAAAGTGGAAAAAGGGCATCTAGGTGGTGCAGTGAGTAGAGCACCAGCCCTGGAGTCAAGAGGACCTGAGTTCAAATCCCACCTCAGACACTTGACAGACTTGCTAGCTGTGTGACCTTGGTCAAGTCACTTAACCCCAATTGCCTTTAGCACAGACTTCCCCCGTCCAAAAAAAAAATGTGGAAATCGAGGGAAGGGGACAAGCATTTATTAATCACCTACTGTAGGCCAGGTATTTATAGTAAGTACTTTACAAATATAAACTCATTTGATCCTCACAACAAGCTTGTGAGGCAGATGCTGTTAACACCCCTATTTTACACTGAGGAAATTGAGGTAGGCAGAGGTTAAATGGTTTGCCTTTCGTCTTGTAAATATCTAAGTGTGGATTTAAATTCTGGTCTTCCAGACTCCAGGATCAGTGCCCTTTGCACTGAGCCACCTTTTTCAGTGGTGTTTTGGTCATGTCTGACTGACTCTTCATGACCCCATCTGGTGTTTTCTCCACCTTGCTACCTACTAATAGACTTTAAGCTTCTCGAAGCCAAGGACTGCTTTTATTTTTGTCTTGGTATCCCCGGCGCCTGGAACATTGCCTTATGTATAGTAGATGCTTAAAAATTGCCACTGAATCTAAGTATGTTAGAACATTACATAATATCCCAATATGGAGCCATTAAACTTTAGAACCTGAAAAGAGCTGAAAGACTACAGGATCAAACTCCTTCATTTTATAGATGAGGAAACTTAGCTTTGAAATCAGACTGGAAAATTTGGATATCTTTAGTTTTCCCCTTTTCTTTACCCTATACATTTAATCATTTCCCAAATCTGGTTACTTCTGTGTGTATACATGCATTCCCTTCTCTCTATTCCTAGAAACATCAGTATAATTCAGTCTTTCATTACCTCTCACCTGGAATATTAATAATAATAGCCTCCTAACTAGATTTTTTCCAGAACCTCCCTCATCATATTGCTCTCAGTGTGTTCTTCCTATGACCATGTCTGACCATGTCATGATCAGACATGTCAAAATAGTCAAAAATAGTCAATGACATACATCATAACATGTTTTTAAAAATTGCTCCAGCATCCAATATGCTCTATTATATGACTTAATCTCACCTTTCCAATCTTATTTCGTATGAATGCCATTCACTCTATGATTTTCTGTTCCCATAAAAATACATTTCCTTATGTGTTTCCTCAACCCTGGAATGAATAATCTCCAACCAAACAACATTTATTAAGTACCTACTATAAATTAGTTATTAGGGGAAATAAGCTGAAAAAACACTTCATGCCTTCAAGGAGCTGATGTTCTGCTCAAGGGATCTAATAGTCAAACAGATAAATAGTTACAGTTGTGTGCAAATTAACTGGGTCAAAGTAAAATAATTTATTGACATGCAAGGGCTTATAACTTTTTCTGTTTTAAAAAAGCATTTTAATGAAGTATGTTATCTTTTCCTGTTCTCACTTGTTTTACATACTATCATACTGAGTTTACAAGATTTTAACACATATTTAATTCTTCATCACAAAACCATATATCACATTGTATGTTAAGTAGATCTTTGGAAATAAAAATATCCGATAACAAATTCGGGATATATTACAGACTGATGGAGATTTCAGAATCTTACAGATTCACTTAAATTGTATCTGAAAATGATTTTTACATAGCTTTGAATTAAAAAGTGAGGTTTTTTGGTACAAGCCACCTTTCCCCAATATCTAGTACTCCAGGTTTTATATTGTCATGCAAACACCAAGTATTTTTTTTTTCCTTAGCAATGGTTATGAGGTCCATTTTTACTGATCTCAATATCCTTCCAGCTTCAGGAAAAACTGTGCTGCACTGGAAGGAATTAATAACTACTCCTGGATCTTCCAAGTTCTTCTGAAAGTTTTTGCTTTTTTCCTAAGGATTAATTAAGCAGTTACATTGCAATAGTTTGTCACTTCTTGGTATTATTTTTCAATTTTGACTGTGTGTGCCTTTGAGCCGGGGATGCAATTGATCCTGGTTTCATTGTGTTCCTTAATGGTTCTTGAAATACTTAGCTTCCCTACACCAGCAGCAACTATAATTATATATACATATATATATTTTTTCAGGTTTCCTTGGAATTACACCCATTCTTGAAAATAACTGAATTAAAAATACATAGAAAAGAGAGCAATGGAACATATAAATATGACATGAAATCCAGCATTCAACAAGGTATAAAAACTGATAATCTGGTTTCATCTGATGAAGGTCAGATTGACTAAGTCATTCTAGTATCCATAGAAGCACACAATACAAACACTGCTGTCCCAAAATGAAATTATGTCAAAATGAATGCTTGTCTCAAGTAATTTGCAACTGGCTGTACATGCTTATTTGAGGAGGGAGAGACTGCTATAACTAGGGTGATCAGGGAAGGCTTCCCATAAGCACATAGCACATAAGCTGAGTTTTAAGGGAAGCTAGGGATTCTAAGAGAGGGAGATGAGGGCAGATGATAAGTATGTTGTGGAAATAGAATCAGTAAGACTCATCAGTTGATCGGATGTAGGGGTAAGGTAAAGGGTAAAATTAAAGATGACTCTGAAATTGGGAACTTGGCTCACTAGTGGTACCCACAATAGGAATGAAGATATTTGGAGGAAAGGTGAGTTTAGTGGGATTCTGTTTTGGAAATGTAGAACTTAGGATGTGTGTAGTGCATTCAGCTGATAATGTACAACAGGTGGTTGTGGATGGAAGATCAAGAGTGAGATCAGTGCTATAGATCTAGCTATAGATATCTTGGAATTATCTGTATAAAGACAATAATCGTACCTATGGGATCTGATGAGTTCTCCAAGAAACAAAACGGAAATGCCAAGAGGGCACAGGATGGAGCTTTGGGAGACATTTATGTAAGGAAGAAGGACATGGATGATGATCCAACAAAGACAGAGAAGTGGACAGATAATTAGGAGGTTAGCCAGGAGACAGCAGCATCATAAAAACCCTTTCAGAAGAGAGTAGCCAAGAAAAGTAGATGGTCAGCTATGCTGAGTGATGCAGAGAGGTCAAGAAAGATGATGATTAGGAAGAGGAATTTGGAATGTCTCCCAGGAGGCTATCAATTGACCCCAAAGGGTGGGTGATTAACCAATCAGAGGATAAGAAAATGAGTTGCATCCTATCCCCCTCCATAACTAATCATGGGTTTGTCAAATACACCACAATCTTCAAGTCAACAAGCATTTATTAAGCATCTGTTGTATGCCAGGCACTGTGCTAAGCCCTAGGAATACAAAGGAAGGGAAAAAAAAACATCCCCTATTCTCAATGAGCTTAACTCTGCCCGCTCCCTTTGCTAGCCTTCCCTGACTGCTCTGGATGTGAGCCCCTCAATAAAGGAAGGATATTACCAAGTCAAACCCAGGTACATGTAGCATATAGGGAGACAAATTTTGACACATTCTTCCATATCCAAATATCCTATGACCACAGTGACAGGCTCTGTGCTCCAGAGCAGTGGCCAGTGAGGAAGACACTCCCCTTCCTCCCTCTTCCTCCATAATCTTCGTTTAGTGAGATTGAGTAGTTCTTTTTTTTTGTCATTGTTACTCAGACCAGAATGATAGCGTTATATAAGATGAAGTCTAAAGGGGGAAAATGAAAACTACTACATTTGGTCTAAGTACGAGTTCTAGATGGAGACATCACGATTAGGCAACTTGTCATGTGAGAAAGATTTGGAAGTATTAGTAGACCGTAAGTTCAATATGAGGCAAGAATGACATGTCAAACAAAAAGAATAAGTTAATCTTAGGCTACATTAAGAGAAGTATAGTTTCAAGACATAGGAATGAGATATTTACATTGCTTCCTACCTTGGTCAGATCATATTTGGAATGCTTTTATGAGCACCACATTTTAGGAAGAATATTTGCACCTAGAACTGGTCCAAAGGAAGGCAACCAAGATGATGAGGGCACGTGAGACTGTGACATGAGATCAGTTGAAGAAACACCTAGTATTAATGGATTTACAGGAGAATTCTATCAAATTTTTGAAGAACAATTAATACCAATATTATACATTTATTTTCAGAAATTGAGAAAGTACTCTATTAAATTCCTTTTAGGGACAAATATAATCCTAATACTTAAACCAGGAAAGGATAAAGCAAAGAAAAAAATCATTAATAAATATCAATTCAAAAATCCTAAATAATACCCTGTCAGACTACAGCAATTCAGCCAAGAAGTCATTCATTATGACCAAATTGGATTTATACCAAGGTTAGGGAAAATGGTTCAACATTAGGAAAACAATCAACTTAGTCAAATTAAAAATAAAAAAATCCTAAACCACATTGATCGATGCAGAAAATGTCTTTGGACAAATTAAAATATTCATTTATGCTAAATACTCTACAAAGTATAGATGTAGTGGGATTTTTTTTAAAATAGCATACAAAGTTTCTATTTAAGATCTCTTCCAACTCTGATATTCTGTGATTCCAAAGAACAGGGTAATTAAAAGCATAAAGGTGGGAATGACCATGGGGGACAACATAAAGGTCAACCTCATTGACTGATAAGAAACTTTGAAGATCCAAAGAGGATGAATATTTGATGAATTATGAAAATTATTTGCACTCCTTTGACTCTAATGTAACAGTTGACTAGCCATTGGGGCCCAGTTTTTGAGGCATCCATATTTTCTTGCTGCAAATCCACATGGAAGCTGAAGGGATTTGCTCCTACATATCAGAAGGACCTCCTTAGAGCACATGTAAGTATTCTGACTGTTTCTTGTCAGTATGTTTTACAGCTTTTTAATTGGCTATGGGGCTGGAACTGAGTTTTCATACGTAAGTCATGAATAGACAAAAATTTCTTCCCTGGGGCTGTTCAAGTGATGATGAAGAAATGTCATAAGCTTCCAGATGGGGACGGAAGTAGTAGCAGTGTCCTGCTATTGTTAGCAGCCTATCCCGCTACCCTGACCTCCGTGTGGCCATGAACACATGGTGCCACTGTTTCTGCCTCTTTAATATCTTTCTTTGATCATAAGTGACTAAGTATCAGAGAGGAAATTGACCAGGTCATAACTTTGTGTGCTTTAAAGGATCAGAAAAACTGTCATTGGTTCAGTACCTGAAGTTCATAGCACAGTATTCTTTGAGCCACAGCAGCTGATTCAGAAAAGGAGCCTACAAAAACCTTTAAAATTAATTTTCCGTGTTGAAAATCAATTTAGATAGCTACTCTGCTACTACATTTAAATTCACCTGTTCTAACTTCTCTGACTTTGTTGCCTGTCACAAGGATATATTATAGGAAACATAAACAAATTTTTTCCTTCAAGACCTAATTTAATTCCTTTAAAGATTGAATATTCTCCTTATACCTTGTCATAAAACTTTTGTTCTAGCATTTTTCATTCTTTGTTTCTATATACTTGATTATAGCAAAGTAAAATTTATTATTTTTAAAATAGTACAGTTTGCATGAGCTTTTTCTATTTGTACCAGAAAGTCATGTATCAATAGCATTTTTTAAATTTTGCCTCGGAAAAAATGTTTAATTTAAAATTTAAAAAAATTCCCATATATCTTTTAAATAGGGGTTAGAGAAAGCTTCCTATAGAAGGTGGCATATTATTTAAGACTTAAAGGAAACCAGGGAGGTCAATAGTCTGAGTGCAAGAATGGGGGACAGCAAGAGAAAATACTTGGAGCCAAGAGACAGTTCATGGTACAAACCAGGAGACCAGTGCCATTGGAGCAAAGATTATGTTTTTGGAAATAAGGTGTAGCAAGACTGGAAAGGTAGGAGGAGATCTGGGTTATGAAGGGCTTTGCAAACAAAGTGTTTTGTATTTGATCCTAGAGGCAAGAGAAAGAGATAAAGTAAGAGAGATGGAGGTAAGTAATATAAAGGAACACTAGTAATGAAGGATCATAGATCTAAAGCTATAAAGCAATTCAGAGGTGTTCTGATCCAACTTGCTCACTTTATAGATAAGGAAATGAGGCTCAGGGAAGTCAAGTGACTTGCCCAGTGTCAGACAGATAAATAAATAGAGGAGTCAAGATTTTAAGTCTAGGTCATCTAACTCCAGAGCCAGTGTTCTTTCTACCATACCACGTATCCTCTATTCATTAGTGAGGAAAACCCCTGCATCCTGCTGGTACAGATCACAAACTCTCACAAATCCCCAACCTACCCCAGGTTGATGTGGAGTTTCTGTGATTAATAATAATAATACATCATTTGATGACAAACCTTTCAAGGATGAGATGAGTCTCACTGGACTTGCCTTGAATGACAAATACATACAAACTGTGTTCAACCTGCATTCAAAGCTTACGTAGTCATCCTTGCCAGAGGGGGCATTTTGCAGGTGCAGCTAACATCCAGCATCACTTCCACCTCACAAAGACTCACTAGAATGGGATCTGGTGGATGACATGAAACAAAAATGTGTTCTTTATGTAATCTTTTGTTCTTTGTTACTTTTAAAGTGCATATATAAGAACAAAAATCAACCCAAAGGTGAAAACTACTTGTACTGTTAAACTACATGTTAAATCATCATTTATATTTCACGATAAAAATAATGTCAAGAATTTCTGGAAGAGGTCTCATAAATTATATATATATATATATATATATACGTATATATACATACATATATATATATATATATAATTTTAAAGAGTCAACAACTCTGACTTATCAACCACAGGTTATATTTGAGAGCACTGAACATAATATAATCCTCCTATGTCTCTTTATCATCTATAACTCAACAGTCTCTCCAGTAAAATAGCACATTTTGGGTAAATGATATGGTCAGAAAGTGCCAGAGGTCACTTAAGGACTTAGTCCCAGATCCTCTCTATCCCAGGTCATGTGGTTCTACCTTACTTCCTCTGAGAAAGGAATTAAAGGAATCTTTTTGTTTGATTACACCTGACAGGGCTAAGCTAGGCCATGCACGCTTAGCCACCAACCAAATGATACAAATTTTATCAGTAATTTTTTATTTATTAGCACCATGTCCAGACATAGTAGGAAAGTTGAGAGCAGTGAATTGGGTCAGAACTATGGCTAGGCAGAGTATCAAGCTACTCAAACCTGAGCAACGTTGAATCATTATGCACACACAAGGATAGCATGTGGTGGGGAATCTTAGGCAGGATGAAGAGCAGACCAGAGACTCTGATGGTTGATAGACTGGCAGCCACCAGGGAGCTTTGTAGCAGATTAGGTTACTGGAGAGAGAGAGAGAGAGAGAGAACCAGGACCAAATAAACCTCTGGGGTTTGGGAAAGACTATAGCTGCATTATTTGCAACCATTGGGAACTTTCTCACTTGTGGACATCTCTATATTTCTCTTCTGGTATGCTGACCCATGGAAAGGCAGCCAAGGCATTGTGTGTTCAACTATTTCCCTTTCCCCTGCATGGTTTACATGTCAACACTATGCTGAATATGTATAGAGGACCAGCACAACATAATGGATGGAGCACTGAACTTGGAAATAGGAAGATACAGGTTTGAACTTCATCCAGACCTCATTGGTAAAAGGCATATAATAGAAAACCTACTTCACAGTGTCTTTCTAAACATCTGAGATAATGAATATAAAGCATTTTGCAGACCTTAAAAGTCTTTATGAATGTGAGCTAGCAATAGTAGCAGCAACAGCAGGTGAGGCTGTGATAATAAGAGACATCTTTTGTTTTATCAAAAATGTGGCAATTGAATGAGACTCTGTCCTATTAACCACAAGGCATGTCTGAGAGCCTGGAACATATTATAGTTTTCTATACATCTCTCCACAATCTACAACTCAACCAACTTATCCAAGAGCATGGAAGGCTGGAAAATGTCAGTTACCTAAGGAGTTAGCCCAAGACCCTCTCTATTCTAGGCTACATCATGATTCCATCTTCCTTTCCCTGAGAAAGGGGGCAGAGGGAAATACACACATACATACATGGGCCTATACTTATGTAAATTATATATGTATATATATACATATATATAACCAAATTTTATTTATGTATAACCAAATCATATATACATGTTTAAATTATAGCTGCAATATATAATTACATACATATATATTTGTGATTATTCTAGTGGGGGCTTAACTCACTGTGGCACACTCAGGGACATAAGGAATCAACTGAGAAGGGGAAGTCAGTTTTTAAAGCTTCTTTTTTTGTGCCTAGCAGTGTATTGCATTTGGTAGCCACTTTAGTTCAGGCCTTCCTCATCCCCTCACTTGGACTATTGAAATAGCCTAACTAGTCTGTCTTTCCCATCTCCAATCCACCCAGTAGATAGCTGCCATATTTACATTTGCAAAGCACAAGGCCGACTATGTTGTTTCCCATGCGACTCTCTATTGCCTCTACAACAAAATACAAACTCCTAAAGCCCTTCAGCATGCCTCCAATCTATCTTTCTAAATTTCTCATTACTCATATACTCTATGCTCCAGACACATTGACTAATTTTTTGTTTGGCATGAATGAGGTTCCATTATCTGCTTGTGTGCCTTTGTACAGGCTGTCTTCTATACGTCTCCTCATCTCCTCAATTCTCTCCCTCTTCACCTTTGAGTCTTGAAATCCCTAGCTCCCTAGCTCAAGGACTTTCTCCTCTATCAGGCCTTTCCAGATCTCAGTAGAATATAAGTTGCTTGAGGGTAGGGACTGTTTCCCTTTCAAATTCCACTTACCCCCAGGGTCTAGGACAGTGTTTGGCACTTAGGAGATACTGTTAATTGCTTAGTTGATACCCCCTAGTTAATATTCTCTACATACCCACAAAATGACTTATTATATAAATATATGCATGTCCATATACATTTTACATATATATATGCACTGATGTGTTTGTATATTAGCCTACTGTATATGTGTGTATACACATATATACATATATGTATGTATATAAAATCTTTGTGTTTAGCACCTAGCGTCACCCTCTTCCTCATAGAGTGGGTCCCTCAGACAAGATTATCTTAGGTTCAAAGTATTCCATGAATCTGCAAATACTCAAAGTCATAATTCATGAGCCCCCACTGACATGTTTACTGCTATTTGTCAGCCAGAGAATATAATTAGTTAAAAGCAAAATCAGTTAATAAAACAGCTTAGCAAGAAAAGTAGCAATAAAACATTTCACCCACAAATACAGCAAAAGTGAGAGGAGTAGACTTGTTTAGGGAACACACATGAAGAGACACATACATAGGGAACACATGTGGTCAGGGCATATGCATAGGAATCACATGTGGTGAGGTCCAGGGGGTATTCTGGAGTCATTTCAAATCAATTGAGCCAACTGTTAAATTTTTAGCAATAGCATTTTTATACCTTGTTTTGTTGATTTAGACTTAAAGTGATGGAGAAAATATTAACAACACAAATTAAACTTAAAAGTGTCGAGAGAAGAAGCAGTTATTAAACATTTACCAGAACACCCCTGGTCAGGGCACGGGAGTCAAGGTGCAGCTCATGCCTTTGATGCTTTAAAAATTCTTCTAGGGAGTGATGGCATTGCACTGTTCCCGCCAGGCTTGTTCTTTTCTGGTCTCTGTTGTGTGCATACCAATGTCCTTGTCTCTGGTACTTATCCAATGACAGACATGACTGCGAGGGATATATGGAATTTCTCTCTACTTCTGGTTTCTGGAGTCAGCTCAAATTCCCTGGCTATTGTGCTACGCTAGTTCTTCCTCATGAACAGGGTGGCCTTACTCTGTTCTTAGTTTTAAAGCTCTGAGTCTTTAAAACATAGTTCTTCTCAGAAAAGTCACAGCGCTTCATACTAATCTCCTGACCAGCCCTAGGAAAAAACCTCTCAGTCATTTTTTTTTCCTTCAAAGTATATTCTATTGGGTCCTTTCAAAGTTTTGGTCTTTCGTCTTTGCCCCTCATGTGCCAAGCTCTTTCAGACACAGAGCAGCATCAGCTCCTAGCTACATAGTGCCCTCGGGCTCAAGCCTGTCTTTTCAACTGTATTTCCTAGTGGGTATACTGCTGGATACCTCACTCTATGCTAGGGTGAGATAACAATACTTGATCAGCCTCCATTTTAGAGGCTGCCCTCCCAACAAACTACCAAGAACTCTGAGGTTTCTAGGTCTTCTAGTTTTTCAGTTCCAAAAATCTTTTTTTCCCTTTCCCATGCAAATGTGTGGGTAGAAAGGCAGAGAAAGAAAAGTAAGCCTAGGGGCAAAATCATTTTAGTCCACCTTTCTAGATCATCTTATAGGTAAGCTCCTGGAAGTCAGGGAACATTTCCTTCTTATCTTTGTTCTCCAGTGCCTAACACAGTGCTTTGATTATGGTAGGCACTTAGTAAGTAAATATTTGTTGAACTGAAGTAAATGCTTATTGAATGAATCAATCAGTGTTTATCTTTTTAACTTTCACGCTCTTGGTTTCGGACTTAGGCATCAATGGAAAAAAAAATAGGAAAGAAAGTAGAGGCAGTAGCTGAAGTCCTAACATAGATCCGATGAACTTCCACAGAATAGAAGGTACCTTGAGGGTATTGACAGCCTCCAGT
>CM053627.1:172321734-172337042 GCA_028646595.1 Phalanger gymnotis
GATAGTAGCAATTGTCATTTCATATACTAGGAGGAAAAAATAGGGTGAAAGAACTACTTGAAAGAATCTTTATTTTTTTCCAAGAAGTGACTGGAAATAAATATGCAAGGGAGGGAACCATGTGAATAAATGTAGTAATTTTTGGGAAGTAACTTTGGGAAATTATACAAACTTTTTTAGGACCACATTTTGAATAGCACCACTGCAATGCACTTCATAATGCTCAGCATTTTTCTGAACGTGGTAGAAAGGAGATATTAAAACAATTATATTGTAAGTTACCATTTATTCCAGTCTTTGTCATTCTCTGGTAGTAAACCACTGCATTGTGCCCTCTGCAGTATTGAATAGTTTCTAGTGGATTGAAAGAGTTAATGTAACCTTCTTAAGCATCTTACTTTCTATTAGGGAGTGACTTGGGCACCAAAGAGAATCAAGCCTCCTGTTGTAACATCCGTTTATTGCCTGTTTAAAGTAATTTTATATTCCTTGATGCCTTTGCCCAATGGTTTCATGGTTTTAGTTGGCACTTTGATATACAGCTTAGTTAGTATTCACAGATACTGTTAGCAAGGAATTCCAAGGTCCAGATTCTTATCAGGTAACCATTTTTGGGTGAAAATAATGAACTTTTAAAAATAATGCCAATTCTCTTTTCTAGAAGATAACAAATTCATTGCTGGGTTTAGAGCATCCACATAAAGATAGATTATGGACCATAATAAAATTTGGAAGGCACAAACAGGAGAGATCAAATGCTATATAATACCACAGAGAACACATGCCAAAATTGCCTTGATATTAAAAGGGAGCATTTATATGTTGCAGCTGGCTGTGGATAATACCTTGGTCATTTATGACATTACAACATTTGGTCCTGTGCAATATTTGAAGACTCATTTGGAAATGTAGACCTTTGTGATATGAACAAACAAATAAAGAATGTCATAGGGATGGGAGCAGCTAAGTAATGCAATGGTTAGAGTGCTTGACCTGAAGTCAGGAAGATCTGAGTTCAAATCCAGCCTCATACACTTACTAGCTGTGTGACCCTGGACTACTCATTTAACCCCCATTTGCCTCAGTTTCCCCATCAGTAAAATGGGGGTGATAACAGCACCTACCTCCCATGGTTGTTGTGAAGATCAAGTGAGATAAAAATTGTCAGACATTTAGCATAATGCCTGGCACATAGGGAGTGTTATATAAATGTTAGCTATTGTTTGTTATTATTATTATTATTATTAGGAGAGTTTGTAAAAAGGCAGAAAACTCAGAATTATTTTGTCAGGCCTCCCTGATTGCTCCACTTAGAAGGGTGGTTACACAATAATTTCTTTAAGTACTACGACTACTGTTTCTCATCCTCAGTTAAGGGTAATTTCTATATATAACGATCTCCTCCTTTCTCCCCATCTCATTTGCCTAAAAGAGTTGAAAACTCTGGAAAGTACCCATAGTACAAGGAGCACACAAAGAATCATAATGATATCAAGATTCGTATTTTCTTTGGAAATAGCAGAAAAAAAAAACATTTACACTAAAGCCCAGGTGATCCAATGAAAAGAGCCCTGGAGCTAGATCAGAGAAAAAGCAGGGCACTGTAGAAAGTGTTGGATTTAGAAGTCAGAGAACTCGGATTCCAATCCCAGCTCTAACACTACCCTGGGTAACCCTGGGCAAGTCATTCCACTCCTCTGGGCCTCATCTGTAAGATGAAGTGGTTGGACTAGATGGCCTATAAAGTCCTTTCCAATTCCAAATATGTGAATCTGTTAAATGATAAACTTTTTTCTTCTCATTTCACTTTTTGGAATCTTTCTTTACTGGACATATGTGCTACATTGACTGAATTGCTATTAAAAGGTTTATCTAAACCATAAGAAATATTCAAATTCTGGAAATGATGATATGTGTAGATACTACATCAATGAAAGAACTTTCAGAAGGAAATTTTTCTGCTGTGAGTAATGTCATTAGTTACTTTTTAAAGGGGTAGGAAGGGAAAAAAGCATTTATTAAGTGCCTGCTTTACACAAATTATCCACTTTGATCATCAGAACAACACTGTGAGGTGGATGCTATTATTATCACTAATTTACAATTGAAGAAACTGAGGCAGACAGAAATTAACTAACTTGTCCAGAGTCACTCAGCTAATAAATATCTGTCGCAAGTTTTGAACTCCGGTCTTCCAACTTTCCAGGCTCAGTGCTCTATCTACTGTGACATGTAGCTGGCTTTTAAAACACAGGCTTTTTTTGAAGTGGTTGTCTTGGATAATCTGTTTGAAATTTTCCTTCCCGTTGGCCAGGAGGGCTATCAAGACAGGTGCAAAGTTCTATAGAAAAGATTTTCTTGCAAATTAGAAATGAACAGCAAATAAGGAGGTCAAAATTTTACCATACTTTCACACAGCCAAAGTACATTTGTTTCCCTCCCTATTCTCCATATAAACATTAGAAGGGGGATGGGGAATTCTTTTAGAGAATATTGTACTTTTTTCCAGGCTTGAAACCTGTAATATTTGACTCCTTTCTTTCCTTTAGACTCCATATCTAATTATTCACCAAGTCCTGTTCATTGTGATTTGAAATGTTGCTCCTTAGAAAGCTTTCTTCTCTGTTCCATTCTCACTACCAGCATCTTGGTCCATGATATTAAATTACTTGAGAACGGAGATTATTTATTTCTCACAGCACCTAAAACAGTACTTAATAGATAGTAAATATTTGTTGAATTAATTAATCACATAAATTAATCCTTTCCAACATAATTTGGTCTGGTCTACTTTGGAATAGCTTACATTATTGGAAATTTTCTCCTTCAATTAAGCCTAAATTTACCCTTTTTGCACATTTTGTCTACTGCTACTAGTTCTGTCATTTGGGACTAAAGCAGAATAAGTTAATCTCTCTTCCATGTGATGACTGTCAATACAGACTTGGGAGGGTTTGGAATACCAATATCTCATACAACTAGATTGTAACATTGTGTAGGAGCTGTATTTTCAATTATTTGAATCTCTTTTCTTTTATGCCTCCACTAGTAGTATGCACATAATTTGAAATGGATTTGTGATTTTACCAATGTAGATACTCTCTCCAATGATGCTAAACACAATCCATCTATGCCTGCTTAGCTGGTGTGACTCTCGTCCGTGTCCTTCCATGTATACTCCACAGAGAGTCCTCTCAAAATGCTAGGGGACTTCTTCTTGGTCCCTTGACATTTCTGAAATATATTTTACATAACTTCATACGCATAATGGATTTCTTATCTTCTTGATAGGTGGGAGGAGACAAAAGGAGGGAGAAGGAGAGAATTTGGATATTAAAATTAAAATTTAAAAAGATATTGACATTACATGAATAGCAATGCAGCATGCACACTTTCCATCAATTTCCTTACTAGATGACAAAATCCAATTCTTTTTCCAGTCATATATTTCTCTGATGACATCATTTATGCTACCATTCCTGAATGAATTTTTGCTGATAATGTGTTATATCATCAACTGCTCAAACCCATACCTACCTCTTCATTGTCTTTTTTGAGTGATCCTCAAATTTACTTCTTTAGAATATTTTAAATGGTATTCCATTTGGTGTTCCAATGTTATTGCATGATATTCCATGGTTAATATCCATATAGAAGCACTAGAAGAATAAATTTTTTTTTAAATGAGTCTTTGTTTTAGGGATAATTTGAGGAATCATCTTTGGGAATAAATATCACACAATTTCCCCCTCTTTTCCAGTTCTGGATCTAATTAATTTGACTGTGCATGATGTATAACCATGGAATGTATACTCACTGATGACTTCATTGGGTTGCCCATCCAATCATCCATCTGTTTGGACAAAGGGTGTTCTTTATCCACTTGGTTTTTCCACTGTGGATAGCTATGCTGAGTCCTTTTGAGTGATTACAGCAGCCAGATAGCACAGAGAATAGAGTGATAGGCCTGGAAGACCTGAGTTCAAATCTAGCCTTAGACATTTAATAGCTCTCAGATCCTGGGAAAGTCACTTAAGCTCTGTCTTCCTCAATTTCCTCAACTCTAAAATTAGGATAATAATCATTCTACCTCTCAGAGCTGTTGTGAGGATCAAATAAGATAATATGTGTAAAGCACTTGGGGCAGCTGGGTGGCACAGTGGATAGAGTGTGAACTTGGGAAGACTCAAGTTCAAATCCCATCTCAGATACTTACTAGCTACATTACCCTGGACAAGTCACTTAACCCTGTTTGCCACAATTTCCTCATCTTTAAAATGAGCTGGAGAAGGAAATGGCAAACCAATGCCAAGATAATGCCAAAATGAGATCATGAAGAATCAGATACTACAGAAAAGACTAAACAACAAAAAAGCACTTAGTGTAATGCCTGGCATATAGTAGGTGCTTAATAAATGTTTATTTCTTTCCTTCCTTATCTGGTAGATTGTGCAAAGCAGAGTGTTTCCTTAATAAATACAATGCTGTCTTCAAATAAGAGCATCTATAGGACCTTACCAGCTATAGAGAAAACCTCTTCCACTGGAACTCTGCACTGTATCTCCTCTATCATGGTAAACATCTTTAGTGAACATCTTCTCCCTGCTTTACAGCTCACTTAATATAGATCATTGAAATCACCCAATAAGGTTATGTCTGTTGTTATGAACATATTAGGCACTTAACAACTATTTGTTAAATGAATGACCTAATACTTTCCTCTTGTGTTTCTTTTTTGTTCCCCTTTCTCATCCTTGAGTTAAAAATCTTTGGCTGTAGGAAAGAAATTGTAAAGAATTTTAAGCACATGAAAGATTCCTTATTGTACACAGTATTTATGTTCATGTTTGTAAGCCCTGTCTCTAGATGGCAATGCTCCATTTCCATGGGACCTTTAGAAAAACATTTTGGAAGAAATTTTCAAAGAAAACAGTCTTAGAACTGAGTCTGTCTTTATGCTACTGATAACTATTTATCTTCAGATTCACAAGAGAACTTAAGATGATTTAGTCCAATCCATTTATTTTAGAGATGAGGAAAATTTTGTCCATGCAGATAAAATGGCTTGCCCAAGGTTAAAAGGTTAAGTGGTGACAATGCCAGAGATGAAACCTAGGTTGCCTGTCCCAATGATCTTTCTGTATGAAAATAAAAATTTTAAAAATATACTTTTGGGGGGGGCGGGGAACAAGATGATGGAGTAGAAGCAGGGATCTGATAGATCTCTCCCCTCAAGCCCCTCAAAATACCTGTAAAAATGACTCTAAACAAATTCTAGAGCAGCAGAAGCCACAAAATGATGGAGAAAAGCAGATTTCCAGCCCAAAACAGTCTGGAAAGCCAACAGGAAGGGTCTAATGCACTGGCTCAGCACAGAGTACAGCCCAGCATTGGCCATGCCAGCACGGACAGGACTAGAGCAGGCTTTAGGGCACTGAATCCATGGCAGCTGTGGTGGTTTTCAGACTTCTCAATCCACAAAAACCAAAGACAGTTTCAAAGGCCAGGGAGAAAGGTCTCTCACCTGGGTGAGAGAGGAGAGTGGTCTGGCCCCAGCCTCAGCCCCAGGGCAGCAGCAGCCACTACCACAGCAGCAGTTGCTTCTGGAGCTCTTGGCCTATAGAGGGTGGGGGAATAGAGCAGCTGATCTGGGTCCCAGTCCTAGGTGTTGGTCCTGAGGTGAGGAGGAGCACTGGCATAGCAGAGTTTCTGGCAGCTGTGGAGAAGGAGTCTTCCTTGCAGTTACAAGGCAGAAAGGAGTGCTTGTGGTTACTCACAGACCAGAGCACAGGCCAGGAGAGGAGGGGACATCTCTCTTTTGATCATACCACTTTGGAGGAACTGAAAATTTATAGGTGCCTAGAAATATCTCTGAGGACAGCTGCACAAAACCCCTGAAGCTTGGGGCAGTAACCCTCCACTTAACAAAGATCTCAGGGGTCAAGTAACTGACTGGGAAAATGAGCAGTCAGGGGTGAAAATAAGACTATAGAAGGTTACTTTCTTGGTGAAAAGGACATATTTTCTTATGTCCTTAGTGATGAAGAAGATCAAGGAATACAGCCAGAGGAAGACAACAAGGTCAAGGTTCCTACATCCAAAGCATCCAAGAAAAATATGAATTGGTCTCAGTCCATGGAAGAGCTCAAAAAAGATTTTGAAAATCAAGAAAGAGAAGTAGAGGAAAAATTGGGAAGAGAAATGAGAGTGATGCAAGAAAATCCTGAAAAACAAGTCAACATCTTGCTAAAGGAGACCCCAAAAATGCTGAAGAAAATAACACCTTTAAAAATAGACTCACCCAAATGGCAAAAGAGGCCCAAAAGTCAATGAGGAGAATGCCTTGAAAAGCAGAATTGGCCAAATGGAAAACGAGGTCCAAAAGCTCACCGAAGAAAATAATTCCTTAAAAATTAGAATGGAGCAAATGGAAGCTAATGACTTTGTGAGAAATCAAGAAATTATAAAAAAAATAAAAACCAAAAGAATGAAAAAAATAGAAGACAATGTGAAATATCTCATTGGAAAAACTACTGACCTAGAAAATAGATCCAGGAGAGATAATTTTAAAATTATTGGACTACCTGAAATCCATGATCAAAAAAGAGCCTAGACATCATCTTTAAAGAAATTATCAAGGAAAACTGCTTTGATATTTTAGAATCAGAGGATAACATAGAAATGAAAAGAATCCATCCATCACCTCCTGGAAAAGATCCCCAAAACAAAACTCCTAGGAATATTGTAGCCAAATTCCACAGTTCCCAGGTCAAGGAGAAAATATTACAAGCAGCCAGAAACAATTTAAGTATTGTGCAAACACAATCAGGATAACACGAGATTTAGCAGCTTCTATGCTAAGGGATTGGAGGGCTTAGAATATGATATTCCAGAGTTCAAAGGAGATAAGATTAAAACCAAGTATCACCTATCCAGCAAAAATATTTTAAGGGAAAAATGGAATTTCAATGAAAGGGAGGACTTCCAAGCATTCTTGTTGAACAGACCAGATCTGAACCGAAAATTTGACTTTCAAATACAAGAATCAAGAGAAATGTGAAAAGATAAACAGGAAAGAGAAGCCATAAGGGACTTATTAAAGTTGAACTATTTATATTCCTACATGGAAAGATGATATTTGTAACTCAAGAGACCTTTCTCAGTATTAGAGTAGTTAGAGGGAATATGTATACACACATACATACACAAACACACATATGTACACACAAATATATGAGTGTATGTATATGTATGTATGTGTGTATATGTAGACAGAGGGCACAGGGTAAGCTGAGTATGAAAGGATGATACCTAAAAAATAAAATTAAGTGTTCAGAGGAATGTACTGGGAGAAAGAGAAAGGAAGAGGTAGAATGTAGTAAATTATCTCACATAAAAGAGGCAAGAAAGAGCTTTTACAATGGACGGGGAAAGGGGGGAGGTGATAGGGAATAAGTGAGCTTTACTCTCATAAGATTTGGCTTAAGGAAGCAATAACATAAACACTCAGTTAGGTATGGAAATCTATCATACCCTACAGGAAAGCAGGGGGAAGGGTATAAGAGAAGGGAGATAATAGAAGGGATAACAAATTGGGGGAAGGGGTAATCAGAAGCAAACACTTGTGGATGGACAGGCCAAAAGAGAGAATAGAATAAATGGAGGGCAGAACAGGATAGAGGGTAATATAGTTAGTCTTTCACAACAAAACTGTTTTGGAAGTGTTTTACATGACTACACATATACAACCTATATCAAATTGTTTGCCTTCTCAGTGAGAGTGGGTGGGGAGGGAGGAAAGGAGAGAATGTGGAACTCAAGGCTTTAAAAAATGAATGTTAAAAATTGTTTTGGGGCAGCTAGGGGGCACAGTGAGTAGAGCACTGGCCCTGGAGTCAGAAGCACCTGAGTTCAAATCCGGTCTCAGACACTTGACACATATACTAGCTGTGTGACCTTGGGCAAGTCACTTAACCCCAATTGCCCTGCCAAAAAAAAAAGCAGAAAACATTGTTTTTACATGCAACTGGGAAATAAATATACAGGCAATGGAGTATAGAAATTTAACTTGCCCTACAGGAAAATAGAAGGGAAGTGGATAAGAGAATGGGGTGGGGGGGTAATAGAAGGGGTGGCAGATTGGAGGAAGGGGTAATCAAAATGCATGCTGTCCTGGGGTGAGGGAGGGGAGAGATGAGGAGAAAATTTGGAATTCAGAACCTTGTGGAGGTGAATGTTGAAAACTGAAAATGAATAAATTTATTTTAAAGATATATACCTTTTCTTGTATCCACTGTTTTGGGATGATGCTTTATTTAATTCATGTGATCACAGGAGATAGAATATATTTAGATCCTGAATGGATCTTAGAGGTCATTCAATACAATGATCTCACTTTGCCAATAAGGAACTGAGTCCGTTTGCTCAAAGTGAGAGAGATAACAGAACTAAGACTTCAACCTATATCTTCTTACTCCAAATTAATTCTATTTCACTGTACCACTCTGCCTCCTTTGTGGAGTGCTGAGAAAAGTCTTTCAGGGGGACTTTTTTGGATTTTTTGCATATATAGTCATCGTGCTACGAGTTGGTCATTCCATGAGAGTTAATGGAACTTGTAGGGTCACCAGTATCCTCTCCTTTGGACTAGCATCCCAAACTGTCATTCCAAAAGCCCAAAGGCTTTTGTATCTCTTGCTGATGACTATGACACTAGAAATGTGTAGGGGGAGTAGGAGTATGTATATCAGTGGCAAAGATAGGAGAATAGAGCATCCTACAAATATTATAGTGGCAGGTATTCTTCCAAATCAGAAAATGCTGCCTGTCATTGAATAGAGGAAAAGTGATATCCTCAGAAATCCTTTTTTCTTCCCACCAATCTGAGCCTTCAGATGTATAGATATATCTCATTTGATCTTTTCTAGTTCTGTCTCTGGTTGCCCTGTCACTTCAGTCTGCTGCCATTTAAGGAAAGAAGAACTGAAATTCTTAAGGACATTTATTCAAATATCAAAGTAAAACACCAAAAACAATCAGTAGAGGACATATAACAATCTGCTGAATAAATTTCACCTAATTTTGAGAAGAGCTAATTATTGTATTCCACATGAGTTAACTACAATAGGTCATCCTCTTTGTGAATCACAAGAGCATCTTTTTCATAGCCTATATTTAGATTCATAAATGTGAATTTTATAGGTCATTGTCCCTTACGTGGATGTTTTTTTCTATCCACCACTTTCCATTGTAACAAAATGTAAAAACACGTCTTGCATATTATGCTTATTCTATAAATATTGAGCAGTAATAACTGTAGTATATCTGCTAGTCATTTCATTTTAATTGGCACTAGACTGAAGTAGACCACCAAACAGAAGCTAGGTCCAGCACTTAGAAAAATCCAACATTTCTCCTTTGACACAGAGATCTCACTGCTAGACATATACCCCGAGGAGGGAAAAGACAGGCACTGCCTAGACCAAAGTACTTATAACATCACTTCTTATAATAACAAAAACCAGGTGCCTATCAACTGAGGAATGCCCAACAGATTGTGATACAGGAATCATAGTTTTAGAGCTGAAAGGGAACTGAGAGGCTATCCATTCCATTTTAAGTGGGGTGGTATGATTTAATTGATGGGCCCAGTTGACTCTATGTATATGTATATGTTGTCTCCCCTCCTCCTCCCACAGAATGTAAGCTACTTGTGAGCAAGGACTGTTTCATTCATATCATTGTATCTCAATCTCCTAGCTCAGTGCTTGGCCCATGGCTGACATATAATAAACTCTTATTGATTTAGTGACTAATCAAAGCAGGAATATGTATGTGTATATATGTGTGTATTTTAAATTAATTTTAAAAGAACATTAATTAATTATGCCACATGATTATATGATTAGACTTTACTTATTCACTCTATTTTATGACACATAATTCATAATTGGCACCTTGTGATAAATAATCTCCTTATCTTCTTTCAATAAAAGTTTACTTTCAAATTTAGGACTTCCTTTTTTGCCACAACAAAAATAAATTTATGTAGAATGAAATGGTCTATTATTTATAAAAAAAATTTTCCAGAAAAAGAAAAGGAACAAATCTGGTAGTGTTTTTAAGGACCAAAAAGTGAGTTTTTAAAAAAATTCAGGGGAAATATGTTTCTTTGATTAATAAGAAATTGAAGATGTAAAGTAAATTTCTGTGTCTATATTTAATCTAAATTGTCATGACAATAGAAATAAAGCTGCTACAATTTTTATGAGGTCATCTAGAAGAAATTATAATATATCATCCAATACTTGACACTATCTGCAATTATAGACAGCACCTAAGCAAATCCTGCTTTTTCAGGCATAAGAAAAGAAACAAAATTCTTCTTTCTTATGATTCATTCCATTGGTCATGATTCTTCTTTACAACTTGATACTGTCTAAATAAGTTCAATGTGAAGTTATATGTAGAAGATACATTGGATTCCATGCTGTCTTGGGGAGGGAGAGTGGGGGAAGAAAATCTGGAACTCAGAATCATGCGGAGCTGAGTGCTGTAAACTAAAAATAGAAAATCTTAATTAGAAAAAAGAAAAAGAAATAAAAAAATTTCTTTTATTAATCTATTCTGGTATCTCAAAATTCTCATAGTCAAGAAGTTCTTCATACTCATCTCTCACCTCCAACCTCCATCACCTAGCCAGTAACAGGTTTACACACTGGCAAACAACTGATACCATCATCATAGTTCTTAATGGTCACATATTTGCCAGTGGGCAGCTTGCCTGTTTCAAACAGGGTGCAACAATTCAGCATGAAGTAAGGAATGAATGTCTCATTGAGATCAAGTACAAAATTTCCTCTCTTGACTTTGTTACAAAATATTTTTCTCACACCAACTCAACAAACATTTATTAAGCATCTTCTACATGCCAGGCATTGGTCTAAGTACTGGGTATACAAAGAAAGACTAAAGGAGCCATGATTTCTTTCAGCAGTGAAGAGGCACAAATCAGTTCAAGTGAGATCAAGTCCCATGATCTGATGCTGCATTGCATATTGTATGAAAAATCATTTGGATTCATGTTTTAGCAAATAATGTATATAATAATGAATCATTACTTCAGTACTTCTAGAACCATGGTCTCATTTTTACTTTTACTACCATGGGGTAGGAAACTTGCAAGCACAAAGATACAAGGAGTCATTAATATACACTCTGCCCGACCAAGGGCATGCTTCATCCCAGATCGGGCAGTAATGGAAGAACAGTCGCAGAGGAGTCAAAGAGTTCCCCTACCAAGAGGTTCTTGGACCATATGAGTTTCCCAGATCAAGCAGGTGCTGAAGCCAAAGACAATTAAGAAACAAAGCCACGATGTGGAGAAGCAAACCTGGACCTTGCCCTTTACTGGTACTGAATGTGAATTGTGCCGGTCTAAAGGAAAGGCGGTGACTATTGACCCTGTTTTTTCTCTTTGTGGGGAAAGTTAGGGAAAGAAAGACTATGAATAGGATATTACTATGAGTCTGGGGGTGACTGTAAGGTTCCTGGGGGAAGGGAGATATCAGGAAGGGAAAGAGAATTATCTTAATTATCTTAACAGGCCCTGATGCAAGTCTATTGTTCTTTGCAAATAGTGATTGGTATGCTGGACTGGGAGTCAGGATTAATAATAATAATGATAATAACAATATTTCTGTTCATTTTTAATTTTGAAAAGTGCTTTATGTGTATTTTTATTTGATCATCTCAATAACTCTGTGAGGTATATCCCCTTTTACAAGTGGGGAAACTGAGACCAAACAGAGACTAAGAAGTTCAGTGATTTGACCAGGGTCACACAGATAGTAATTAAGGCAGGATTTGAACTCATGTCTCCCTGATTCCAAATCCTGCACTCTATCCCCCATGCGACCTAAATTCTAATCCTGCCTCTGACACTTGGGCACATTTAAGTCATCTAACTTCTCTCGACCTTAGTTATCTCATCTAGAAATGAGGGTATCCATGGCACCTATAATCACAGAGCTATTGTGAGACTCACATGGGGTAATATATGTGTATAGTACTTTGCAAACTTTTAAATGCTATATAAATTTTAGCTATTATTATTATTATTATTTGCAACTTTTTGTTGGGGAAAATGTTCTATATTTGCTTTTATATTAGCCAGCTTCTAATCAGGGAGTTCCTCTCCAAAGATCCATTTGAGGAAGCACCCACTTCAGATATCATGCTTTCTTCAAACCTGAACCAGCCCATGTTGCCCCAGACCACCTCTCCACCTTTTTCTTTGAGTAGGTACTTTCTCTTCCCTCATTAATTCCTTTTTGATGTGTTGTCTTCCTTCACTAGATTGTAAACTTCTTGAGGGTAGGGACCATCTTTCTTTTTACTTGTATTTGTATTCCTAGCACTCAACTCATGCCTGGAAAATAGCAAGCATTTATTAAATGCCTTATTTATCTTTTTTATCAATTATCTATGTATTTCTATCCATTCATTCATCTCTTTATATTTCTATCTATCCACCCAGAGTTTGCCAAATTGTGGGGCGAAGACCACCCTACTCCCTGGGTCTAGGGAAGGTATTAGGGTGCAAAGTAATGGCCAAAATTATTTTCAAGTAAAGGTCTTAAATAAATACATCCCCTTTGTTCAATAAAAACAAAGTTCAAATGAGAGTCGACAAACGTAGGAATCATCAGGGAATTCCTTCCTACCATCATTGAATGTAGCACAGTAACTATTTAATACAGCTATATGCAAGTTAACACAAATTTGAGTCAGTACATGCGGAATTTTCATGTGGACATGAACTGCCATTATCATTCCCAGGCTTCTTACAAAATGAGTTGTGATGTTGCATTGCTTCTTTCATCTGAATACAAAGTATTGACATTTGAAGTTAAACAATCTTTGTATGGAAGTTAAATAGCATAATATCTGTTATATTTCTCCACATTAATCATTTTGGTAAGAATAATAAATATAAAATGTATCCCCCCCAAAATTATATATGCAACTTTTTTAAAAAATGAAGCAAAGAAAAAACAGTTAAAGGTAATGGTTCAAACTTATGATCAATCTTATTTACATATAATATTGTTGAAGAAATTTATTGTCTTTATTTTTTAAAGAAAATAATATCCTTTCATAAAGGATAAATACATAACTGGCTGGAACAGGAAGTTCCTTGAATCAGCTAAAGCTAATAAAGCAAATAGATTAAGAGATAGTGTAAGTAGTAGAAATAAAGTAATACAAAGTAGAAAGCCCAAGTCCAGAAAATAAGATCTATAATATTTATCATTGAGATTCACAAGTTATGCTTTTGAAGGAAAGACCATTATGTTTGCCTTGTGCAAATATTTTATATTCATTATAGTGTGAAACCTAATAAATGGAAGTATCTTGAATGTGTATATGCAGAATACATTGGCAAGTTGTGAGAATTTTTTCCAGAGAAAATTAGATGCTTTTAACACGAAAAACATTCTTTTACAATTACTATGTAACATCAGAAGGATCTCTTGCATCATGTGGGGTTGATTAAAGAACTGCTAAGCATAAAAAGCCCCCTCTGATAATAGAAACATTGGTGATACCCAAAGCTATTACTATTACATTAAGAACAAATCTTGGTAAATTATATAGGAGGATCTTCAAAAAGGTTTCATTTCACTGGAAAACAATGTGGCAGTAAATATTGCCTATATTAATGAAGAAAGATCTTTATAATCAATTCATTGAAAAACTAAACTATTCTATTTTGTGCCACAAGTGAATGAGGTGACAGATGTCGCGTGATTACATATGCATGATTACACATGTAAGATATGTTGTTAAAACTGAGATAAAGGAAGATTTGTTACTTTGTAAGCCTGTTGATGGTAATGCCAAATCAAGAGGAATTTGCAATATAACTGACAGATTTTTAAAATGAAAATTATATAATGCAGGAAAATTGTACTGGAGTCTGGTTAAAGAGCTGAATTGATAACATGAAATGCAGGTCTATTGGCCTCTTATTCGATTTGGACACATTCTATGCTACACATACAATCACTTATATTGAGAAATATGAATGTAGAGCTACATGCAGTTTTTCCATTTGTTACAAGAGTAATCAGCTTTATTTAAAAAAATCCATTAGAAGGAAGGTTCTGTGTAAAATTGTGTAACAGTGTGAAGGCAGGGCATTAGATACTTACATAATTTTGTAAAATATGCTGTCTTTCCTGTATCTTGAAGAGAATTTGAATTTGAAAAAGTAATTGCCATTTTTATGATAACAAAGATAAAAGAAAGTAATTTCATAATGAAAACTTTCCTGAGGCAGAGCCAAGATGGTGGAGTAGAAGCAGAGATCTAATTGAGCTCTCCCCACAAGTCCCCCAAAATACCTGTAAAAATGGTTCTAAACAAATTCTAGAGCAGCAGAAGACACAAAATGACAGAGTGAAGCAGATTTCCAGCCTAAGACAAGAAAGGTCTATCCCACCATTTTCAGAGCAGAGAGTAGCCCACCCTGGTCTGTGCTTGCACTGGCAAGACTGGAGCAGGCCTCAGGGCATTGAATCACTGTCAGCTGCTGCAGTTTCCAGACTTCTTAACCAACAAAGGCAAAGACAGCTTCAAAGGTGAGTGGGAAAGCTATCTTACCTGGATGAGGGAGGAGCATAGTCTGGCCACAGCTTCTGGAACAGAGGCTGCTTCTGGAGCTCTGGGCCTACAGATGGTGTGGCTGATCTGAGTCCCAGTCAAGGATGTTGATCCTGGGGTGAGGAGGAGCGCTGGCATGGCAGAGCTGGGGGTGGCTGTGGAGAGGGAACCCTCCTCTCAGTTGCATGGCAGAAAAGAATGCTTGTGGTTGCTCACAGACCGGAGCACAGGCCAGGAGATGAGAAAACACCTCTCTTTTGATCATACCACTTTGGAGGAACTGATAATTTACAGGTCCCTAGAGATATCTCTGAAAACAGCTACGAAAAACCCTGAAACTTAGGGCAGTATAGCCTCTATTTAACAAAGAACTTAAAAGTCAAATATTTGGCTGGGAAAATGAGCAAACAGGGGGAAAAGAATAAGACTATAGAAGGTTATTTTCTCGGTGAAAAGATGTTTTCTTACACGCTTACTGACAAGGAATATCAAGGCATACAGCCAGAGAAAGACAACATGGTCAAGGTTCCTACATCCAAAGCCTCCAAGAAAAATATGAATTGATCTCAGGCCATGGAAAAGCTCAAAAAAGATTTTGAAAATCAAGTAAGAAAAGTAGAGGAAAAATTGGGAAGAAAAAT
>CM053627.1:172337542-172355058 GCA_028646595.1 Phalanger gymnotis
TGGGTGGGGAGGGAAGAAGGGAGAAAATGTGGAACTCAATGATTTAAAAATGAACATTAAAAATTGTTTTTACATGCAACTGGGAAATAAGATATACAGCAAAGGGGTATAGAAATCTATCTAGCCCTGCAGGAAAATAGAAGGGAAGTAGATAAGAGAATTGGGGGGGGGGTGGTAATAGAAGGGAGGGCAGATTGGTGGAAGGGGTAATCAAAATGCATGCTGTCCTGTGGTGAGGGAGGGGAGATATGGGGACAAAATTTGGAATTCAGAATCTTGTGGAAGTGAATGTCGAAAACTGATAATGAATAAATTTATATTAAAAAAGGAAAAAAAAATTTCTCCTGACACATATATCTAGTGTACATATTTAAGAAACTAATTATTCAATATATCAATGCAGAATTATTCATATCCTGATCTAACAAGAAACAGTGGCTACATAAATACTAAATTTACAGAATAGTATTCTTGTATGTTTCTCTCATTTAAAAAAATACCTGTAGTACAAATTAAATAGTAGATTGTAAAGGCCTATTTGCTAGCCACATAACTGGTCTACAGAAATAATTCTCATTTTAAAGACCTAAATATTTATAAATATGAATATGTGGGAAACTCATTTTTGATGAATAAAAATGATATATTTAGTCTGATTCCATCTGAATAATCAATTTTCAATCAAAAATATTTACTAAACAACTGCCAAACCCTGTGTTTGTTGCTGGCAATATAAAGACAAAAAAATTGAAAAAATTCCTGCCCTAAAAGAGCATAGATTCCATCAGGAAATATGGCATACATTTATAATTATTTACAGAATAAATAACAAATAAATTCAAGGTAATAAAATACAAGGAGGTTAGAAAGGGAGTAGCACTGGCAAAAGCTTCATGTAGAAGGCAGTGCTTGAACTGTCTCTTTTTTAAATATAATTTTTTACTTAAATATTGGAACTTAAATACAAAATAGGAAAGAAAAAAAGTATCTCATGTGCACAGCAGAACATAAGAGAGGATTCAAAATATGTAACAATAATTTTCATTTCAAGAAAGCCTGTATGATAAATAATACACATCGTGTTGAGAACTGTCCATCTTTTCTTTGTTTCCTTGTAGGTTTTTTTTGTTCTCTACTGTCCACTTTTTTACTTTGTTCTTTTTTCTCTCTTCCTTCCCCCAGAAGACTACAATTAAGTTTGGATATATTTCTCTAAAGCTATAGATATATACATGCACATATACATATATACATACATATGTAGACATATATGTTCTCAAACAAATTCTGCTTCTGATCTTTGTTTTCATGTTTGTGCATATCTCTTGTTTCCTATCCCTTCTGCCTCCTCTACTTTACTTCTACCTGCTACTTTGCCCTCCTGTTACTTGCCTACCCCCCTCCAAAGATCCCTCCCCTGCCCTCTCATTCCTATAAATCTAAACACCCTTCTATACCCTCTTTTACCTACTCTCTCACCCTCTCCTCTAAAGATCCCTCCCTTGTCCTCTCCCCCCTCCCTATGCATTTACCATTTTATTTCTTCTGAATTTAGAAGACTTTTATACTATTCTAAATATATGTACTGTTCCCTCTTAAACCCATTCCCGATGAAAGTAGGTTACCAGAACTGCTAGCCTTCCTCCCCCATCTAATTCCTCTGTATCAATTCTTTCTCTTGTATAAAATGATTACTGTTTTTAGCTGTTCCTAAAGTGCTTTACTTTTTAAATTCATATCATACTCAGGTTTACTCCAATCTTTCTTATGAGCTTCCCAATTATAAATAAGAATCTTAGACATACATTTTACATGTATAAAAATTAAACAGTCTGTCCTTATTGAATCCCTTATAATCAGTCTTTGATATGTACCTTATATTTCTCTTGGCTCTTGCATGTCAAATCTTCTCTTAAGTTCAGTTTTTTTAAACAGTCTTTAAAATCTGATTGTTGCTCAAATGACCATTTTTCATTCCAGATTATGCTTAACTTTGCTGGGTATGATATTTTCGGCCAGAGCCCCAGTTCTTTTGCTTTTCCATACATAGTGTTCTAGGACCTGTGGGTCCTTTAATATCTCTGCTGCTAGGTCTTGTGTGATTCTAATTGTGGCAGTCATATTTAAATTGTTTTATTCTTGTTGCTTTTGCTATTTTATCCTTGAGCTGAGGGTTTCAGAATTTGACTATGATATTCCTATGAGTTTTTCTCATAGGATCTCTCCTAAGTGGTGATTGATGAATTTTTCTATTTCTACTTTCTCCCCTTGTTCTAATGCTTCAGGACAACTTTCTTTAATTATTTCTTGTATTAATGTATCAAGAATCTTTTTTTGATCACAACTTTCAGCTAGTCCTATTATTTTTATGTTTTTATCTTCTTGATCTATTCTCCAAATCTGTTGTTTTTCTTACAAGATATTTACTTTCTCTTTTTTTCATTATTCATATTTTGTTTAATTATTTTTTGATCTCTTATAATTTCACTGGCTTCACCTTTCCAATTCTAATTTTCAAGGTGTCATCTTCCTTCTTAAGATTATGGATCTCCTTTTCTAATTGGTTTACTTTCCTTTCATAATCTTCTTGTTTTTCTTGGATTATTCTTTTTTTTTTTTTTTTGGTTTTTCCTCCATCTCTGTCGTTTGATTTTTAAAGTCTTTTTTTAATTCTTTTTGGGCAAGCGACCATGTGAGGTTACTCTTTGGGGGTTTCTTTACTTCAATATCCTCATCTGAAAATGAACCCCAGTCACCTCTATTACCATAATAACTTTCTATGGTTAGATTCTTTCTCCTTTGCCTGTGCATTTTTTGTGGTAACAGCTTAATTTTTGTAATCACTTGTAGCCTTGGGTTATGGGGGTCGATGCCTCTTGCCTCAGATCTTCAGTTCTTCCCTATAGCCTGGAATCAAAGCCAAACTGCCAACCTTCTCTAAGTGCCCACAGGCAGGGGCTTTCTGCCCCATGGCTTCTGAACTCACAGGCATGTGCTGGTTCCTTACTGCCCCACCCCTCTTAATGGCACAGCTGGGTCTAGTGTGCCTTGTCAGCAGAGGTTCCCTCAATCCTCCCAGGCTCAGACATCCAATTCTCTTCACTATCCCAGGGTTAAAAGTTCCTGTGGTTGGGGCCAAGGCAGCCTCTCAAACCAATCAATCCCAGGGCTTGCGGCTTATGGTTAAAGTGGCAAGAGGCAGTCCCTTCTTAGCTTCCCCTCTAAGGTGCTATTTTATCTCTTTTGTGGGGGAAAATCTTAAGAGCATGGAATTTCCTCACCTACTCCACCATCTTCCCAGAATCCTCTCCCCTTGAACTGTTTTGAAGGATGTGCCTAAGTCTGAGACAAGGGTAAGGAAGAAATGTGCTCCAGGCATGGGTGACAAGTAGAAAGGCATGGAAACAGGAGATGAAGTGTTTCAGAGTGAAGAACAGAGAGAAGGTAAGAATTTGGCTGAACCATAGATGTGGGAAGGGAAGTAGTATATAATGAGTTTGGAAAGCCAGGTTGGTGTCAGATTGTGAAGAGCTTTAAATACCAAACAGAGGAATTTATACTTTATGTTAGAAGCACCAGGGAATCCATGGAGTTTATTGAGTAGGGGAGTGGCATGAATTGATCTGAGCTTAAGGAAAATCACATTGGCCTCTCTGTGGAGATTGATTTGATAAACTCTTAAATAAATACATCCCCTTTGTTCAATAAAAACAAAGTTCAAAGGAGAGTCAACAAATGCAGGAATCATCAGTGAATTCCTCCTACTGTCAGTGAATGTAGTACAATAACTATTTAATACAGCTATATGCAAGTGAATACAAATTTGAGTCATTGGGTAGAAACTTAAGACAAGGAGGTCAATTAGGAAGATATTGTAGTAGTCCAGGTGAGAGGTGATAAGGATCTGAACTAAAGCTGGCTGAAGGAGTAAAGAAAAAAAGTTGAATGGGAGTGAAATTGTGAAGGTAGAAATGGTAAGGTGAAGGAGGTAAAGTGAGGGAGGGGCAGGAGGAAGACAAAATTCAGAACTTGAAATTTTGAAAAGATGAATATCAAACACAAATAATAAATTTATTCTAAAAAAAAAAAGAAATAGCAAAATGTGGCAACTGACCTATTATTTAAGATAAAGGAAAGTGACTAGTCAAGGATAATACCAGCTCACCAATGGGAGAAACTGAATAGAAATAAGGAAGTTCTATTAAAGAATGGATTTAGCAGGAAAGTGATGAGTTCTGATTTCAAAATATTGAGTCTGAGATGTCTCCATGATATCTTGTTTGAAATATCCAATAAGCATATGGCGATGTGGGACCAGAGCTCAGGAGAAATATTAGGAATATAGATATGTGAATCATCTTCATACATACAATCATTAAACCCTTGCAAACTGATAAAGTTACCAAATGAGAGAGTATAGAGTAGAAGATTCAGGACGGGGCCGTTGGGTACACACACAGTTGTTAAGTCTTTTTTCCATCATGTCCATCTCTTTGGGACCCCATTTAGTGTTTTCTTGGCAAAGATACTAGAGTGATTTGCCATTTCCTTCTCCAGTTCATTTTACAGATGAGGAAACTGAGGCAAATAGGATTAAGTGACTTGCCCAGGGTCACCCTGCCAGTAAGAGTCTGAGGCCAAATTTGAACTCAGGAAGATGAGTATCCTGGACTCTAGGCCTGGCACTATATCCACAGTACTGCCTTGCTTTCCATACACATGCAGTTAGGAGTCATGGTGTGAATCATGAGCCAGTAAAGGAGCACAAGTATGGTCAGATAGATAGAAGAAGAACCAGGAGAGGAGAGTAGTGGCAAGAAAACCCAGAAGAGACTGAATGAGAGTATAGGAGAAAATTATGGTCCACAGCATTAGTCAATACAGCAAAGAAATCATGAAGAATGAAGACAGTAAAGGCCATCAGATATGGCACTAAGAGATCCTTGATAAGTTTGGAAAAAGTAGTGTCTACTAACTGAAATGGAGAAAGTCACTTAACTTGCCTCAGGCTCTGTTTTCTTGTAATCCATGTGTCTCAGAACCAAAGACCATGTTTATAATTCACCTACCCTGGGCAATTCACCTACCCTGTCAGCCTCACCTTCTTTATCTGTAAAATAGGGACAATAAGGTACCTTGTTCAGTCGTGTCTGACTCTTCATGACCCAATTTGGGGTTTTCTTGGCAAAGATACTGGAATAGTTTGCCATTTCTTTCTTTAGCTCATTTTACAGATGAGGAAATTGAGGCAAACAGTTAAGTGACTTGCCCAGGGTCACACAACTACCAAATGTCTGAGACTGGATTTGAATTCAGGAAAATGAGTCTTCTTGACTCCAGGCCCAGCATGCTATCCACTGTGCCACCTAGCTGCCCTAATTAGGAACTTATTTCACAAGATTGTTGTCAGGATCAAATGAGATAACACATGTAAAATGTTTTGCAAATCTTAACACACTGTATAAATGCTAACTTTAATTATTCTGTTATAAAAATCAGTGTAAAGGATTTTATCAATGTATCAATATCTGTTCACTGTATTTTGGTGTTTTGTTTGTGCAAGATTTATTTTGTAATGTTATAAAATTGCAATAAATTCTTAATTTTATTTGAGCAAAATATGAGCAAAGAATGTTATTTCTATAGATTGTCTTCAGAAAAAGTAGGTTGAACACGACCATTTCTCTTGATAAAAAGGGAGATTTGCTATATGTTTGCAAAACACTTTTCCACAGGAGCACTATAATGGAGCTCCTGTAGTAGCTGGATCAAGGTCTAAATTCAAGCCAAATTCTAATGTTCTCAGGGTAAACCCCAGGTAAGATCAAAAAGTACCAAAGACATGTTTCTACACGGAATCCTTATGGTGAAACCCAGTTCATGTAAACCTGGTCTTTGGTTCTGGGACACATGGATTACAAGAAAACAGAGCCTGAGGCAAGTTAAGTGATTTTTTCCATTTCACAAAGGAATTAAGTTACTGAACCAAGATTTGAACACAGGACTTCTGAACTCAGGTCTAGAACTATTTTCATTATGCCATAGCAATACTCTCTGGTGATCTTTCTAGTCTGTAATCTTTTCCTCTTCAAGATATCCTAAAAACCAATGCCTGAACACCTTTAAAACTGTGTTGCCCTCATCATTGATCATTGGTTGATTCCAGCCATTCTTCTTGACCTCATTTTCTTGAATGTCATTTCTACTTCCTCATATAGCACATTGGGGAATGAGGTGAATGGGTCCAAATGTAGCGGTTTCATCAACTGTCACTAGGGATGAAAATAGACTGTTATAGAAATGCTGCTTGACCTATACCATTTCTCATCTCTGTAATACCTTTATGAGAATTCTTGTTGTCCTTCCAGTTTCATCTATAAATTCTCTCAGAATGACCTGGATTACATGCCAAGCCTTCGGCATTCTTATTTTCTCCTTTCTTCCTTTTCATTGTTCTGTGAGACAACACTGTTGATAATCTTCCATTATATTCCAAACTAATTTCACAATTTGTATTGTATTTTTTTGGTTTTATGCCAACATGATATCTGAATACATATTTTCTCCTGTGACCAGCAAGCCATCCCATGTAATAAAAAAGAAAGAGAGAAAAAGGCAATTCATCAAAACTAACTAACAATTCAAGTTTGATAGTGTATGCAATGTTTTACTTAAAAGTGAACCTGTACTCTAAACAAGCACTCACCTTGACTGCTCTGCCCTTCTGCTTGTCAAAAACATCAAATGTTCATTAGCTAAGTTAATTTCAGTGCTACATTGCCCTCATTGTAGTGGCTGTTTTACACTAGTTAAATTTTCTAATAAATGGTGATGATCAGAGTCAACATCTTTACTTTTATCCAGTCCTCATTTGTCTGAGTTCAGCAGCTTATATAAAAGTCTGATTGGAGCTGTTATAATTGTATACAATGGCACCTATCTTGTATCCTTCTTTCTAATTTGGTGCTAGCATTGACCAAATCATTTAATGACTACACACAGACAAATGACTCTGGAATTACTTCCTTGTCAGAACTAGTCTTTTCCAGTATGTTAAAATATATAGTCAATTGTTTTGGGGTGATGTTGTCCAGCCCCAAGTAAGTATTCTATTAAAATCCTACTCAAGGTGCTTCCATTACAGTGGGGAGGTTATTTTGTGTTCTTGCAATAGAAAATAAACTCTGGCATGTCCTATGTAGACCAGAAAGGCTGTGGTGATTGGTCCTATGACAAACTGTCTGTTGTCTGAGGGTCAAATAAATGAATACGGAGAAATCCACCATTGATAGGTTAAATGCTAAATGGTCAGTTGTTCTTAACCGTTTTTGTGCATTGGATCCCTTTGGCAATCTGGTAAAGCCTGTGGATCCCTTTTCAGAACCATGTTTTTAAAATAAAATTCATAGGATTACAAAGGAAATCAGTTATTTGTCTATATTTATATACAAAATATATATGCATATGCATATACATGTACACACATATATGCATATATTATATATACATACACACATGTGTGTATGTGTGTATGTATAGTTCCCATCCCTAAGTTAAGAACTCCTCATTTAGGTGATGAATTCTTTAGCCACATATGTCATCCCGTGAAATAGATAAAAATACAAAGTGGTACTCAGGTTTGTATAATGCCTTACATGGCAGAGTAGCAGAAAAGGGAGAAAGGGGTGCCAAGTGAACCAGTGTGAGCCATAAAATAACATTTTTCTCATCTTCCTTGGCCTCTAAGGAAAGGCAAAATAAGTTATTTCAAAATTATCTCCAGTTTTTTTTTCTTTTTCATCTTTTTTGTTAGCTTACCGGCAGACTGGTCAGAGCATTATAAATTCGTAGCTGAAAGGGACTTCAGATATCACTGAGTACAACCCCTTCATTTTCACAGATAAGGAAAATGAGGCTCAGAGAAATTAAGTAATTTTCTGAGAGCCGCAAAGCTTATACCTGAAGTAGGATTTGAACCAAAATCTTCCATACTCCATACTCCAAGCTCCATCCACTATACCATGTTGCATCTAACTATCTTTAGGCAAACATTGCTGTCCAATGTACTAAAACTCTTAGTGGTATTCTCACACACACACACACCCCCACTCCCTCATCAGAGAAAGAGAAGAGTTCAATAGTTATTAGTATTTTCTGAAGTACTTTTTAAAGATTGAAGAGAGTGATAATTGTGCTTACTAGATTGTAAGGTTTTTAAGGGAGGATAGCAAATTTTACACGTTATAGTTTTGCATTTTCCATAGTACTTCACATAGAACATTGCTGAAGCCTCTAAATGAAATTGACTAATACTCAGAAGAGTTCTCCATTTTTTTTTACAGGAAAAAAACAAGTAGCTGAAGAATGTCTATTGCCTATATGCCATGATATGCAATTGGATGGACAGATCTTGTCCCTCACCACAAATACCTTATGAGTTGTGCCCAGAATTGAGAAGAAACAAAAGAGCATATTGGATTGCCTTTGGGAAATCGAATCGTGTTTTTAATGACCCCTTTTAATGAACAAGCTCCTCCCCAAAACAAAGAATGATCTTTTTTTTTCTTTTTGAGCAACAGTATTATTCCAGTAATGGTATCTGACAGAGTCAGGGAACTCTACAATTTCTAAAAAATTCAAGTCGAAAGACACTTAGTGGACTGACAACAAAGAGACACACAGAGGCATGAATAGACTGGCATATTACTGGCAAATAATTGCACAAAAGGGAAGAAAAGATTCATTCAATAGAAATATGATTGAAAAGGGAGTTATATAGTAATACTGACACTCAGCATTTATATAAAGTTTCAAAGTTTGCATAGGCTCTCTCATTTGATCAGCCTGCATGTTCCATTGATATCCATATTGGTGTCAAGAGATCTAGAGCAGTTGTCTCCAAAGTGGTGTGCATGTACCCCAGGGTGCATAGGACAATCCATTAAAATATAGGAAGTGAATGGAACTTCTATTTATACTTTTTTATCTAAAAGAAAGAAATTAAACTTCACTAATATTTAATAAATGGGTTGACAATGGATATCTCTCACTCAGTATGTCATATGGTCTAATGTCATGTATACCAAGGTATACTGAGGACAGTGTTTCTTGGGCTTACAGATTTCAAGATGGAAAGGACCATATGTCAGTGAATACAACTCTCTCATCTTACAGATGAAGAAACTGAGCTCAGAGTGGTTAAATGACTTGTTGTATAGCTGGTAAGTATCTCATATTGGATTGAAAACCAGATCTTCCTGACTCCGGGTCCAGAATGCTATTCAGTATGCCATACTGCTTCTCAGTTCTGTAACAAAGAGGTATTAACAGTGGCACTATCATTTGTTCATTCACTTTCTTTTTTAAAATAATGTTTTTTCAATCATTAAAAATTTGCCTTCTTACCTTTTTATGCCTACCCCCCCATAAAAACACACAAAATTAAAGACTAAAGAAAAACAAAACTGTTACAAAAATGTATCATCAATTAAAACAAATTTCCACACTGGCCGTGCCCCTCTCCCAAATTGTCTCATTCTGTAATCTGAGTCCTTTATTTCTTTATCAGGAAGTTGGTAACATGCTTCATCATTAGTCTTCTGGAATCATGATTGGTCATTATGCTGATAATAGATCCTAATTCTTTCAAAGTTGTTTGCATTTACTATATTGCTGTCACTGTGTAAATTGTTCTTCCGGTTCTGTTCACTTCACTTTGCATCAGTTCATGAAAGTCTTTCAAGGTTTCTCTGAAAACATTTCCTTCATCATTTCTTATAATACAACAGTATTCCAACTCATTTATGTACCATAAATTTTTCATCAATTCCTGAATTTCTGATTTCTATTCTTTGCCACCTCCAAAGAACTATAAATATTTTTCTTCATCCTTAGAGTTTGTTTTGCTTAGGACTAACCCCTCTATTAATCTACCTTCCTTTGAATTCCCCCTTTCCCCTTTCCCTTCTATTTCCCTGTTGAATGAAATATATTTTTTGTTTTAAAAAATATTTATTTATTTTGAATGGAGTATATTTCTGTATGCAAATATGTATTTATTATTCTTTCCTTTACCCAGTTCAGATAAAAGGAAAGTTTGAGTGTCAGCTGTTCTTCCCAACCCTTTCTTCTTGTTCATGTAGGTGTCTACTTGTGCACCTTGATTATAAGCTGACTTTCTCTATCCTTCCTTTTCTTCATTCCCTTCCCCCTGCTCAGTGTATTACTCTTCTCTTTTTCCATTCTGCTCTTAGATCATTGAGACATAGCAGAACCAATCCTAGGCCTTGTCTAACTAGATTCTCTCTATTGACCCCCAATGATGATAGGACTCAGAGGGGATATATGTTTCATCTCCCTATATTAGAATGTAAGCAGTTTATTGTTGTTTAGCCAATTGTCATTCTTTGTTTATCTTTTTGTTTCTCTTAAGTCCTGTGTTTAAACTTCAAATTTTCTATGCAGCTCTTGTCTTTTTATGAGGAATGATTATGTACTTTGTTTCATTAAGGATCTATTTTTCCATCTTTAGCATTACACTCAGTTTTGCTAGATAAGTTATTCTTGCTATAAGCCCATATTATTTGCCTTCTAAAATATTATTTTCCAAGTTATCCATTCTTTTATATTATTGGTGGCTACTAAATCATATGTGATCCTGACTGTGGCTCTTCTGTATTTCAATTCTTTTTTTTTTTCTGGATGCTTATAGTATTTTTAATCTGACTTGGGAACTCTGTATTTAGGCTATGCTCTTCTTGGGAGGTTTCATTTTGGGGTCTCTTTCAGGAGGTGCCTGGTGAATTCATTTTATTTTCACTTTGCCCTCTGGTTCTAAGAGATCTAGGCAGTTTTCTTTTAAGATTTTTTGAAATATGTTGCCTAGGCTTTTTTGCCATAACATTCAGATAGCCCAATGAATCTTAAATTTTTCTCTTTGACCTGTTTTCCTGGTCAGCTCTTTTTGCTATGAGATGCTATAGATAGATAGATAGATAGATAGATAGATAGATAGATAGATAGATAGATAGAGATAGAGATATAGACACATATATACATATATATATATATTTAGTCTTTTGCCTTTGTTTTAATATTTCTTGTTGCTTCATAGGGTTATCAGCTTCTATTTGATCCATTCTAGTTTTCAGGGAGTTTGTTGCACTCTTGTGACAAGCCATTAATTCTCTTTCAAATTCTTTCTTCCACAACTCTAATTTCTGTTTCCATTTATTCCTTCAGTGCTGTCATTCAATTACAAAAATATTTTAAATTCTTATTTTATCTCTTCTATGAATTCTAGTTGAGTTTGTGCTCAAGCTGTATTTTTCTCTGAGGCATTGCTTGTAGAAGTTTTGTCTCTTCTACTGCACTTGTGTCTTAAGCATCCCTGCCACCATAATAGTTTACTATAGTGGAATTCTTATTTTTGCCTATTTTTCCAGGCTATTTCCTGACTTTGGACTTGATATTGGGACTGGGCTCTGCCACGCTTTTGGAGGTGAAGTCTGTTCTTGTTGTTGCTTTCTTGAGCTATTGAGTATTGTCTTATTCCAGGATCTCCAGACAGGCTGAGAACATTCAAGCTTTCAGTGCTCCCAAAGTGGTCTGAACCAGGGCAAAGTGTGATTATTTACTCACTGTTCTTAGCTCTGCAGGTTCCTGACCTGGGTTTAAGTCTTAGCAAGAGCAGAATTCTGTTGAACTCAGCCCTATCAGTCAGCTGGGAAGTTTTGCTGGTTCAAAGCAACAGAACTGCAGGCTAGACTAGAAATTGGAACTTAGGTCCTGCTCTGCTCTATTCTATTGGCTTTTAAAATTCCTCCTTTCTCAGTGTACTACCCACAGTCTTCCTACTCTGAACGTGGAGAGGTCTTTTTAGTCTGCCATGGATCTGTGACTCAGAGCTGGGTAGTAGGCAACAAAGTTGGCCATTGGGTCTTATCCATGTCGCAGTGCCTTGTATGGGTCTGCAGGTAGCCCGAAATGGATCTGGGATTTCCCCTTGCCCTGGTACGGAGCTTCCCCCTGGTGCTAGAGTGCTCTGTGTGCCCCATGCTCCTGCCCTGACCCAGTTCTCAGTATCTATACACTTCTTTGCCTCCATATGCCAACCTGGGCTGAATCAAAGACTCACTGTGACTTTTCTTTATTATTATTATTTCCCCATCAGGAACCAATCTGGTGCGTTTTCTAGCACTATTTGGAGGAATTTTTAATGAGGAGCTCAGCTGTATTGTTCCCTGTCACTTTGCCATCTTGACTCCATCCTCATAATATTCACTGACATTCAATATACCACAATATATTGCAGATTATATGCTTGGAAAGTGAATTTATAGATCATATTATCTAGCTTTGAGTAAACTATCCCTCACAAACTAACACATGGCTTAAGAAGGTTCCTTAAAAGACACAATAGATTAAAAATAACACTTTAATGAGGCCACTCACAAGCAGCAAGAAAACTGTAGGAATTACACTTCTCCTATAGAGGTTCTTAAATTATTTTATGTCATGGCCACCTTTGCCAGTCTGGCGAAACCTATGATCTTTCTCAGAATCATGTTTTTAAATACATAAGATGAAATACATAGGAGTCAAAGGAAACCAATTTTATTGAAATACAATTATCAAAAAAAATTTTTTAAGTTCATAAACTCCAGGTTAAGAACCCCTGATAGTACAAGCTCTTCACTAATCATATTACCAGCTTTTAAAAATATGTAGAGAAATCATGATCTACTTGATCTGACAGGGTTAGCAAAAAAATAAAAAAATTGTTAAGATTATTTTAAATTTGGATCTATATCTTCTATCAAGAACAATGAACATCATTTATATATATATATATATATTGCACCTTAAGATATTAGCCAATGATTATTTGAAACATCCAAATTAGTAGACATTTAAAAACTATGCTTGTTTCCAAAAATAATATAAGCATCACATTCATAACAAACATCTACAGGCTTTAAAAACTTGAAAACAGAATTTTCTAACTTGTTGAAAATTTTTCTAGGTAAAGAGTTTCAGTGGGTTTTAAACCCATTTATTAAAAATATTAAAATAAAACACCTGTGGATTAGTTTCCAAGAACAACTGATTAACATTGGGAAGATGGAAATTTACTAGCCTAATAACAACAAAAATTGCATAATTAATGGATAGGATTTGAAAATTAAGATTATAATTTGGCAGGATGCAGTTCATCCATTTGGGTCTTTTTCAGCTATTACAGTCATTAAAACTAAATGCCAGAATAAACTGAACTTAGAAGCAGAGTGTCAAATCATTTATCACAAAGGATTAAAACAAGATTTCTTAAAATAAACATGCAAACATATTGCTGGCACTAAAAATATTATTCTTAAAATAGTTTAGTGAGACCAAAAAGTGTTTTCTAATATTAATGTTTAAAATAAAAAAATAATTTTGTACTGTGATTTATTTCACATTTTCTCATCTTTTAATTTTGATTTTTATATTTTTATTATGGGAATAAGCACTTATAGATCATTACTATGTGCCAGGCACTGTGCTAAGTGCTTTACAAAAATTATCTCATGTGATCTTCACACAATTCTTCAAGGCAGATGTGGTAATTAGCCCCATTTTACAGTTGACAAAATTGAGGCAAACAGAGGTTAAGTGACTTGCCCAAGCTATTAAGTGTCTGAAGATGGCTTTGAACTTTCTTTTTCTTTCTATAGGTATGCAATCAAAAAAAGTTTTCTATAGTGAAAGGCCTCCATCATGATGGGTGAACTCCCTACTGAGGATTTATGGGAGAATATGAACAAGAGGTACACAAGATAATAATGTGTGGATGGGTTGCAGCATGGATGAGATCACAACAATAAAGTTTCAAATTACCTAATACAGAACCTTTTGTTTTTTAGGTGCTCAGTAAATGCTTGTTGAATGAATGACATCACTTAACTTTTTCTCTGGGTTAAATAATTCTGATTCTTCTAGTCATTCCTGATAGTAGCTATTTTATAATTTTCTAATCATTTCCGTTACTCTCTTAAAAACCTTTTTGAGTTCGCAACATCTGAAGTCTAAACCACTCATCTAAATAGGGGCGGTACTCAGCCTAGAGAACACATACCAGAAATATTATGTGGGCTGATTCCTATCACTCATTTTCCGTTATTGGGGGAAGCTGTTGTTGGCCATTTTCTCCCAGGATCATGTAGTTTTGGGATCGTTGATTTAGAGGTTGAAGAAATCTTAGAGGTCAACTAGTTCCACCCCTTCATTTTTATAGATGACAAAAATGAAGCCCAGGACGATTAAATGACATGTTCAAAGTTACACAGAGAGTAAGCAATAGGGATAGGGTTTAAACCCATGTCCTTTGATTCCAGTCAGTGGTTTTTCCATTCTACCAATGGCTAGTTCAAAAGTCAAATGCCTCTATTCTTACGAATCGGTCATATGTGGCACACATATACACATACATACATCCAAGTCATCAAATGTTTAAAGCCCCCTTCAATCCTCCACTGCTTGGAGGAATCTACTTCCCCTACCACCTTCACTTCCTTCATCACCTCCCTTCCAAGTCTCAACAAATGTTCAATACCCCTCTTCTCAAGGATCAGAACATGTGCAGACTCATACTGTCCACACAAAAAGGGAAGGGGTCAGAATCTTGGCACATGATTTAAAAAATAAAAGTATGCTGGCCCTGCTGTTTAAGTTCCCTGCGTGCTGAATCTCTGTTCATTCTGTAAAATTTACCCTTAAAAACAAAACAAAACCTAAACATATAAATGTGGCTGACTCATCATAAGCTTTACAAATAGTTACTCACCTGCTCTCCTGGAACAAGCACTCCCTGGCATGGTGAGCAGTTATTTTAGAGTCCAGATTCTTGCTGTAGCATGACTGTGCCTACACACATCTGCTGCTCATAGATAGAAATGGAGAAAAAGTGAGGGACTCGAGTGAGACTAAAGAGGGAAGAAATAGAAGTGATGAAATTGAGACAAAACTAATTTTAAAATAGGGGAGGGGAGGACTGAAAGGAATAAAGAAAAAGACTCAAAAATAAAATTAGAGAATGATGATAAAGAGAAAATAGAACTACAAAGAAAGAATGTGAAAAATATCTCTAATCCTATCTACACAATGCACTCACTCACAAGACAAGACAAATATTTACAGTTGCATTGAATATTGTGGCCCAAAATATTTTCCCCCATTTCCTTTCATTTGCCTTAATTATGGGCTATGAAAAGAAGTGCGTTAAGAAAAATGCTTTGATGTGTCAATGGCTCCATCACCTCATCAATGTAGTACTGGTGTAGATTGCAACTCAAGAATGCCTTCCCACTCAGAAGGTTCCTAGCTCACATCCTCCTCAAAAATTCCTTGATGTGGAATTTACCCCATGTACTAGGGTTTCCCTCTAGATCATTTAGTACTTCTTGGATACCAGTGCAGCACCCAAACTGTCATTTGTTAATCCTTCTTTTTGTTTCATGACCAGCCCACTTCCTTCTCCAATTATACATCACCTTCATGATGTCTTTTAGGGTACTTCTTATTTGGCATTGACAATATGCTGCTGCCTACTTACAACAGAACAATGTGAATAACTTTAAGGGTGATGTGGTACTTTTCCACAACAACCATGAGAAATAGAGAGTGCAAGAATTATTATCTCATTTTACAGATGGAACAACTGAGATTAAGGAAATTGTTTTATTTCCTTTCTTGTACTACATGTTCCAGCCTTATTGACTTATTGACTGACTTATTAACTGCCCCAAATTTAATGTTCTTTCTCTTATGTCTGTACCTTTGCATAATCTAGTTCTCATACCTGAGATGCACCCATCCTCAGCTTAACCATTTATGATCTTTAACTTCACTGAAAGCTCATCTTAAGTGTCGTTTGTCCTTCATTATCAAAGAGGACCAATGACATCACCAGTGACGTCTTGACTTGAGCTTGAATTGGATTTAAGGGAGGCAGTTGCTTAAAGTCGTCAGCCTCACTCTCTCTTCCAGAGTCATAAAAGTCTAATGACAAGACGAAAGTCAGGACAACTGGAAATGGCCCAAGCAGATGACCTTGGTATCTTCAATGTCTGACCAAGTACTCCACAGCAACTGCTTCAGCCCCCTTTGGGGCCATTAGAACAATTTGTTCTCATCCTCCCATTCTGCTAGGGAAAGCCTTCACATGCTTGGGGTGGGCACCCCTTTAAGGTCTAAGGCCTCTTGGTTACCCTCAACCTGACTTAGCCTGTCTACCAAAAAGGTTTTACTGTGTTGTGGCCGTTGTGCATGCTGCAACTTCTTGGAGTCACAGGTGAAAGTTGGGTGAAAGGCGGACAGTAAAGATGGATGAGCGGTCCTGAAAAGCTCTCAGCAAGCCCTCACACAAGAGGTACTAGCCCTCCCAGAACACTCCATACACCCCTCTCAGGTGTAACTTTTTAATCAAAGCCTTTCCTAATTCCACCAATTGTCATTGTTCTCTCGCTCCTCATTTCATCTTATATTTAATCTGTATATGTATCCCATGATCCATGGCCCTCCAAACTCTAGGCTTACATGGACCAGATCTGCTCTTTGCAACTCAACCAAAGATAATTTTCTCTATGCCTTGTATGCTCCTTCTAAGAGTTTAGTCAGTAAAATCTCCAAATATGCTTGTGTCTAGGTTTCTACAAACACAGGTAATAAAGTCCACATCCCCTGACAAGTACCCAAGGTAACTAATGAATAGTCTTTATAATGCAGAAATTTTGAAAGACTTGTAGGGAAACAGAAATAAAAAAGACATAAAATACTGACAAAAGCGCATAAGCTCCCCTAGAAGGATATTGGATTTTGAGCTTTTAACAGGACAACACTCTTACGTTTTGGTGCGTCTGGCTCCCCCATCTAGTCCATCCCAGATTCATAGCATCCCTTTTTGTTTGGCTTCCCTGAGTAAGGCAAACATACTATAGAAAAAGGTGAAAGCTTGAAAAGCTTGAAAATAGATTTTAGGAGTGTTCCCTTATCAAATTCCTGGCAAGATGACTGAACATGAGTAACTTAGACTTTTTTTTCTTTTCTTTTTTTGTTTCCTTTTGTTTTTTGGACTAGATCTGTGGTTTCACTGGCATAGGGAACTCTCAATGAGGAAACACCCCCACCCATACTGACCAGGACAAGTTGCCTGGGGCACTGAAGTGTACTGGCAGAAGGGTTTTTCAGAGGAGGGATTTATGCAAGGTAAATGAAACGTTAAGATAAAGAGTGGGAGGGGGGCGGAGCCAAGATGGCAGCTGGGAAGCAGTGACTGGCGTGAGCTCCCCACCAAGTTCCTCCAAAAACCTATAAAACAATGGCTCTGAACCAATTCTAGAGCTGCAGAACCCACAAAGTGGCAGAGGGAAGCAGGGCCCCACCCCAGGACAGCCTGGATGGTCTCTGGGTAAGGTAGGTCACACACGGACCTCCCAGCCCCCAGCCGAGGGGAGCGGAGCTGAGACCAGCGCCGCACC
>CM053627.1:172361468-172394442 GCA_028646595.1 Phalanger gymnotis
CTCTCTGGTCATTTATAAGGAGATAGACAAAATGGAGTGTTGAGATCAATAACCTGGCTAGGTGAGGCAATAAGGTTTAATTTGTTTGTTGAAAGAGGACATTTTGGCCCCACTTACCGAGATCAAATTCACTGAATAACTGCTTAAGTTTCTGAGCAACCCGAAAGATTTTTAAATGGCCTTAAAATGTTTGCCCAGGGCCAAAAAAAAAGAAAATTCCAAACAAATTAAAAAAAAAACAAGGTCTTCATAATAGGTGAAAACTGACTCACCTAAGGCTAGAAGTTTGGAATTGGAGCTAATCAGGCCCAAATATCCCAGGAAGCCCTTTTGACAAATTTTTTCCAGTGCTGCAAACCCAAGAGCAGAGATACCCCATAAGCACCTGTTTTGATTTTTGTTGAGAGGACAGGCCAGCTAAGTGGCATTGTGGATAAAGTACTGGGCCAGAAGTCAAGAAGATTCATCTTCCTGAGCTCAAATCTGGCCTCAGGCATTTGCTCCTGTATAATCCTGGACAGGTTACTTAACCTTGTTTGCCTTCCTTCCTCATCTGTAAAATGAGCTGGAGAAGGAAATGGCAAACTACTCCAGTATTTCTGCCAAAAAAACTCCAAATGAGGTCACGAAGAGTCGGACATGACTGAACAACAGAAGAGAGAGCCTTGCAACTTAAGATTCAGGAATAATTGTTATTCCATTCTTCCCCTCCCTTTTCTTAAAAGTACATGGCCAGAAGGATTAATGGAAAATGGACTTTTAGCTGGAAACTAATAAATGTTTAGGAACTAGATCTAAAAAAAAAGTGTGCAGACATTTAAATTTAATCTTCATGTTTAAATTTAATTGTTAACATTTTCTTAGACAATCCACAAACCAACAATTCAAGCCCTGATTTGTGGTGTCTCTGAGACCTTAAGGTTATAAATGCTCACACTGAAATTTTAGCTATTGGCTTCTTGACAGTTCACACAAAGTGGCTCCAGCATACCCCCGGTTGGAAGGGAACTCGGAGACCCTTATCTGAATGTCATCATCTAGTCTAAACCTTCTGTTTTACAAATGAGGGAACTGAGGCCCAGAAAGGTTAAGTGATTTGCCAATATCACACAAGTGGTAAGGAATAGAGGTGATATTTTAACCTCAGTGTTCTGACTCCAAAGCTAAATTTCTTTCCACTCTACTGTGATTGTGAAAAGGGTTAGATCTGTGATATTATTGATATATGGAACTCCTGAGGGAACAAATTCCTTCTCCATATGCTAATCAGAACTTTCTCTGCAACTTAGTCTTGAATTGCTGCCAAGAGCATTGAGAGCTTAGGATCCTACACCTAGTATGTATCGGACACTATACTTCAGGAGAAAACTCAATACAAATTTATTTTTTTCAATCATACGAGGGATAAGGAAATATCTATATTATTCAGTTGTAGTGAGGAAGACAGGTTGAGTTCTGCCCCCTGCTTTGTGTCAGATTTACCATTTAAATTAGCTTTGAGTATATTTACAAGGAGTCTCTGTCAAGCCAGTTTTTGAAGGAATGGAGGTGTCTTGATATACTGTAGGCACTTAATAAATATTTATTGAATTGAATTAGCCTAGGAAAAGTCATAAAATAAGCAAGTTTTACCACTTATGTTTTCCACAACTTTTTTTTTTCCTTGATCTAGGATCATAAATCTGAAACTAAAAGGTAACTTCAAGTCCATCTAGTGTAACCTTTCAATTTTGCAATAGAGGAAACTGAGGCCCAAGGAGGTTAAATGACTCACACAAGGTCCCACAGGTGCCAGAGGAGAGATTCCAACCCAGGTTCTCTGACAGTGCCCTTTCCACTTTTAGCGGCGCCTACTATGTCCCTGTAGTTCTGTTCCTCCTAAACCAATCCACTTCCCCTCCCCACAAGTACGCTTATGATGCCTCAAAGGCCCCTCCGTCAGGATGAAAAATAATATTCTGCCTCCCTTCTCCCTGCATTTATATAAGCCTGTTCCCCTATGCCTACAAAATGCTTTCTCCTGAAATCTTCCTTCCAGAAACCTTAACTTCTTCCTTTGTGGCTCCATAGAGCCTTCTATAATCCCCTTTCCCCTGAGATTTTTTTCCAAAATGCTTTGTCTTATTTCTCCTTTGCTATCTTGACTCCCAGCTTTGTCATATATAGATCTGTATTCCTGCCTTGTTAGTAGAAGTTTCATAAGGGTAGAGGCTATTTGGTTGTTGTCTGTAACACCGGCAAGTTAGCAAAGTGCCTTGCACATCTGTTGAGTTGTTGTTGAATTGAACCTGAGATAAAACCATTGGGAAGCCAACAGAAACCCTCCACTAAGCACACCATCTTACATTATCCGAACACTTAAGAGACCTGGATGCTATGGTTCCCATTCCTTTGTAGTTCTCTATTTCTTCCAGCAGATGTCACCAGCCATTGTTCTCCTAGAGATAGGCCCCGGGAGAAGTCATTACTAGCAATGGCTGTGATCTATCACGGCCTTTCCCTGCAGTTCTTTGTTGTTCCCAGCAAATGTTGCCAGGTGTTGCTCCCTCTTGTCTCTCTTCATGTATTTTCTTATTGCTCACAGGCCACTGCTTTCTGTCTTCATTGAACCAGTCAGGGAGAGGTGTCCTTGGTGTGGACTGCAATCCATCTTTGTCACCCTGGGGGGAAACCTCAAAACTTGCCCCTGTTTGGCAGGAGACACCATTATCCCTGAGGCAGAGCATGAAACTAGGGGCTTCTCATTAAAGTTGTTCTCCTTTGTTAACATTCCTATTGAAACCTGGCCGCACAAGCGTGCCTAAGGAGCAAGGTCCCATTAGACTCTAATTTCAAGAGAGTCCCTTTGCGGGCATGGTAGATACCAATCTTGACGTTCTTTCCCTCTATGACACGTGAGAGAAGTGTCCTCCACCTCTGGGAGCACTTCGTACTTATCCAGACTCCGACCTATCTTTCTCCTCAATGCCTTCTTATAGCAAATTGTATCTCAGACTACTGGAGAGGACTATTCAAATCCCCCAATATCATCAGCAGTCGATGGTCTAGGATGGCGTGAGTGATTGTGCTGCTGTTTTCTTGTCTGTTTGAAATTTAATTTTATTATTTTTTCAATTAACGAGCATTAATTTTCTCTACCTACTACCTCTCCCCACTCATTGAACAAAGTCAACAAGTCAAGGCAACTATCATTTATGCACCAGATACTGTGCTAAACACTAGAAAGAAAAGAAAATTATAAGACTTATAATAAATACGCATAATCAGGCAAAACGAATTCCAGAACTGACCGCATCCAAAGATGTTTCTCGTTTTGCATTTTGAGTCCAACCCCACCGTGTCAGGTGGTGGATGGCAATGCATCATCTTTGGTTTTTTGTAATCACAGTTTTGTCATTGCACTGATCCAAGGTCTCAAGTCTTTCAAAGTTGCTTTTGTTTATAATATTGTTATTGTGGGATCTTCTCTTGCTGCTGCTCATTCCCTATGTACCATTTCATACAAACTTTCCCAGTTTTCTCTGAAAGCTCCTATTTCGTTACATTCATATACTATAATTTGTTTTGTGGGCAGCTAGGTGACACAGTGGATAGAGCGGTGGGCCTGGAGTCAGGAAGACTCATCTTCCCAAGTTCGAACCTTAGCCTCACTTACTAGTTGTGTGATCCTGGGCAAGTCGCTTAACCCTGTTCGCCTCAGTTTCCTCATCTGTGAAATGAGCTGGAGAAGGAAATGCCCAACCACTCCAAGTATGTTTGCCAAGAACACTCCAAGTGGGGTTGTGAAGAGTTGGACAGGACTGAAAACAACTGAAGGACAACAATTTGTTTAGCCATTCCCCAACAGATGGATATCACCTTAGTTGCCAGTTTTTTACTGCTGTAAATATTTTTTCACATATAAGTCCTTTTCTTCCTTCTTTGATCTTTTGGGCTAGTATAGGCCTAATAATACTATCAATGGTTTAATGACTTTTAGGTCATTGCTTTCCAGAATGGCTGGTAGAATTCACAATTCTACCAATAATGTACTAGTTTCTTATAGCCCTTCCAACGATTGCCATTTTCCTTTTTTGTCATCTTTGACAGTCTGGTGGGTGTGAGGTGGAATCTTACAATTACTTTAACCTGCATTTCTCTAATTATTAGTGATTTGGAACATTTTTTAATATAGTTGTTGATTGCTTAGATAACTTCCTTTGAAAATTGCCTATTCTTATTCTTTTTTTTTTTTGGAGGGGGGAAGGCAGGGCAATTAGGGTTAAGTGACTTGCCCAAGGTCACACAACTAGTAAGTGTGCCAAGTGTCTGAGGCCGGATTTGAACTCAGGTTCTCCTGACTCCAGGGCCGGTGCTCTACTCACTGTGCCACCTAGCTGCCCCTATTCTTATTCTTTGGCCATTTTATTTTGCACTTCTCAAAATCCTCAAGCCTGCATTCCCCCAAGGTAAAACCACTTATTCTGGGAGAGGAGAAAGGGGGAAAGATTCTAGCATCTAGTGGGAAAGAGTGAGTAATTCAACTCGATCAACAAATATTCATTAATCATCTAATCAGATACTACAGAAAGGATAAAAAGACACAAAAGAAACAGTCTCGGCCTTTAAGGAACCTCTATTAAAGGGAATAAGATGAATAGATTGTTTCCTGTCATTTGCTGCTTCACAGGATCATGGAATATCAGAGCTGGAAGGGGCCTCAGAGTCATTCTAATGTAACACACATAAAGATAAGAAAATTTTATACAGCATACCAGAAAATTGGCCATCCAGCCTTTCCCTAAACACCTCTATGGAAGAGAAATCCATTACCTCTCGAGACTACCTCTAGATAGTTGAAATTACTAGAAAATTTTATCTTACATCAAACTCAAATTTTCCTTTCTGAGGCTTTTGCCCACTATTTCTCCTTCTGCCTCCTAAGACCAACCAGAATGAATCTAATCTCTTGATAGCCCTTCGAATACTCGAAGAGAGTTAACACGTTCCCCATAGGTCATCTCTAAATGGCTAAATATTCCCATTTCCTTCAACCAATCATCATGAGGCATGATCTCAAGGATCATCAAGGCATGTCCCATGGTCCTTGAGTATTTTGATTGCTCTCCTCCAGAGACTCTCTCATTTATCAATGTCCTTCCTTGAAATGCGGTACCCAAAATTGAACACAATCCTCCAGTCATGGGCTGACCAGTGCTGACATCAGGATTATCACTTCCTCATTCCTGGAAGGTAAGCCTCTCTGAGTGTGGCTTGAGATCACATTTGCACCTTTGGTTAATATATCACAGTATTGACTCATATTGAGTTTGTCGTTCAGTTGTTTTTCAGTCCTGTCCAACTCTTTGTGACCTCATTTGGGGTTTTCTTGAAGAAGATATTAGCGTGGTTTGCTCCTTCAGCTCATTTCATAGATGAGAAAACTGAGGCAAACAGGGTTAAGCGACTTGCCAGGGTCACACAGCTAGTAAGTGTGTCAAGTATCTGAGACCGGATTTGAACTCAGGTCCTCCTGACTCCAGGGCTGGTGCTCTACTCACTGTGTCACCTAGCTGCCCCAGACCATATTTTTATACCTTTTATTTGTCAGTTAGCATATTCTACCCTCTGTTGCTGTTTATTTTTATTTATAGGTACATCCTCCCAAGCTTTCAAAATAAGTTGTAAGCTCTCTGAGGGCAGGCATAAGTCATATTTCTTCGAATTCCTGGGGCCAAACACAACGTCTGACAAATGACAAGTACTCAATAAATGTTAAATGACGAAGATGATTGAATTTTTAATTCCCTTCCTTTTAACTGGATTCTCTTTAAAGACAGAGCATACATCACAATCCATTTATGTGTATTGTATTACCCTGCATGCTTCAGTCCATTAGCAAATAATGAAAGTATGTTAATGGCATTATGGTTATTGTTATGAGCAGCACTAAGATTAACAATGGTAACCTGAAGCCAGAGCTCTGTGTTGGTGGGATTCATGAGCAACAGCTGCAGATGCAGCAATGTAAGAGCTGAGCAAGCGAGTCATTGCCGTGCCACAAAAAGTCAGACTCAGTTATGATGCAAGAAGGGAACAAAGCCGAGGGAGCACATATGCTGAATGACTGAAACCAGCCAAAGGGTATTCAGGAAAAACACAGAGCTTGGAGGACAGACAAGATCAAGAAACAATCGTGTTGGGATCCCCTGACATGTCCATGACACCATGACAATGTCATTTAGTGTTAGGTTAAGATATTTTTTGATACCATAATTACCAATTCCCCCAATATAAAATGCCTGAATGTTTATTCAAAATGTCATCTCTTTGAGATGTTCCTTTAAAGAGATGTTTTAAGGCAACAATATCAGCCTCAATATGACTTGAGAGTCAACAGTGAGCCCAAGATAGAATGACCAAGTACATAAAAAATTTTGTGGAAATCTGTCATTCAGGTGTCTTTCTCCTTGATGTGCCCCTTGATGACCATGCATTAGCTGAATAGCTGGTGTAATGCTGAAACTGAAGGAAGTGAGTGGTAGAATTTACAAGTGATACGTATAAACCAACAAATATGCCCTACCTCTCCCCAAAGCTACCTAGCTGCGAAAGATAGTTAAGGAACACGCACTCTACCCTGTATGCCGTAAATATGAACATTTTGCCTCTAGTCAACTGCTACTTCATATCCCAACACCTCCAATCCATAGACACTCTAGCATGGAGAGATTCTTCCTTAATGGTAAACCTTCATAGTCACCATCTCTAGTCCCTGACCCTGACGCTGAATCTTGCATTGATAACTCCATAGATTTTAGAGCTGAAAGAGACCTTAAACTTGAGGCCCAGAAAGGTGAAGAGATTTACACAGTAAGGGAGTCAGGATTTGAGCCCAGATCCCTTGTTTCCAAATCAGCACTCTTTCCGCTGTAACTCAAAAAGCTATACCATATAACTTTTCATTTTAGCATGAACATTGTCCCTGGTTGCGTGGTGATATATTAATCAAATACTAAGGAAAAGCTGGTACAATGCTTCAAAATGTCAGCTGGAAAATTAATTCAAGTGGGACAAATTCAGAATGTGGGAAACAGCCTGGTTGAAAACAAGGCCATGCTAATTATTAGTTATCAGCAAATATCTTACTGAGCAAAATTGGGAACCATTCACGTGGGCTCCTCCTAGATAATGCCATTTAGAACAAAAAAGTTGACTACTATAACCCAGAAAATGACTATTCAGAAAATATTCATCTTTTTTGGCCTGTGCTACATGCTTATACAGTATTACCATTCTTAAAAAGCACACACACACTCACAAAATTTCTTTTTTCCAGGGCTAACATGACTATTTTGTGGTTTCTCTAAATAAAAAATTTGTCTCCCCACCTCCTTCCATTATCTCCTTGTCCTTTTACTAATACAAATCCTATGCATCTTTCAAGGGTTATAGATAAGGACCAGATCAATGATTTCACTGGTATAAGGAGCTCCCTGATCAGCACCTCCTCTGCAACTTATAGTCTTAGAGAACTGTGAAACACATAGCCCACTGAGTACTTCTGAACCAAATTAAAATGAAATTGGTAAATATTTTACAAAATAAATGGAAATATAACAAAACATAGACAACGTTAATAGGTAGTTTTTTAAGCTGATGAGTGACAGGAATCCTTATATAAAGTTTAGTGGCCCCCATTTATATTTGAGTTTGACACCTCTGGTCCTAGAACGTTGAAAGGTTAAATGACTTGCTTGGGATTACATAAACTGTATATGTCAGAGGCAGGATCTGAACTCAGCTCTTCCTGGCTTCTCTATATTTTTCAAGACCTGACTCAAATCTCTTTTTGTATTAACCTTCCCAAATGACACTACTCACTGAAATCTCTTCTTCCTCCAAATTCCTAAGCTACATATAGTCCCTACCCTTGGTCCATACTATTCATTTATCAATTATACATGTGCTCTCTTAGGAAGAGAGAAGACTTGGAAAAAGGCTTCTAAACCTAGAGGTCCACCAACTTCTAAAAAAAATTAATAATTGCACTTCAATGTAATTAGACTTGGCCATTCTCTGTATTTCATTTTATGCATTTAAAAACAAAATTTTATTGGAGGGTACATAGGCTTTACCAGACTGCTCATGAGGTCTATGGAACATAAAAACGATGATGAACCCATTACTTACAGGGACATGATAACTGTTTTCAATTATGTGAAGGGCTGTCATATATAAGGAAGACTGTATTTTTCTTCTTAGTCTCAGAGAGCAGAATTGGGAGTGTGCTCTGTAGAAATGAGTGAATGAATAAAGTATTTATGTTATTTCATTATATAACAAAGGGTCACATTTTAGGATATAAGTATCACAGATTTAGAGTTGAAATGGATCTTAGAAGTGATATAGTCCAAGCACCTTAATTTTAGGTGATGAAATTGAGGCCCAGAGGAGATACATATGGCTTGCCCAAGTTCACATAGGGAGTGGGTGGCACAGCCCAAAACTAAACTTATAAATCTAAGTTAAAGATGGATTTTCTGATGCTAAATCCAGGAATTTTTCTGCTATATTATGCTTTTTATAAGGTAAGATTCCCTGTCCATTAGTCTGTCCAAATATAAAATGGATTGTCTTGAGTCACTGTTTTCTCCATCATTGGAGGGCTTCAGGGAGACTAGAACCTAGATGACTAATTGTCTTTGGGGACACTATAAGGGGGGTTTCTATATAATGTGAATTAGAATAGATAACATCTAAGCTCCTTTTTGATGCTGAGATTCTGTGACATTTCTAACTCTATTGTTTGAAACATAATTTATAGTTGTATTAACTCTTCAAACATTTACTGTTATCTTTCCAACTATATCATAAATAACCTGAATTTAGAAATCGTGTTTCATATTTATTTATTTAGCTCACAATGCCTTGAATAGACTCTCAATCAATATACAGAGTACACCCTTCATCCATATACAGAGCATATTAAATTATGAGAAAGGCAGTGTTGTAAAGTAGGTTAAAAGATAGCTTTAGAGTCAGGAAGACCAGGGTTTAAGTCCTGGCTGTGATTCATACTGTGTGACCTTGGGTAACTTATCCAACCTCTCAGAACAAGCATCTCTCTAGTATTACAAACTGAGGCATAATTACAGATTTATATTGGTAGAGGGAATTTCTTTAGCTGGTAGTTCCCTATGCCAATAAAATCATAGGTTCAGATTTCCCCCAAAAAATTAAGTCATGAGACTATTTTCATGTAAGACTTACTGAAGTCTTTGATTAGTTTTTTGTAACCCCTAGTATTCCTCAAAAATTCACTCTGTAGCCATGGGTATTCCTTGTGCTCCTTGGGTCTGAATAATCCCATTTATGGAATTAGGATACTAATCTCTATCCCAAATACTTCATAAAACCATTATAAGAATTAAGAGGTACTATACACGTAGGTACTTTGAAAAGTCTAACAAGTAATATAAATTTAAGGCTGAAATTTTTTTTCTTATTACTTGGCCTAATCATTTCCTCCTTTTGGAGGATTTTATCTCTCTATTATATTTATTTGGCCATAAATATAGGTTACAATTGTAAGCTATTCATTCTTGCATCCCATTATACTAACTCAGAGATGTTCCAATTTTCTGTCTATTATTTAATAGATTTAGCATTGTACCTACAGAACTTCTTGATAATATAAATTTGCTATAAAAGAAAAAGAAGGACAATGTCATGTATCTTAATAGAAGGAAAGAACTTCCTTAGCTCTGTTTGATTCCAGGCATGAGTCATATCTGACAGCCAATCATATAGTCACTAGATACTGAAAGCAGGGCTTAGGAGTAATGGTGGTGGTGGTGGTGGTGGTGGGGAGAGTTTTCTCTTTCAGAAAGTAAATAATGAAATTGGGAAATTAGAGTCAAGAAGATGCTACCTAGGCTGTGTCCAAGATCGTCTTCAAAACTTTTCCCAAGCACAGACATCCACTTTTAGAAGTTCTCAGCCTGTAGCGCATGCCATTCTACTATTTATGACACCTATCCCTGTAATCAGCTTAAAACAATAGTAAATTGCAGTCCCATAAAGTCTTAAATAGCAAATAAATATGGGCTGGTATCCTTCAGATAGGGTTATTCCAAATTTGGTTAAGCATTAATTATTAAATCAAGCTACGTAACTTTTCTGCCTTCTAAAATACTTCTTCACACTCTCAGCATACTTAAACCATCTGAAACTAGTACAAAGGTAGCCAGAGCAATTATCTAGGAACAGGAGGGGCTTGGATGACCCCCATCTGTCCCCAAACCTTTTTATTTGCCTTTTGTATTTCCAATCAAACCTTTATTTATCTTTCCAAATCTCCTGAACCCATTATTCAGCCTTCCTTTACATTTCAACCATAAGACAAGATAGCTCATAAGTTATTACTCTTTACTAACATAACTGCTGGAATTCCATTCCTTAAACAAAACAAGAGGTTCCTAAAAGGCTGATATTTCTTTGACTCTTAAAGCACAGGTAAGGAATCTTTCACATCCTCTCCCGAACATCACAGTCATAACAATGAGCTTTCTGATTTCCTGATAGATCCTATGTTACTAAGGAATGCAGAAGGATATCTTTATTATGATGAGAAAATAAAAGACTGCAGAACCAAAGAAAGAGAAAGAAGGAAACAGATGGAGGAGACTGACTAAGCATGAACTTTGAATGGCAGATGGAAGACCTCTCTAGAGTCATAGACGTATGGGGAAAGCCGGCATGCCAATGTGTTCCTTGACTCACAGCACCTACACCTCCAGTCACTGCCAACAGACTTCCCAGGTGGCATAATTCTCTCTTTGGTTGAGTTGAGTTTTCACATTGGTTTCGAGTCAAAGATCACTTAGCTCTTATATGTTCTATCATTTGATCTAATCTATGTAACTTCCTTGATGACTGTCACTACTGAATTTGATAAATATATTGGTTTGTTATTTTTTATGCTCCTTTGCATAATAAACATTTGGTGTAAGAGAACACAGCTGGCTGAGAATAAGCTATTACCTTCCCTTTAGAGTGATCAGGAAAAGTGCGGGGTTTTTTTTTATCCTTTTTTAAAGGGGATATAATTTATTGTTTATTTATTTTAACATTCTTTTTTTTAAAACTGGCTTTCAACACTTACTAGCTGTGTGATCCTAGGCAAGTCACTTATCCCTGCTTGCCTCAGTTTCCTTACCTGTAAAATGAGTTGATGAAGGAAATGGCAAACTGTTCTCCTACTCTTCCAAATTTAACTAATTATGTAACTAATGTTTTTGTGGGTGGAGTTTTGTGCACACACACACAAACACACACACACACAGGGCATAAAAATGTAATCGTGAACTCAAAGTTTTAAAAGCAGATATTCAAAAAAATTTTTTTGCATGCAACTAGGAAATAAGATATACAGGCAATGGGGCATAGAAATCTATCTTGCCCTACAAGAAAGTAAGGGGAAAAGGGATGGGGAGGTGGGAGTGGGGTAACAGAAGGCAGTGCTGACTGTGGAATGGGGCAATCAGAATATATGTCATCTTGGAGTGAGGGGAGGGTAGAAATGGGGAGAAAATTTATAATTCAAACTTGTGAAAATCAATGCTGAAAACTAAACATATTAAATAAAATTTAAAAAAAACTAAAAAAAAAGAATGTAATCATTTTGAAATCCTCAATTCCTTCCCTGTTTAAGCTTTTCGGTGAGCTTTTGCTCTTTTCCCATTAGGCTGGTTTTTTTTAAGCGTTATTTTGTTCAGCATTTTTTTGTGCCTATTTTACTAACTTGTTACCTTTTTTCATAATTTTCTTGCATCACTCTCATTTCTTTTCTTTTTTTTTACTCTACCATTCTTATTTCTTTCTTTAACTTCTTCAGAGATTCTTATTGTGCTTGTGTCTACTTAGCATTTTTTCTTTGAGGCTTTGGTTGTAGGTGTTTTCACATTGTTGTCTTCTTCTGAGTTTGTGTCTTGGTCTTTTCTACCACTGAAGTAGCTTTTTGTGGTCAAGTTCTTTTTTTTTTTGTTGTTTGCTCATTTTTCCAGCCTATTTCTTAACTTTGAACTTTATGTTAAAGTTGGCCTCTGTTCACCTGGGACTGGAGGGTGCAATGTCCCAAGCTTCAGGCTTTTTTTGTGCTGCTACTTTCAGAGCTAGTTTTGTAAGTTGGCAAGTTTTCAATATTTTCAAGGTGAGGTAATCAGGGCGATAGTCACTGCTCTCCTGGTCTGGTCTCTGGTCTTACCCAAGAAGGGCCCCTGTTCCCCTGCAGCCACAAATGGCTACTCCTCTTGGCCTGCAACTGTGACCAGGTCCTCTATTCTTCTGTCTCCACAAGCACAAGTGCTCCTCTCTGCCTTGAACTGTGACCAGGGCCCCTGCTCCCTTGTGACTGACCACAAGCACTCCTCTCTGTCCTAGAACTGTGAACCAGAACTGTTTATGGGCAATATAGTTGCCAATCAGCACCAGCTGCACCCAGTGCCAACAGTCCCCTGTAATCTCTTTCTTACTAGCTGTCTGATTCCCTTTCCATCTCTAGATGGAGAGCTCCCAAAGCTGCTGCTGTTGCTGCCGTTGTCACATCTGCCTCCACTGGTGCTCTTGCTGGGCTCTGGGCAAGTATGGTATTCTTTTAGGGGTTCAAGATAAAAAAGCGCTTCACCATGGTGGATTAGAGGCAGCAAAACAACCAAACTTTTCCAACATTCTCCCCCTAAACAACTTTAAAATAATCCCTGAGATCGAACCTTGGATCAGCAGAGGAAGCAAAAGATCAGGGTGAGAGATTTCTCCAATCTAAGACAATTTAGGAGGTCAGCACGAGAGGTCTGTAACACCAGAATACCATACTTGCATACTTGTAGACTGAGACACTCTAGATCGTAGTTACCTAATTATATCTCTGCCACATAGGTTACTCCAGGTCCCTGTGGCCCTAGTTAAACTCATCGCACACTCATGGACTAATGAGGCAGAAAACTAAAGCAAAGTGGGGAGGGAGAAGAGAGGAATTAAATTATCTGTTCTAAATCCTCCCCTTCTTCTCCTGTTTCGTTATTCCTCACCCCTCCTCCAGCCCCAAATAATTCTCCCTTCCCCTTCCCCTTTATTTTATAGCTGGTAGTTTGATACAATGGAAAGTTCTGAATTCAGAGGACCTCAGAGGTCTGGGGTTCAAAACCCAGCTCTGCCATTTATTACCTGTGTGACCTTGACAAAGTCAGTTAAGTTCTCCGTGCCTCAGTTCCTCATAAGTAAACTGAGAGGTTTGGACTAAATGATCTTAAGGCCCCTTTCTGCTCTAACTCTATGATCTTATCCTATGATCCTAATTGGCATGGCATGATAAACTGAGGCAGGAGACTTGCTTCTCATGCTGCTACTTTGAGCAACTAAGACTCAGTGTCCTCAGCTACATGAGTGGCTTGGATTGGCTGTTCTCTGAGTTCCCTAACCAATCCACTGGGTTTGTTTTTGAAAGAATTAATAGAATATGAATCCCTTGATGGCAGAGAATGTTTCATTTTTGTTTTTGTATTCCCAATGCCTGGTACATAGTAGGTGTTTAATAAATGCTTGTTGACTGATTAACTGATTCCCCCTTCCCTCTCCTACTCTGCCAAGTTTAACTAATTTACATGACTGATGGTTTTTGTGGGTGGAGTTTTGTACACACACACACACACACACACACACCACACACACACACTGGACAGTTCCCTCCTTATTTTGGCTCTTATTATCACGAGTGTGTATATACATATATGGGTATGTGTAACATATATATGTGTGTATATATAATATTTATATAATATTTCTACTTGAATATACACACACATTCACACAAGGACATCTATTTTGGGAACTCATAGCAGTACAAACAACTGCAGAGCATCATCTCGTTTGATGCATAAGAATTACAACGGAGAGTTTAGATTCCCAAGACTATAGGTAGAAAGTTTTGCTAAATGATAGATGGCTTAGTATTTTGAAGTTTTTAATTAGTAGAACTCTAAATTGCACCCAGTGTTTCCCTATTCCCTTAAAAGAATGAATAAGCTTTGCATCAACTGCTGTTATCTTAGATCATTAAAGTTTCTTATGAAATGAATTATCTGTAGATACACAGCCAGAGTTATAAAACAGATCATAATTTGGAAGATTTATACCCAGTTAAGCCTATTTCAGTACTTTCATTACAAACTTCTATTTTCAGAGACAAATCAACTGCACAAATTCATAGTAAGTTTAGTTTGGCGATAAAGTGAACTTAAAAGTACATTTTGACAAAATCTAGCTTGTTATGTGAAGAATGATTTCACTTAATCCAGCTGCATTTCCCCAAAAAAGTATACATTAGTTTTAATGAAAAAGAAAGTTGTAAAGGTTTTAAGTTACATTTCTCAGTTCTAAAAGTCTGTCCCTTCAACTTAACCTCTCTACTCTATCCCTTCTCCCTATAAGGCTCTATGAGTATATTTCTATTTTCCTCTTTTTTATTCAAGTTTGATTTGCATTGGGTTTCAGACTATGAATTTCATGTGTGTGTGTGTGTGTGTGTGTGTGTGTGCGTGTGTATGTGTATAACCACCAACAAGCTTTAAAAAGAATGGAATTTGGGGGCAGCTAGGTAGTGCAGTAGATAGAGCACCAGCCCTGGAGTCAGGAGGACCTGAGTTTAAATTCGGCCTCAGACGCAACACTTACTAGCTGTGTGACTCTGGGCAAGTCACTTAACCCCCATTGCCTGGATAAAAAACAAAGAAACAAATGGAATGGAATTAAAATTATACAAGAAAGAGAATGCATATCGACTTGGTTAACCCAAATTATTTTTATTTAAATACATCTATTTATGCTCAGTAACTCACCAGTCTTATATTTGTAAGCAATGTGGTATGTAACTATACAAGCTTTTTCAAATGTTCATTAAGTAACTAAAATGACAGAATAATCAACGTATACCCTGAAATATATTTCAAAATTTTAGAACATTCACATTGACAACAAATGCTGCAAAGTCATGATATATTTACAGAAGCAGTATGGCATAGGGAGAAGAACCGTAGATTTGGAAGCAAAAAGACTAAATTTGAGTCCCAGCTTCACTGTTTACTAGTAGCGTAATCTTGGGCAAGTCACCTAACCTTTCTGAACCTCAGTTTCTTCCTTTATAAAATGTGACTAATAATAACAGCCCCGCTGACTTCAAAGTATTGTTCCGAGGATCAAATGAAGGAGCCTGTGTGAAAGTAACTATAGGGCAAAACTAAAGGTGAAATGTTACTAAGTAGAAATTCAACATATTTTAAAATAGCACCTTATAACAAAGGAGGCAACCTTATTTCTTAGAGCAATAGTTTCCATTATAAGACTCTAAGTCAGTTTAAGCATGTCCTCTTCTTCACTTTTCCTGGTATACAATATCTACAAATAATAGGCACCATCCAGTGATATTTGCACTGGACCTGTAACTCTGGAAAAAGATTTATAAGTCATATTTTCATAGATTTAGAGTTGGAAGGGATCTTAGAAGTCCTCTAGTCCATCTCCCCTCAATTTATAGGTGATGACTTACCCAAGGTCATACATGTAGTATCAGAGCTGGAGTTCAAACCTGGGTCCTCTAACTACAAATCTAGCATCTTTTCCACTGTGCCATGTTGACCCTCCATGCATCTAAAATATTAATACACAATGAGAGAGGTAAAATAGCACAGTAGAAAGAGTGGTGAAGTTGGAGTCACAAGACCTGAAGTCAAATTACGACACTGCCATTCACTCTGTGTGACCTTGGGCAAGTCACCTCGCTAGGCCTCAGTTTCCTCAACTGTTATATAGGTCTCTTCCATCTCTAAATCATGATCCTATGAACCAAATAGACACAGTAGGACTAAAAGAATTGATGATAAAAAAAGATATGTCCATGGATCTGAGATCTCATTGACGTTGGTTCTGTCTAACATGGCAGATTATAACCCAATACTCAGTTGCCATGAATTTCCTTTAAATATTTTTATCATCAATGCATAAAAATAATTTAAAGATTATTAATGCTATCCTATTCAAAATAAATTTACATATAATTGTTCTTATCTATAATCTGTCATTATTCTCATCTTGTATGTTTATGTTTTTTTAATTATTTTTTTCTCTTTTTTTTTTTGGAGAGAGAGGGCTGGGCAATTGGGGTTAAGTGACGTATGTTTATGTTAAATGCGTGGTTTAATGAGCAAGACTGACTCAGGCTCCTTCCCATGTGGTGTTGGGATGAAATATTGTTGTTGATTTTGTCTAACTCTTTGTGACCCCATTTGGGGTTTTCTTGGCAAAGATACTGAAATGGTTTGCTGTTTCTTTCTCCAGTTCATTTTACAGATGAGGAAAGTGAGGCAAAAAGGGTTATGTGACTTGCTCAGGATCACACAGCTAGTAAGTATTGGAAGCCAGTTTTGAACTCAGAAAGATGACTCCTCCTAACTCCAGGCCCAGCACTCTGTCCACTGTACCACCTAGCTGGAATGAAATGAGACCCATGTATATCATGCACCTGTTAACAAAATCTTTACTTAACCATAATGTAAACAGGATAGTCAACAAGGATACCTGCGGCAGCATTTAGCTTGGATAGACAAGGTCTCCCCGTTGCCTTTTTATGGAAATGTTGGTCAGTAGGGCAGGGTGTGTTGTCTCATCTAGTCTTGGGATGTCTGTTAAATTGAAGGACACTGAGTTTACTTAAGGGAGCCTTTTTATAATCTTAGGTAACCAACAAGCCATGTCAATATGGCCAGAGGCTTCTAGAGAAGCATATGGGAGTTTAAGCCTTAGTCCCTTGGGCCAATTGAATATAGTGATAACTTTGTTGATTTTCAGTGAGTTACCCTAACTCGAGGAGAGAGAGAGAAAGAGAGAGAGAGAGAGAGAGAGACAGAGACAGAGACAGAGAGACAGAGACAGAGACACAGAGACACAGAGAGACAGATGGAGACAGAGACAGACAGAGACAGAGAGAGTCAGAGAAAGACAGAGAGACAGAGATGGAGAGAGGGAGACAGAGACACAGAGACAGAAAGAGAGAGAGAAGGGAACACTGTGGTATTATCACAAATAAGTTTTTTTAAAAAAATATAAATTTAAGAAAAGCTACACACATATACATATATACATGGTATATATGTATATATGATATATGTATATACAATTTGCCAAAAGGCTATGTTAAAATTTTTTAGCTTTGTAAGTGAAAAATTAAAAAACTAGTCAAACATATTACATTAATAATAATGGTGAAACAATTTACATATAAGATGATTTCTGTGGAAAAATATATTAAACAGAATTTGTTATTGAGTAAGCAAAATAAAATCTACTCTTTAAGAATCAGGAGTTAAAGAGTAGATTCTAATCCCCAGAGAACTAATGCAACAGGCAGGAGATGAGAAGTTTAGACCTCACATTAATGGGGAACCAAATGTTCAAACACAGAAAGGGACTTTGATCAGTAATCCCAAAGTCTCCCTCTTGGGATCAGAGTGGTTGTAAAACAACTGATCAGAAAGAATCCTAAAGCAAGTGTGTTTGTGTTGAGAACCTTTCCTCATCGCTTTGTATTTCCCAAGTAGGATCACATCCTTGATGTTGCCAGAAGCAATTTTGCTCTCATGCCGCACATCCACTAGGAAAATTGGCCTACTTACTGTAAATATACCTGTTTTCTGCTGGAATTATTGTGAAAGTTATAGGGAATCCAGGACAAATTCAGGGGTTTTATTATGATTAATTTCATCCAGAACTCCGGTAATTCTTAAACTTGTAGGGGTAGATTTTGGGTCAGATGGGTTAGATTAGGATTGATGGTAATTAGATGGTAATAAGAGGAAGAAATGGATAGATAATGGTTTTGCTGTGTTGCAAGGCAGAGGCCACAAGCTTGTTTTACCCCCACTCGTATTTCTAGTGGTTTCTTGAGGTTTATCCAAATTTTTGAATAATTTGCCTAGTTCTGTACTCATCTTTTGGGTGGGAGAGGGATGTAATGGGCCTGGAAAGGACAGTTGAAAAGGGGATGCAAGTATTTGTACCTAGACTCAGAGATATTCATTAGGAAGTGCTAAACATGGAATGGGGTACTGAGGGAACGAGTGAAGGGAATTCATTTACACTAAACTAGATTGGTAATCATGGGTGGAAACCTTCCTGTGATTTGGTTAAAGAGTAAAAAAGGTTTCCAGATGCTCAAGCATCTATTTTCTAGAACCAGAGTCATAATTATAGAGCTAGAAGAGACGTTAGAGGCCTTGAAGAAAAAATACTAACACCGTACTCAGCATTTTAGGCATATCTGCCAGAAACGGTTTTTGTTAATTTGAAATTATTGTAAATCAAAACACCTCTAGCTTATAGAAAGAAATATACAAACTAACATAATCCTTCCCATGTCCTCATATATCTCCCTAACCTGAAACAATTTTTGGGATTTTGGACAAGGAAACAGTATAAATATCAAACTACAGTTTTAGGTTAACATTCTACTCCATCAAATAGAACAAAAATCATTGAATTTTCTCCCAACACTATTTCCTTGATCAATCTTCTCTAGGGTTCTCAGGCATCAATAACCTAATTCCCTTGGAATGGGAAAAAGTGGAAAGGAGGCATTTTGTTGTTTTCATTGTTCTAGACTTGGTTACCACCATTATTCCATTTTCTGTGACTTTAGTTTTTTATCTTGACTATTTATACGGTATCCTAAAAAAAAGTCTGGGTCTGATAATGCTACCTTAGAGAGGAGTAGAAGGAGATAGGGTAGGGAACTGAGCCAGGTGGGGGATCTAGGGGCCTTGTATAGGGGCAGTCATTCTCTGGGATACAGAAACTACTGCCCTTCATTCTCTGACTATTCTGTGTATCCCACTAGTACCATACTTAGGAAAGCCCTCCTTTTTCCACCCAATTGGCCCTCATACTGGCTTTTCCCTCATGTATACCCACCCCCCACTGGAGTTAAGGATATATTGATTTCCCAGGGATTTCCTCTTCTGCAAGTGGAGAGTTGACTTCTACAGAAAGCGGAGCAACAGAAGATGGTGCCAAAAATATTGTTAGTGAGGGGATTAGAGTAGAAGGAATAGAAATTGAAGTTTCTGTCATTTTTGTGAAAAACCAATAACTGCTCCAGGAAATGAAGCAAATGCCAATCTATGCCTCTAGAGTTGGAGCTTCCTCCCAGGGACCTCAATAACTATCTGAGAAGATCCTGAGCTTTAGAACAAATCCCTTTCAGTAGAAATGTACAAACTAGTGAAGATTTTTGTCTAAATGGGGTTTTCTACTTGGTTGTCATTTTAAATTGTTTGGCTTACAAGATCACAGAGTCACGGACAATCTTGAAAGGCCTTCTAAACTCCTCATTTTACAGATGAAGAAATAGATTTCGTGATGAGAGATGGACAGATTTTTTAAAAGTAATTTTTAAAAGTCATTTATCTTGGCAGATGGAGGGAATTTGACTTCTTAGTGGGTGTTTTTTTTTAGATTTAGAAATCTTTGTTCTAATTTCATATTGCCTGCCTGGTGGCCTAAGAGGTATAAATAAATAGGTATGTGACAATCTAAGGCTCATTCCATCTCTTCCCTGATTCATAGGCTCCTGCCACATCACTTCTGAATCCCTATGGCCTAATTTTTCCAATGTTCCTATAGGACAATCCTGCAGTCAAAGCTCACTGTAGCCACCTGGATCAAGATTAAGCATTTGTATTGGCAAACTCAGTTCTCATTTCACTTGCTTTGGAGTAAATATCCTGTTGTTAATTTATCATTAATTTATGTCTCCAATGACAATGTCAATAACAATGCTATATTATAATTCCCTCCCTCCAAGAAAAAAACTAACAGAAAGGACTTTAGAGAATTATTCATTTCTCGATATTTCATATTTTCTTGATATTTCATTTCATTTGAACTAAAAAAAGTTTTTTAATGTTTCCACAGAGGCCATCCAGTCTAACCCCTTTATATTGCAGATGAGGAAACTGAGGCCTAGGGAGATTAAATGACCTACCTAAAGTCACACAGGTAATAAATGGCAAAGCCACTATGTCATTCAGGGCAGAGCTGTGAAGCTGACTGATAATAGAGTTCAAGGCATGATGGTCCAGGCAAACTTGCTCTAAAAGAACAAAGACATTTCCTCATATTAACAACAGCTGCAACAGGAAAAAAAACCAAAAGTGGCAGGATCATGGCAAAGAATTTGTTGAACAACAAATTTGGAGACCAAGAATATCAATAGAAGATGGAGTTTTAGCAAATGAGACCCACAGAAGCATCAGGAAAGGAGCAAAAGCAAGAGAGTTCTGGGATCTTCCCAAAGAGTCAAGAAGCCCTTGTTGAGTTCCATCTTTCCTTGGCTACTGGTTCCTTCCCTACCACCTTCAAACATGCCTATGTTTCTCGCATCCTCGAAAAACTTTCACTTCATCTGCCTAACCCCGCTATCTTCCTATATCTCTCCTTCCTTTTATGGCAGAATTGAGTGAGAAAGTCATCTGTACTTAGTGACTCCACTTCATTTCCTCTCATTCTCCTCTAAACCTTTTGAAAATTGGCTTCTGGCTTCATTTGCCCTCATGAAACATATCAAAGATCTCTTCAATTGCCACATCCAATACCCTTTACCCAACTCTCATCCTTCTTACCCTCTTTGCATCACATGACACTGTTGAGACCCTTCTCCTTATGATTAATTTCTCCTTTCTGGGTTTTCATGATGTGGCTGTCTCCTGGTTCTCTTCCTGTCTGACTCACCGTTCTTTCTCAGACTCTATGTCATGTCCACTAACTGTAGGTGTCTCCCAAGGCTCTTTTCTGGGCCCTCTCCTTCTTTTCCCTCTATGCTATCTCACCTGGGGATCTCATCAGCTCCCATGGGTTCAATTATCATCTCTATGCGGATGATTCCCATGTCTGTGCATCTAGCCCTAGTCTTTCTCCTGAGTAACAGTTCTACATCACCAACTGCCTTTTGGACATTTCAGACTGAATGTTTGGTAGACATCTCAAACTCAATATGTTCAAAACAGAATTCATTATATTTTCCCCCAATAAACCTCTTCCCTTTTCCCAACTTCCCTAGCATTGTCAAGGGTACCTCCCAGTCACCCAGGCCATAAATTATGATTTCATCCTTGATTCCTCACTTTCATTTACCCTATGTGTCCTATCTGTTGTCCGGTTTTGTCATTTCTGCCTTCACATTTCTATCTTGTATATAACCCCTTCGATATAGTCACACAGCCACAATCCTCCTTCAGGTCCTCATTACCTCTTTCCTGGAGTATTGCAATAGCCTTCTAACTGGTTTCTTTGTTTCAAGTCTCTCCCTATTTTAATCTGCCTGTTCTAAAATACAGGTCAGACAACGTCACCCCCATACCCCACTTCAATGAGCTTCAACGGCTCCCTACTATCTTCAGGATCAAATATGAGCTCCTCTTTTGGACACATAAAGTCCTTTATTTCTGGGTCCCTTTTCTGTTCCTCAGACTCCTTATGTGACCTTTCTCCCCTCTCCCCATATGTTGTGATACCAGCTACACTGGCCTACTAGCAGTTTCTCAAACATAGCACTCCATGTCCTATCTCCATGACTTTGCACAGACTGGTCCTCTGTGAAATACTTTCTATATGAAATACTTTGCCCCCTCATCTCTATCTCTTTGATTCCCTGGCTCCCTTCAAAATTCAGCTCAAATCTCACCTGTAGGTTGACCCTTTTCCAGTCAACCCAGCTGCTAATGGCTTCCTTTCTTGGATTACTGTCTATCTACTCTGTATACATCTTATATCAATCTAGTTATTTACAAGCTGTCTCTCCCATTACAACATAAGCTCTGTGAGGGCAAGGAATATTTTATTTTTTGTTTGCCTTTTTCTGTAATCCCAGCTCTTAGCACAATGCCTGGCACATAGTAAATAATAAACACGTGTTTATTGACTTCTTATTCACATATTTTCTCCTCTATTAAAATATGAGCTCCTTAAAGGTAAGGACTTTCTTCCATTTCTTTTTATTCTCTACTTAGCTAAATACCTGGCACATAATAAACGATTAATAAGTATTTACTGACTGACTTAGTCATAAATAGCAGGATGAGGGGACAGGGAGGAGGATATCAGCATGAGAAAGGAGTACATTCCAGAATGACTAGGCATAACTAGGAATCCTTTCACCTGGGGACAAAAACAGATGGTGGGGAGATTGGAGACTTGGGGCAGACTGTAGTAGGTGCTGGTGGCAGAAGCACAAAAGACACTGCAGGGAGTGGAGGCCTGCAGTGTTACAGAGAATAGTCTACCACACATGGAATCATTTTGGAGAAGAGTGGAGAGGGAGGTCCCAAGAAAGTATTACCATAGCTACCTAGGATGGTGGCCTAATAGTGGGTATAGGTGGCACATTATTGTAGAGGACCACAGGGGTCAGTAATAGTGGTATCTGTGCTGTCACTAGGAGAAAGCATACGCTTTCAGGAGGAAGGGCAGCCCACCCTTCCCTCATACCAGTGCCTTGAGACACAGCACCTGGTTACCCTGTCAGAATAGGCTTTTTCCTCTTTCTTAGCCCAGTGATCTACATAGTTAAGATAAAGGAACAGACAGCCCCAAACAGTGTTGTCATTTGAATTAAGTATTTTCTGCACCATATTTATGCTTGCTATATAGGTAAATGCTATGAAGCATAAATAAAAAATAAAACAAAAAGCCTTGAGATAAAAAAGGCATATCTCTGTGGACATAGCCCTAGTGTGTAAGGGAATGAGGTTAATAGGCACTATTTACTTCTACCTCTGTTATGTTCAAGGTAATAACTGACTCTATAAAAACCTAATACTGATTTTGAAAATAAGATTAAGTTCCAGCATCTTTATCCTTCAATATCTCATTGTTGTCTCTGTATTCCAAAATAAAGATTATGCATATATCTATATTTGTGCAACCAAGATGTCATGCAACTAACATTATGTATCAAAAGTAGTTTATTTTATATTACCTCAAGAATTATATATTAGAAATTTTATAGCAAAACTGAGGATGAAAACTAGGAGTCAAAATTTAGATTTTAAAAGGTACGGATTTTAAGTCCTACTCCCAAATGCATATTGTATTGAGACTGATAGAATCAGACAGTTCAATAATTCCATAATGACTACCTAGTCTTCTCATCTTTAGATGAAATTAAACAGGATGTAAGCCTTGCTCAAAGACCCACTCCCCCCCACCCCGCCATAAAAGTGACTTAGTTATATCATGGGAAACTTCTTCATTGTCTCGTTCATTGTCAGATGATCTGGGAGCTTCAAAATCAAATGCCTCTTTGCCTTCCCCCTCATCAAGATTTGGAAAACAACAGAAGTGAGGACAAGAAAATAATCAAATGAGAGTAAAGTGTGGCTACAATGGCTGCTGAAGAAAAGTGTAGGAAGTAGAAAGCATGGATGGATAGATGGATGGGTAGATGGGTGGGTGGAGTTAAGGACTTGATGACCAGTACCTGAAAAGGTTTAATATTATCTTATCACCACACCTCCTGCAATGCAGTTGTGGAGAACAATGACGGGAAATGAGTAGGAGAAAAAGCAACATGTGATATCTTCACAGACAGGCTATAGAATGAGTGAAAGAGAATTTATTAAATACTTTATATAGGTCAAGTACTTTGCTAAGCTCTGGGGATGCAAAAACAAAAAGCAAAGATAGTCCTTTTTATCAAGGAGGTTGCATTTTAATAGCGTGGACACCACACAAAAGATAATGGTCATCATGAAAGAGTACTTTGGTCTTGAAAGATTTAGGGATGGCTAGCGAGGCCATAGTGGAATAGATTAATACACCCCATTCAGGAAAACTGGAAGAAAGAGAAAGCAAAGAAAAAATACCATTACCCAATGTCACGAAGGACTATTGAAATAAAACTTGTAAGTAAAATTTTGGCAGAAAAAAGACTGCAGAAACATATCCAAAAAATTAATCATGGTGATCAGGCTTGATTTATACCAGGAAAGCAAGGAGATTTCACCACTGGGAAACAATTAACATAATTCATCATATGAATAAGAAATAGAGCAAAAACCACATGATTATATCAATAGAAGTTGATAAAAGCCTTTAATAAACTACAGCACTCATTTGTTTAAAAATAAAGCCTTAAAAATATAGACATGGAAGGCCCCTTATTATGTATGATCAAAAGCATACATCTAAAACCAAGAGCTGGTGTTATTTACAATGGAGAAACACTGACAGCAATCCCAGGAAATTCAAGGGTAAATCATCTTTCTCCACTATCATTTGACATAGTACTATTAGAAAAGCTTGCTATAGCAATAAGACAAGAGAAAGAAATTAGAAAAACAAGCATCAGCAAAAAGAGGGCAAAACTATCTTAATTCTCAGATACATTGGCTTAAATCGAAAACTTGAGAGACTTAGCGAAGTCAGATAATGGATAGCTTCACTAAGATATCAAGATACAAAATAAATCCTTAAGTCATTAGCATTTCTGTATATCACTAACAAAAACCAGAGGGAAATGATAGAAAGAGAAGTTTAATTCAAAATAATTATAAAATTCATGAGCTGCCAATTTATCAAGATATGCTTGGAACCTACATAAATACAACTATAAAACACTTAAAAGAAACAAAGGAAGACAAATAATTGGAAAGACATTCATTGTTGAGGGCCATGCCAAGATAATAAAAAATGGTTCTAAGTTAATTTACAGATCAAGGGCTGCATCAATCAAACTATTATAAAGTTATTTTATAGGACTAGATAAAATCACAAAATTCATTTGGAAAGTCAAAAGGTCTAGGATCTCAAGAGAAATAATGAAAAAAAAAGCAGTAATGAAAGAGACTTAGCAATGTCACACTAGGCTCCCTCTCTTCAGCATAGCCTTCCCACCAGTGACCTGAACTCTGACCTTAGTCCCTCAGCCCTGATAGGTCAATTTTTACCTTACTTAGGCAAAGCCCAGGCCTCCATGACACTTTTGGCCCATTCTGCTGCACATTAGCCTGTGTTTGCCACCTTTCCCCATTATGTATTGTCTTCTCCTATTAGAATGTAAGTTCCTCCTCAAGGGCAAGGACTGTCTTGCTTGCTGTGTTTTTATCAAATCCCTAGCACTTAGCACAGTGCACCTGGCATGTAATAAGCATTTAATAAAATTTTTAACTACCCATTAGATTTCAAACTATTTTATAAAGCAATAATAATAAAAAGCCATTTGTTACTGCGCAAGAAATATAAAAGTAGATAAAATTTAAAACATTATATAAGCAAGATCCAAAAGCAAATAGACACAGTAGCCTACTCTACAATAAATTTAAGAACACAAACTCATTGGGAAAAGGTTCCCTATTCAACAATCCCTTTTCAACTCCTAGGAAAACTGAAAAGTTTTGAAAAAATAGGTTTAGATAGATACCTTACACCACATTCCACAATAAGCTTCAGATAAATAAGCACTCTAAATACAAAAAGTTGGATCAAAATAATCAATAAACAAGTACTTACTATGTGCCAGACACTATGCTAAGTACTTGAATGTGTAAAGAAAGGACAAAAATAGTCCCTGCCCTCATGGAGCTTATACTCTAATCTAATGGAGAAGACAGCATGTAAATAGATAGATGTTTACAAATAGATAGGAAGTAATCTGAGAGAGACCACTGAGAGAGGTGCAGATGGATCTGGAAAGGTCTCCTGAAGAAATAAGATTTCAGCTGAGCCCTAAAAGAAGCTAAGGAATCTAAGAGACAGAGGTGAGGGACAGAACATTCCAGAGATGGGGGAATGAAATCAATGAAAATTCACAAATCAAAAGATGGAGTCATGTATAATTGGATCATAGAGTGTGTATGAAGAACGTGGTGGAGAGTAAAGTACAAAAACATTGAATAGATAGAAAAACCAAGTTATGGAGAGCTTTAAATGCCAAAGAGGGGATTACATTACCTTGATCTTCAAGGTAATAATTACCACTGGAGCTCTTTTTAGCAGGGGGATGACTTGTCAGACCCGCAGATTAGAAAAATCTCTTTGGTACCTCGGTGGAAGGTAGATTGGAGTGAGGAGAGACTTCAGGCCAGTCAGAAGGTCATTGCAGTATTACAGGGAAAAGGTGACGAAGGTTGTGCTTGTGTGACTGTAGAGAAGGGGTTGTATACAACAGATGTTGCAAAGGTAGAAATGTCAAGATTTGACAACAGATTGACACTATGGTTGCAGACCTGGGCAAAGAGAGTTATGCCTTTCTAAGGAAATAAGTAAAAGAGAAGAGTTTGAGGAGATTGGAAGATACTGAATTCTGTTGGTTTTTTTTCATGTTCAGTTTGAGAAGACTGAAAGTCATCCAGTTTGAAAGTCAGTTGATGATATGGAACTGTTTCTTAGGAGAAGAACTAAGGTTGACTATATAGATCTGGGAATCACTTGCAAAGATGATCACTGAGTGTATGGGGGCTGATAAGATCACCAAATGAGATAGCATAGAGGGAAAAGACAGGAGGGCCTAGGAAAGAACATTGGGGGGCACACAATTAGTAGGCATGGCATAGATGAAGAACCAGCACACTGGAAAAAAGTGGTCAGTCAAATAAGAAAGAGAATATTGTCACAAAAATCTAGAGAGGAGAAAGTGTAGGGAGAAGCAGATGATAAGTAATAATAGCATATGCTACAGAAAGGTCAAGAAGAATCAGGTCTGATACTTTTGTCATTAGATTTCATAATAAGAGTCATCATTTATATAGCACTTGAAGGTTTGCAAAGAATTTTGCAATCTTATCCTCACAACAACCCTGTAATGTAGGTAACATTATGATCCTAATTTTACAGTGGAAGAAACTGAGGCACACAGAGGTTAAGTGACTTGCTCCAGGTCACACAGCTAGAAAGTAGCCGAAGCTAGATTTGAACTCAAGTATTCCTGACTGGGGGTCTGGTGCTCTATGCACCAAACCACCTTACTAGGAAATAACTAGATAAATGGTCAAAGGGTATGTATGAACATGCAATTCTCAAAGGATGAGATCAAACCTATCAGCAACTACATGAAAAAATCCTCTAAATCACTATTAATTAGAGAAATGTGAATCAAAACAACCCTGAGTATCTACTTCATAACCATCAGATTGCCAAAGATGACGTGAAAAGAAAATGACAAACATTGAAAGCTCCATGGCAAAGCAGGCACACTAATGCATTGCTGGTGGAGCTGTGAAATGGTTCAGCCATTCTGGAAAGCAATTTGGAAATGTGCCCTAAAAGTCATTAAGTTGTGCAAAACCTTTGACCCACTAGTTTTAATACTATTCCTAGACCTTTATCAACACTCCCCCCCACCTTCCTCAAACCAAAGATAACAAAGAAAGAATAAATGGACTCCCATGTACAAAAATGTTCATAACAGCTGTTTTGTTATAGCAAAGAAATGGAAACAAAGGGTGTGCCTATCAGTCGAGGAATGGCTGAACACAAAAAAGTATATGAATATAATAGAATATTATTGGGCCAAAAGATTATGAAAGAAATCGTATCTTATATGATCTGAAATAGAATGAAATGAGAAGAATCAGAACAATTTCTATATCATCAATATTATAAATTATAAATACAAACCACTTTGAAAGTCTTAAGAACACATTGATTCTATGACCTACCGCAACCCTAGAAGACCAGTTATGAAACATTGACAAAGGGGTGATGTGCTCAAGGTACAAGATGAGACCTACATTGTTAGACAGGGCCAATTTTGCTTGACTCTGTATATTTGTTTTAAAAAAAAAGCTTTGTTTTTTTTTTAATTTTCAATTGGGGGAGGTGAAATAGAAGGAGAGGAAGTCTATCTATAGAATTGGCAAAAAGAAAATGAGAGTCATTGACAAATCTTTTTCGATTGAATGTAAGGAAGGTGAAAAAGCAAGCAAGACATCTTTGAAAGCTACATGTAGAATTTATTATACACCTAAAAGTAAAAGTCAGTTAGCCAATAAATATTTTTAAGTGTCTAATATTTGCCAGGCACTGTGACAAGCTCTGGAGATATCAAAAAAGGCAAAAGATGATCTTATACTATAATAATCTATAAAGCAGACATTGCCTAATATTTTCAAAAAAGGAAAGACCTATAGACAATAGGCCAGTGACTTTGAGTTCCATTTTTTGGAAAATTCTAACACTGATCATTAAAGGTGTGCTTGGTGAATACCAAGAAAGAGAAGCAGTGATTATAAGAGGTCTGCAAAACTTCACCAAAAACAGGTCATTGCCGTCTAACCTTATTTCATTTGTTAACATGTTGAACTGATAGATGAAGGAAACTCTGTAGATTTTAAACAAAGATTTTTATCATGTGTCATACTATTCTTATGGAAAAGATTGGGAGATGTGGACTGTGTGGTAATACAATTAGAAAGATTCACAACCAGTTAGACAGGCCAACTCGAAGAGTGGTCATTAATGGGTCAATGTCAACATGGCAGGAGGTCTCTTAATTGAGTATCTCAAAGATCTGTACTAGTCTCTGAGTTACTCAACTAGAAGTATTAGGAAATAAATATTTATCTGACCTTAAAATTCTTCCCAGACTTTTTCTTTTTGGAAGGCTAGTTAGGTTAAGAACAAGAGGTCTTTCTCAAGGAAATGCCTGAAGGATGGGAAACAAATTTAAAACGATAAGCCATGATGACATTCTCATCTGAAGTGTTTGGGCTATTGATCCATGTAAGGGCTGTCTCTTCCTTCTCCATCCCCTGAAGCAACTGAGCTCTGATCCATCCAGGGGAAGTGCCTTCCATTCCTCAAAAAGAAGTATTTTCTTCTGATATTCAGAAAAAAAATTTCTATATTCATCCTAGGGAGGAAATTCTTTTACATTATTGGCTAAGGAAGGAATAGAATAGCGACAATTGTCACAACTATTCTGAAATGTTAACAGAAAACTGCATTTTAACATTGTGATTTTTCTTCTTCAAGATTCCCATAAATGTTACTTGAAATCATCTTGTAGTAAAAATATTTTGAGACCATAAAGAACATATGTCAGTTTGAACATTTTTCACTCTAAATTAAAAATGACTTGGATGTTAGGTTAATGTTAAAAGAAAAATATTTCTGACAGTTTCGTGTACCAAATACAGAATATAACATTAATATTTTTCTTTGATGCAGAGTTTCCATGAATAACCATATGATAGCTCCTATGTGTTCTGTCCTCATCAGACTTCATCTGAATTATTATAAGCACCAGAATTTAAGTAGGACATTAAAGTGCTGGGAAAGTCTCCAAGAAGGTGAAGGGTCTTGAGTCCTTATATCAGTATCTGGTAATGTTTATCCTGGAGAAGAGAAGATTCAAAAGAGACATGATAATTGTCTTCAAATATTTAAAGGGGAGGTATTTTGTTATAGCAAAGAAATGGAAACAAATATACAAAGAAATGGAAACAAATATAGGAAATATAAAGAGACTTTAAAATTTCCTTTTATTCATTATTTTAATTTGGATCCCAAGGCCATTCTTCCTGCAACTTTTGGTTGACTAAAGGCCTATCTTCTTTAGTATTGACCCCACCTGACCAAAACCTGACTCACAGAACAACAAAATTTAGAGAAGTTCAGGGCTGTTTCTCCTCCTTGAGAGAATACTGAGCTGTTTGAAACTTGTCTCATGGAATGTGAAATTTTACTTAGGGCCTTAAACACTCCTTAGACAAGAAAAAGCCAGAGAAAGAATCTTAACTGTCCTTGACTCCTTAGTAATGTGTAAATCTTCCTCTTCAATTAGCCTGTTTGTGAACCCTCTAAACATAGCTTAATCTATAACATTATTTATTTTACCAATAATATTTTTAATAAATTTTGTTTCCTTAGTGGATATCTGTGGCTATGACTGTTTAAGTTTGTTCAACTTTCATGACATTAAAGGAAGTATGCTATCTTTTCTTTAACTTTTATGGCCTAAGAGGAATGAATGGACAAGATTGCAATGTGTAAAATAATTATTTCTCTGTCACTCTGATATACTTTTGCCTGTAAGAGGGCTTGTTAGAATCCTAAAGATTGTTCAGCTTTATTACTCTCTCTGAGGTCTGAATGTATGCTTGAGCATAATAAAACCTAGATTTTTGCCTATATAATTTCTTCATCGTGATAAATATATTTTGGTAGCAGTTACCTACCACATGAATTCAGAGATGAGATATTTTTCCTATGACAAAAGCAATTCAATGATCTCCTCTCTATAAACTCTTCCCAATGTTATCTATAAAGGTATCAAACCAAATCCTGAGGGGGAAATCCAGAGAAGTTACTGTGATTCCTTTGGGCAGCTCAGTTGGGCATAGGGAGATAGACAGGAAAATCTGTACACACTGGAGGTGGAGTGAGGCCAGGAATATGACATTTAGAGAGGCATTCCAGTGCCCAGGGAGAGGCTTGCAACAGCGCAAGACGAGGTCTCAGACTCATACTGTGGCAACCCTATACATACACCAGGGCACTGTGATGGAGACAGTTGCCAACTGGCAGCTTTCTTGCCCACTACCTAGTCCCAGGTCACAGATTCAGGGTGGAGTGAGAAGGAGACCTGCACAAGGCTTCCCAGTGGGGTAGCTGTGGGTGATGTGTGGAAAAAAGAGAAAGTTTAGAAGCCAACAGCAGCAGTAGCTGTGTGGCTCAGACCTCAGGGGCAAAGTAGAATGCGACTTCCAACATCTAGCCTAGGCCTCAGAGGATTGAGAAGGTCAGGAATCTCTGATAAAAGGGCATCCTATAATTCTGTCACTCTGAGCCAACAGAGCAGAGACCAGCCGCAGTCCACCAGTCATTTTAGTCGCATTCTACTCTTTGTTACCCCAGTTGGGATTTTCTTGGCAAAGATATTGGAGCGGTTTGCCCTTTCCTTCTCCAGCTCATTTTATAGATGCAGAACTGAGGCAAATAATTCTTAAATGACTTGCCCAGGGTCACACAGCTAGTAAGTATCTGAGACCTGATTTGAACTCAGGAAGGTGAGTATTCCTGACTCCAGGCCTGGCACTCTGTCCACTATGCCACCTAGCTGCTCTAAAACAAATTCTTAGAATGTATGAAAAGTTTTATAGATTTTTTTTGAGATGGCAAATAATGGGAATCTAAGGGTATGCCCATAAACTGGGGAATGGATAAACAAGTTATGGTATATAAATGTGATGGAATACTCTTGTGTTGAACTCTTAATCAGCATAATATCCAATCAGGATCCTAGGAGACTAATGATGAAACATATTACCCACCTCCTGGTAGAGAGGGGAAGGGCTCAGAACGCAGAATAAGAAAAAAAAAATTAACATGGCTAATGTGGACATTTGTTTTGATTGACTATAGATGTGTGTAAGGAATTTTGTTTATCTTATGTTCTCAATGGTAGGGGGTGAGGGGGAGGTGTGGCAAGAAGGCCAGTCTTGGCTGATTAAAACAAAACATATTTTTAAAACAAGAAAACTTGGACACTTTTTTTTCTTTTTCTTTTTTTGCAGGGGGGAAGGCAGGGCAATTGGGGTTAAGTGACTTGCCCAAGGTCACGCAGCTAGTAAATGTGTCAAGTGTCTGAGGCTGGATTTGAACTCAGGTCCTCATGACTCCCAGGGCCGGTGCTCTACTCGCTGTGCCACCTAGCTGCCCCAAACTTGGAAACTCTTACTGGTTTAATAACTAATTACACTTCTTAAGGACTCATGATGAAGTATGTTGCCCACTTCCTGACAGGTGATTGACTCAGAGTGCTAGTTAAGACATGTGTGTACACACACATACACACATATACATACATATGTGTATATGTGTACATATGTGTCTGTGCATATATACATATGTATAATATATGTATGTATATATATATATATATATATAGACATAGCCAATGAAAAATTTTGTTTTGCTTGACTACATATGCTTGTAATTTATTGCTTCTCAATATGGGTAGGGCAGGGAGGAAAATAGAGAAGTGGGAGGGAAAGAGGGCTGATCTTTGCTTGAAAATAAAATAAAATACAATTTTAAAAATGTATTTAAAAAGCTGGCATATGAAGGAGGGATTACACTCGATCTGTTTGATCCCAGAGGGAGTGGGGTGGAAATTGCAAAAAGGGAAATTTAGGCTTCCAGACAATTAGTGTTATCTAAAAATGGAATGATTTGGGACAGCTAGGTGGTGCAGGGAGTAGAGCACCGGCCCTGGAGTCAGGAGGACCTGAGTTCAAATCCGACCTCAGACACGTGACACATGTACTAGCTGTGTGACCTTGGGCAAGTCACTTAAACCCAATTGCCCTGCCCCCCCAAAAAACCCCAAAATTAAAAAAAAAAGAAATGATTTGTCTCTAGATGTTGAAGATTCCCCTTTAAGCAAAAGCTATGTGATCACTTGTTGACTATGTTACAATGGGAATTCCAGTGGTTCTCCAGGACAGCTCTGTGGAACAATGCACAGAGCACCAGGCCTGGAGTCAGAATGACCTGAGTTCAAATCTAGCCTCAGATACTTACTACTTGTGTGACCTTGAGCAAGTTTGCCTTGCCTCAGCTTCCTCATCTGTAAAATGAGGATAATAATAGCATCTACCTGTGTTGATAAGCAAAATGGTCTTTGTTTTCTTTGAGTAACTCAGTGTATTTCGTTGAATCTTGCTGGGTGCTAAGCCCCAGGGCCAGAGCCCTGTTGGGTGTGGAACCTATGTGGATGTGAGCCTCCCAGGATCCTGGGGGGAGTGGCTAGCACTGGAGCCAATAGAAGCCTGTGGTGGAAGGAGCTTGTGGAACGGTTGGAGCAGAGCTAAGAGGCAGTTAGAGGCAGTTGGAGTCAGTTGGAGAAGCAGTGGGGAGGCAGTTGGAGAGGTTGTTCGTGACAAGAGTT
>CM053627.1:172394542-172410839 GCA_028646595.1 Phalanger gymnotis
GGCGGAAGCAGCGGCCATGGCGGCAGAGACAGCTACAGCCAAAGCTGAAGAGAAAGCTGAAGCGGGAGCTGCGGAAGCAGAGCCGACCCAAAAGTAGAGCTGACCCGTGTGTGGACCGAGGAGTGCCGAGCAAGGACTTGAGGGCAGTTCGTGATCTTCTTACTGGTAGCATGAATATGATTTGGTTTAATGCCATTATGCTTTTCTGGTTACTCTTGTGAGGCGGACTTATTGGGCCTGGAAGCTTGTGATCAAAGTGTCGAAATGGGGAGGCTGATTTGTGGGTCTGTTACTGTGGAGCCTAAATAAATGTTTTAATCCTTCTGCTTTCTACCTAGAGAATTCCTTATATCTAACGATTCTGAACCATTCAGACGTATGTATGATTCTCTTTGAGATCATAAATTAGGCCTTCCTACTACACTATCTTACAAGGTTTTTGCGAGGATAAAATGAGATAATAACTGTAAAGCACTTAGCACAGTGTCTGACACATAATGAGTGATATATAAATGGAGGCTATTATTACTCTCCGCCATAAATCTAGTAACTAAAGGAAATATTTGGAACGTTTATAAAGGCAGTCAAATTTTATCTCTTTGCACTGTAAAGAAATTTAATATTTTCATAAATACGCGTACATGAAAAATAGATCAATTGCCTTTTCTGGAAATGCTAAGACTGGCAGGATACCTCTAAAAAAGTTAATGTCATAATTCTGTTTATATGAAAAATCATATAAAATTAGCAAGAGTAAGAAATGCCTTTATTCTCAATTATTTCTTCATCATTTTCCCTTTTTAAGCTCTGTTTAAATGAGGAAAGGAAAAATTCTGAATTTTTCTTCTGTGAATCTTTTCTTCGGTGAATCTTCTGTGGAGAATTTACATAAAAATATGAATAAGAACAACCAGCAGGAGTATAGAGAGCACCCACATATAATCTCCATTAAAACACTGTAGTGATGAAAAATTCAAAATCTTATCAAATTATTATCAATTATTCAAAACCTTATTCAAAATCTTTGCTGATTTTGAAGTTCCTCCTGGATTTTACTTAAGGCTGGAAAACAATGTCAATTATTAAAATTCATTGCATGGTGAAAATGAATCTAATGAATTCTTTTAAAAAGCTAATTAGTGTGATATTAATTGTTTAATTAATGTATTGATTAATTATTGTAATATTTACAGAGTCATTTGCTCTAGTGATACTATTTGAGACTTACTAGTATAAAAATGGATTGTCAAAGTTCTCATTTGAGAGAATGATGGCTTTTTAGCACTTTTAAAACATACTATAATCCTCCCATGTGATTATGACAGTTGTGGTTCCTTGATATGCAAAAGAAACGAAATTAAAATAACAAACATGAATAAAAACATCTTATGGTGAAGAACTTAATGCATATCTAATTACATTGTTTTCTAAATTACAAAAAGATACCCAGAGGAAATATGTTGTATATTAAAATTAAGAAATGTGCTTTGAGAATTAGAGGTTGAGAGGAAGCTAAACATTTTTTAAATATATGAAGATACTAACAACTAGTAACCTAATGAATAACTAGATTTTTTAAAATGCCAGTTTTCCTCTAGTGGATTCCTCAAACTACCCATAACAAAACTTTTGTATGGAGAATCTCTCTTATGGGTCCATGACAATATGAAGGGATAAATTTTTGTCCTAGATGAGTCCCTACATATATTCTTCATATATTCCGGAGTTCTTTATCCCAGTTCACACAAACTGATGAGCTAGTTCCCTGGAGCAAAGGTGTCTCCATTGCCCCTTGGGGATCTGGGGCTGGCCCTGAGGGTCACTGGGGCTCTTCTCTAACACTATGTGATAGACTTCCTGACTCCGATTATTCTACCCCATACTAATCACCAGTTATAGTTAGAATCTCCTTTATATCATTTAACCAATGAACATCAATTAGTTTTTACAAAAGGATCATTACTGAAAAGATCTAGCAAGATCAAAAATATTTCACTTAAGTGTGGGTCACTCTCTCCTCTTTGCTACCTTAGTTCCTAGAGAGACTGAGCTCACATTCAAAGTGGTTGCTACTAATATTTGCCCCACCAAGTTCACTTCCAAATGTGGCAAAACCAATGAATGGAGTTCCTTCAGAAAACAGAATCTAGGCCACAGGATCCCATCTGCTGCTGCGCTGGATTCCCATAGCTCATAGGGACTGTACTGGTAATTTGAAAACTCTAGCATGTACTCCAGCACCTAAACTTCCAATAGCTCCCTCTCCCCACCTATTGAAGCTCACAAGGACACAGACATATCAAATATGTCACTTAAGAGAAAGAACAAACATAGAGACACAGACGCCTGTATTCATGGCCCATAAGTCAACCTCAGTAGAGAGACAAAGACTTCCTCATCTTCGTCCAGCCATGCAGTAAAGAGGGCAGAGTTGCCCCTGCGGGTGTCTTTCGCTGCCTCTCGGTTCCAGTATAGCAATCAACCAAAAAAGTTCCTCTTCACCATAATGTAAATGCACCAGAAACTGAACACCTACCTGTACGTGCTCTGAAGTGAGGAGCAGAGCCCTTTGATTTTACTCAGCAGCACATCTTTCTGGAAATAGGTTCCCCAGCCTTTTCCACATGGGCTGACAGAAGAAAGGGCATACTCTAGGGATGGGACTCCTGTCGTCCTGTCCCTCTGGTACAGTAGTAATTATATTTCCTGTTCTTGGATGTCTTGCATTCTCTGCTCACGCTGTTCCTTACTTTTAGAACATTCTCCTCTTCCATGTCGCCACTCTTTAAGATATAGCTCATATGCCACTTCCTCTATGAAGCCCCTTCCCTGATCCCTGGAAGCAGAAATGATTTTATATTCCTTGAAATTGAAAAGTACTTTGTACCTCTCATGGGCTTATCTTTTCCTACTTTATATTAGAGTTGTTTGTATATGCATTGTATCTCCCTTGTTACATTAAAAATTCCATGGAGGCAGAAATGATGTCTTTTTTTTAACTTTTGTGTACGCCTTAAGTGCCTAGCACATGTTCTGAATCCGTTTGCTTAATGAATGTTTGTTGAGTTTGAGCTATTCACCTGCATGAATCCTATATGTCCCGAATAATCTGGCTCAATTTCTGCAATAGTGACCCATTCCCTAAATATTCCAGCACAAAGTGCATTCCCATTCTTCTGAATTCATGAAACAATTACTTTTACCACTTATTTAGTTCACAAAATGCCTTGCATTGCTGGTCGTGTTTTTAACATATTTTTATTGATTTTTTTTTTGTTTTTACATCTCTTTGTCTCCTATATTTCTTCCTCGCCCCTTCTAGAGAGTCATCCCTTATTTTAAAAAAATAATTTTTTAAAAAAGAAAAAATAGGAAGAGAAAATCATCAAAGCCAATTAATACACCCAAAAATACCTGACATCATATGCAGTATTATATACACCTGTGGGCAGCCCATCTGTACAAAAGAGGTTCACCTTTGAAAAAAGTATTCATGATATAGATGTGACACTTGTGTTCTATATTATCTAATATATTTGTCACCATATGTTATAGGAACACTCTTAATATGAGTGATTCTATCTTGAATTTTAATGAGCATGTACTCTAGGCACCTAAGTATGGAAATAATTTCCTTACATATGTCTGATAAACAAATGTTTGTAAAAACATTATCTAGTTATCCTGACTCCGTACCGTTTGTACTGATCAGGATGGACAAATCTGTTTTATCATGAGTTATTTACTAAATAATTAACAGATATCTTGAAGTATGATGCCAGCGTATTAGTATATTGACATAAACAAATTTTGGAACCTATCATGTCAGCTAAAAGCTGGCTATTTGAGTTCCCTGTAAAACCAGGCCACCTGAACCCAAGGTACAATTCCTGATTATCACAAAAGGGTTCAGTGCCACAGTGGAGAGTCTATTTAAGCCCAAGAGAAGCTAAGCGATTAAAATACACAAAGCTACAAACCTGAGATTTAAGAAGTATTCCTGGAGCTCTTCATTTGTATCTCTAATACTTAGCTGGCAGCTGGGTGGTGCAACGGATAGAGCACCAGGCCTGGAATCAGGAAGACCTGACTAAAAACACGCCTCAGACACTTATTGGTGTGTGACTCTGGGCAAGTCACTTAACTCTGCTTGCCTAAGTTTCCTCATCTGTAAAATGAACTGGAGAAGAGAAGGCAAACCAGTCTCTTCAGTATCTTTGCCAGGAAAACCCCAAATGGGGTCATGAAGGGTTGGACCCGACTGAAATAACTGAACAACAATCAATACTTAGCATAGTACCTGACATGGAGTAGGTGCTAAATCCTAGGTCACCAAAACAGTGCCACAAACCTCCAGCTTTTCCTAGCCACAAGGACATTGACTGCAGGTTTGCCAGATACCAGAACAGTTCACACAGAAATTGTCACAGGTGGTGGTGAAGAAGATGGACTCCTCTCTCCACAGTGATTTCTTTCCTCAGTGATGGCTGGACTAGAAGAAGCTCTAGTGGTTTGGGGGACCATTGTCAAGGCTCTTACATTCAAGGTCATGGGCTGTCTCCCTTAGGGTCTCGAGGAAATGATGGTCAAAGTGGTGATAATGGTTTGACATGCCTGGCACATGCAACCCTCTCCCCTTCTCTCTGGGTCTAGAGGATGAAGGAGCATAATTGAGTCTAGGGACTGTTAGATACAGTGGCCTCTCCACTATATTGTTGCATACAGATGTGGTATTTGTCTTCTATTCACCAATTTGTGAACTTCACCTTCAGACCTCCAATCCACTGTCATTGTTTCTGCCATTCTGGGTATGATAAGATTGTTTGGTGTTGTTTAAATGAAATATTGCATTCAGTATTCTCTACTGTATATCTCAGTCAACAAGGGACTTAGTTTATGTGGTATGGGAATTAGAGTAGGGATTCCCCTTCCCCCATCAAGTAATTGAGTGAGCGATTAAATAAAATAAATAAAATGACTGAAGTAAATAAATGCAATTTGATCAACCAAATCATTGAGTGCCTGCCTCTCTTTGGAAGTTATATTGTTAGTTTTGGTTACTCTCGTTCACATAATGCCTTCAGTGCTTATACTTAAGTCAGTAGAAGAACCATAAGTAATCTCAACTGAAAAAGTTAACCAAAATAATCCATTTTGAACCTACACAAAGCACAATGGATTTAATATTCCAACTTATTCCCATCTTCTCATTTAACTAACCAATTATTAAAATATTCATTGATTTGATTTGTAAATGTAAATCTTCTTGATTCTTCATATAAATTCTTAGCTTCTTATCCTTCACAATAAATGTTGGTATGTAAGCTGCAAATATTTTTATAGTTGTCATTTTGCAAACATTTATTATGAGCACCACCATACGATATGAACAAATGTCCTGTGAAACATTTTTTCTCATACTTTTGGATGTATAATAAAATCCCAAATGCTAACTCTTTTATTGGCCTCTCCCAAAAGGACCTGTGAACCATCCTTCCCTTTAGCTTCAGCTTTCTTCTTTCTTCAAACTTCATTTACATTAAGAATGTTGTTTGATATAACCTAGTTTCACCAGTAATATCCTATCCACTTATGGGTCACTGGACAAAGACTCCTCATTTAGAGTAACAACAGCTAAGTTAATGTTTACATACAGCCTAAAAACTGTTAATTTTTTTGTTCATCATTTGCCTCATTTTATACCACTCTGCCATAGTGTGTGCAGAAGTAGAAGGGAGCTGCACAGGACAGAGAACAATTTTCTATTCAGTTCATTTTATGAATTGCCATGGCCATAGAATTCATAACCAAAAAACCAACTTATTGATAATAATCCTCTCAGTATTCCATGAGGTAGATCCTTGGGAAGCAGACTCAGACTTAAAAATTGTCCCTATACTACTCTCAGGAGCAAAATACCAGACTAAATGGGTTTAGCTTAGACCTTCAGTTCTTACCCACAGGATATATTGAATTTGGAATTTGGAGGCTCCTAGCATTTTCTTTCCCATTTCTGGATAAAGTTAGGCACATTAAGTAAATGTTTCCTAAAACACAGCACATGGCCTAGAAATAAGGGAGTAGAAGCTTCAATATTACCAGGATAGGTAGGACAGAGCAGATGGGCCTATGATAGGCAGTAGGAGGCTTCAGTGGGTGATGGACAGCAAGGTTTTTGACTGGGCCTAGGTCCAGAATGGGTAGGAGTAAGCAAGTAGGTGGATAGGCCTTAAAAAATTATTTAACGAAAGGAAGGATAATATTCTTACTTTTGCAAATAGATTGAGAAAGAAAGGAGTAATGATGGACGACGAAAAGGCACAGAATAATGTATAAAGACAAAAAGGCCCAAAATAATACCTAAAGAAGAAAAAAGTATAGGAAAAAAAATCAGCTTCCTTACAACATTGCTGAAAATATGTCAACTTGAACAAGGTCATCTTTAATTGGTACTACAACTCAAGTAGATAAGGGAAGCAATATTGCTGAGTTCAATTGGTCTATCAATACTCTATTGACTTTATCAACTCAAAATAGCAGGGATTTGAAACGAGTGAAAGATCCATTTTACAACTAAATGAAAAAGCCACAGGCCTACAAAATATTTTTGCATTGACCATTTTTCATTGCCCAATTTTAAGCAACTGTAATCATTTTTTAAGTACCAATTCATTCAACTTTTGGAAATGAAGATTTTGCCTTTTAATGAAAAAAATATGCATTTTAATATAAAGATGAAATACCACATCTGTGGCTCAGGCTCCATAGAATCAGAGTCTTTTTTGGACTGCCCTCATTAAATACTATGTGAACAGTACCATATAAAAGACTGTTACTGAAGATATTAGCTAAACCAAGAATATTTGTTGAGGTAGCTGGGGTGTAGAGGAAAGAACAGTGGAATTACAATATGTTCCAGTTGCCAATACTAGCTGGGTGAATTTGGGCAAGTCAACCTCCCTGACCCTTAATTTCCACATTTGTAAAATTAGAATGATACCATTTATGCCACCCACCTAAATGAGGGAAAGGGTAAGGGAATAAGCATTTCTATAGAGCCTACTATGTGCCAGGCACTATGCTAAGTGCTTTACAAGTATTATCTCATTTAATCCTTACAAGAACCCTGTGAGGTTCATGCTATTATTATTTCAATTTTACAGTAAAGGAAACTGAGGCAAACAAGGTAAATAATTTGCCTAGGGTCACACAGCTACTAAGAATTAGAAGCTGGATTTGAGCTCAGGTCTTCCTGACTACAGGTCCAGTACTCGATCCGCTGTGCCACCTCATTGCCCCCTAACACTGAGGTGTTATGAGAAAAACACTTTGTAATACAGCAAATATAAATGTGTTGTTATTAATATTGCCAAATGCCATATATATAGTGCTTTGCAAACTATAAGGCCATCCATGTCATTTCATTTCCATCTTTTAAAAAATGTCCTGCATCTCATTAAATATACAGAAAGTTTGGGATGTGGATTCTAGTAAGAGGCTTTAATTGTTAAGCTACATCCTTATCCTCCAGCTAGGTCTGTGCATACTCTTTCTAAACAGCTAGAGAGTCACACTTAAAATAAAGATGCTTTGTTGATTTGGAGTGTTTTGTTAACAAAGGAGGGATCAAGGGAAATTTTTTTGTTTATTCATCCATCCATCCATCCATCCATCCATGCATCCATCCATCCATCTTATTAAGTGATTACTATGCACCCATCACTCTGCTTAGATGGAATTATGTGATGTGGATTAGATAAACTTGAAAAGGCTGTTGCATCCCTTGTTGGGGAACACATTCTGCCTCGGGCATCTCCAAGGCACTAAATATTTCATAATAAACTATCTGAAACTTTCCTTCTGGAGTATGGGGATCTGATCAGTCTCAGGGAAAGTGAATGAAACTATATGGACCAAAACAGAATACAGAAAAGAGTTAGATAAAGTGACTGGAAAATTGTAGTGATACTTTATACATTGAAAGTAGCTAATTTAAACATAGTTACTAAGCAATTTTAATTGGTAGTGCTGGTGTTTCCATGCCAATTTTTTTAACAGAATGTTAAAATGTTAAATGTTGATCTTAAATGTTTAAATGTAAAATGTTAAAAATATATGAGCAAGAAAATGATTAAGAAAAATAAGCATGGAAATAAACAAAAAACAAAGGCTATAAATGATTGTACGCATCTGTAAACTTCTGTTGTTCACAAGTTAACTCCACCATAAAAAAAATGCCATTTGACTCCAAAATAGCAGTACCCACATTATTCATGATTTTTAAATTATTTTTAATGTCTTCACTGTATATATATATATATATATGCATATATATACACATATACATATACATACGTATATATAAAATTTATCTCTATTATTATTTCTTTAATTACACTGTAACAGCTAATACGGGGCAGTGAGGTAGCACAGTGGCTAGAGCACCAGCCCTGGAGGCAGGAGGACCTGAGTTTAAATGTGGCCTTAGACACTTGACAGTTACTAGCTACGTGCTGGCACTTGCCGCCACTTGCCATGGCTACCAGAGAGTGAAAAGGATGCCGCAGAGAGTGAAAAGAAAACACAGGCCAGGCGGAAGAGTAAAGGACAGCTCCGTTTATTATGCAGAGAGATAGGGCTTATATACCCCTTTAGGCAAGCAGAATCAACAAATCCACATGCGAGGCATTTGCATGATGCATGACTTCCTCGTGCTTTTGTTCCCCTTTTACCATAAACAATATTGTGTTAATAGCCCACAGATTGTGTTTAGTATGTGTGTGCCATGGGGGTATTGGAGAGAGAATGTGTATACCAAGGAGGCTTAGAGAGCCTTCATCCTAAACGGCATGTGTATGCCAAGGTGGGATCTGGAGAGCCCACTTGCCCAGTTATCAGCCCAAAGGCAAGAACAGGCCCCAGGGAAAACCTGGACTGTATCTATATCCCAGAATGGACTTTCTCAGAGCTGGCCCTCTACAACTATGTGACCCTGGACAAGTTGCTTAACCCTGATTACCTCACCTTCCCCCAAAATAGTTAATGTGTATATTTTTATTTCTATTCATTTTTTTACTATCACTTTGTGTCTTCCTATATTTCTTGAATTTCATAGTTTTTATAGGATAATCATTTTCCTTTACATTTTTATACCATGATTTATTTGGTGTCATCACAATTTTTATACCATAAGTTTATTTCTAGTTCTTTTTCTTTATACTGCTGGGCCTTTAAAAAATTATCATTAACTTTCTTGAGATATAGTTCTAATTCTGGTCATATGTTATACACATTTTTGTAACTCATTGTTATTATTCTGTATTGTTATTCTAAAAGGTTGGACAAATTTATAATTCCACCAAGAGCATTAAAGTCTCTCTACTTTACCTCAGCTATATCAGCATTCAGTTTTGTTGTTTTAGATTATATTCACCGATCTTAAGGGTGTAAGGCAAAATTTCAGTTATTTTAATTTGGATGTCTGATCATTAGCTATTTTGAATAGTTTTTTTCATTTTGTTTTTTAAAATTTGTGTTTCTTATAAAATGTTCTATTCAGAACTTTTGACTACTTATATGCTGGAGTCTTTAGGTTTAGACATGGAATTCTGGAACCTGAGGAAAATTTAGTTGATGAAAGAGACATGGAGCCCCTTTGCTTTTGATATGGTCATTATCTCTGATCCCAAAGCTGATCTTGAGCATCCCTTTGGTCTCCAGTACAGGGCAATATACCCTGGTTTGCTGTAGTCATGCTAGCATAGAAATGAGGAAGGGCAAGCCCCAGCAGAGGAATATGAGATTCTCAAGGGTTAGGGACCTAGGGCTAGATGACAGTGTTGGATGTGTCCTGGACCACATAATGGATGGTACTCTTCTACTCCATAGTAGTTCTCTGTCAGCGTTGTGCCATTTGTTGTGACCCTACATAAGAAAGTAGTGGTCTGTGAGAAGGAAGTATGACCGCTGGACACTAGCATCCAGGACAAAGACCCAGATTGTTGTCCCATGCTGCTTATTGCTATAGTTCCTTACATACTTTACATCTATTTTAATTGGAGTTAACGGAAATATTTTCCTCTTTTTTTAGTTCTTATTCATATTGTACTGTTTTTCAATGTGCAAAAAAGTCTTTCATTTTATACAAAATCTTTTATGTTTTCTATCTAGCAATTTATCCTAAGTCATGGATTGCTTCTGAATTGAATTGTTAAATTTAACCACTTATGTGTCTTGGAGTTTGCAACCTTGGGTTTATTTTTTTTTTCTGGAGGTGACATGTGAATCCTTTCAACTGAAATTTCATTTTCTATGTTCAGAAGTTCTATGAAGTTCTCTGTCCAGAATTTTCCTTCATTGCAGTGTTGAGGTTTTTTGTCCTATTGTATTCTTGGAGACCTATGATCTTAGGTTAATTCTGCACATATTATCTTTGAGATAATTTTGTTTTGCTTGCATAGTATTTTTTCTTTTAATGTTATTGGTTTTTTTTCCTCTCTTCTTCTATGTTGTCCTTTGTTTCTATATATTTGTATTCCCAATCTCTTGTTTTCTCTTAATTTCTTTGGTAAGGCTTATCACTGCAGATTCAAGTTTTTCTGTAATACCTAATATTTTTGTTGTGCAGGACATAAATTCTGCCCTCCCAATTCTCATTTCTCTTTTAAAGCACTCAGGAACAGCATGTTGTTGTTCCAAGTCCTCCTCAAACTCCACAGGGTCTTCTATCTCTTCAAGTATCAGATCATTTTCCTTTATTTTGTAGTATTTATTCATAGATGTCTGAACTTGTTTACTAGATACAGAAGCTATATTTCCTTCAGTTGCTACTGTTTCTCCTGTTGATTTATCTGTTTATGTTCAGGGTCTTTGAGGTTTCTTCTTCCCAAAATCTTTGATGTTTTTAGTTTTTTCTTCCCTTTTATTTTCCTTTTCACTCACTTCCCTCCCCTCTGATTGTGGTTTCCTCGGAGGTTGGATCTCAGAGCATCTCAGCCTCCTCCCACACTGGGCAATTCATGGTTCACTAGCCTAGGTCTCTGCCCCAAATGACTTTTATCTGGTCAGAATTGGCCCCAGCTGGGTGATGTGCTCTTTCCAACTGTCTCGTTGGAGTGCTACATAGCCCCTGACAAGTACACAATCCTGTCCTAGTGACTGGTTCCACTGTCTCTGTTCCTCAGCTTTTTAGCCTGGCACCAGTTCTGAGCTCCTGAACTTCTGCTACTGAAGGGCTGTGGCCAGCTGACTATTGAGGTCTAAGCAAACTTTCTCAGTCTGGAGGCCAGGTCTCCACAGCACTAGAAAAAAGGAGGAGGGACAGGGTATGGGAGCGGGTCTTGCTATAAACCTGTGTTATGTCCTTGGGTCTGGTAGTGTCCTTTCCACAGTCATTATTGTAACAGATAAGGGAAGGATGCTAAGTGAGCTCAGGATCAGTGAGCAACAGGTCCTGAGTTTTTTGATTTTATTTTTTACCTTCTTTTGGATTCTGAGATTCTTGGACCATGGAAACAGCTCAAATTGCTTTATCTTCGGCACATAGTTTCTGTTTCAGAGAGGTTTGAGGATCTGTAGAGATTGGAGAAAATGTCTAATCTACTATCTTGTTGCTCACATCACCCAGAAGGTAGTCATGGATTAGTAATAATTTGTCCTTTCTTCATAGTTGTTCAGAGATAACAACCCATTGTCTGTGGCTTTTTAAAAATGTATTTAAAATAAATATTAACATAATTTATTCATTTGGAATTTATCATGGTGTATGGTGTAGTATATTCATCTTTTCCTGTTTTTCACCAAACTATTATTTTTTTCCCAATAAACTTTGTGGAATAATGGATATTTTCCCCAATGCTTTATGACAGAAAGTTTGTTAAATATAGGATTGATACATTGTAATATAGTCCATTATTATCTAAGCTATTCCACTTATCTATTTTTCTTTTTTTAAATCCAGTACTGAATAATTTTGGCAATTAATGCATGATTATACTATAACATAAGATTTGAGAATGCAAGTCCTCCTTCCTTCTTTTTCATTTTCATAATTTCCTTTGATATTCTTTACTTTTTGTTTTTCCATATGAATCTTGATATTATTTTTGTCTAATTCCCTAAAGTATGCCATTGGCGTTTTGATTTATATAGTTTTAAATCAATAATTAGCTTATTCATTATATTAACTCAGCCTAACAATGAACATTGAGAATCTTTCCATTGAGGATATGTTTCAAGTTACTTAATTTTTCCTTTCTTTAAAAATTGTTTTTAACTTGATTTTATGTGTCTTTTACATGTCTTTGCAAATAAATTTCCAGATGACTAATATATTTCATCCTTACTTTAAATAGTATTTTGCTTCTTCTAAATTTATTCTTATTTTATTGTCTACTTATAGAAATATTATTTTTTCTCCTTTGTGATATTAATTAATTTAGGCTATTTTTTGTTTTATTTTTGTTTTATAGTGTAGGCACTATATATTTTCGTAAACAATCACCCATTTTCTTCACAATCTCAGTTTTATTGTCATAAATTTATGGGTAATACTTTCTAATTAGCTTTTTCTTCTTCACTATTCATTGCAATTTTACCCTTTTCATTTTGATATTTTAGCTTTCCTCTTTCTTGATTTTAGTGAAATTAGTTAAAGGTGAAAGAGTTTATTGGACTTCTAAAAACCAGCTCTTTTTTGCTTATGAATTAATTTTTTTTTGGCTCCAAATTTTGGTAGCACCTCTTTTAATCTTGATGAGCTTTCTTTTTGTGCATATTTCTGATTATCAGTTTGTTGGTTTTCAAGTACAATATCTTGTTCTTCTTCTCTCTTGTTTATATATTCCTTTAAAGAAATAAATTTTTCTCTGAAAACCCTTTTAGTTTCGTGCCATAAGTTCTGATATGTTGTATTATGGTTGTCATTATCTTTACCATACTTTTTATTGTTCCTATAATTTTTTCCTTGTCCCCATCATTCTTAAGCATATAATTTTTATTCCCAAATTGAGCTTACTGCATATTTTATTCATATTTCCTTTATTGATAATTTCTGATTGCATTTATAGTGAAAATTTCAACATCGAATTGAATCAGTATTTCCGATATTATATAAACTTGTTCACTGAATACAGATCTCAAAATTAGAGTACCATCCATTAAGTTAATATTTATAAACAGTTTAAAAACTATGATTGATATTTTGTTTTATTTTATTGACATTGAGTCTCCCAATCTCACTCAAACTGGAAGTGCAGTGGTTGCTCACAGCCCAATTTCGTTTCTTCTGGGCATCAGAGCTCTACTTTGCTCCATTTTTCTGACCTTGGTTGGTTCACTCCTTCCTGAGCAGCCTGGTGGCCCCTGCTCCCAGGGACTCACCCACCTTATTGTTGCTGAACTTATTGTGGACACCCAATCAGCTTACTACAGCTCAAAACTTTTGAGCTAAAGCAACTGACCAGCCTCAATCTCCCTAGCAGCAGAAATTACAGATGAGCACCAGCATGCCTGACAACCCTATGATTTTCTCTGCCTCCCTTTTCCTTTATTCTCCAATCATCCCTGAAGAAATAGCAGGGAGCCACACAGAACCAAAGATCATCTTCCTTTTTTTGTTTTTTGGGTTGCTGGGAAATAATAATCAATGAACCGATTACAAAAGGTAGCACAAAATATTTCAAACAGTTGAATAATCAGAAAAGGATGTTGAGCCAGTTTGTTGTGAGAGTAAAGTAGTAGTAGTTGCATGCTGCATTAATACCTGCATTATTTTAAAATACCTGGAGAAAGGCACCCAGAATGTTGGTTACAATCTGTCACAGAAGGAATATCTACTAGAGTTCCTCTACCATGTGGGCTGGACTGATTTCTTTCCTTAACAGATATTGAAACTGTCTTGGAGGCTTAATTGGTTCCAGGGAATAATATTCCTGCTATTGATATATCTTCTTGGTTGCCTAAACACAAAATCTAGTTCATGAAATCTTCAGGCCTCTCTCTTTAGTCTTCTGACCAGGAAACCGGAAATATGAACAACACCACCAATGTAGAAAAGCTGCACTCAGTTGAATTCATGCCGCATCTCTGATAAATATATTTCCCCTAAGATGGTTAAGTAGAACTCCTTTTGCTAACTGGGAGATGAACTATGTGTGTCTCATTTCATTTCAATCTCATTCTGACATACATATACACACACATATGTGTATATGTGTATGTATGTATATATATATATGAAATCAAAAAGTAAATTCTCAGAAAAGTCCCTCCAACTCTCTTTATCTATCTCTCAAACCTAATTTTTCCCAGAATTCTATAATGTGGTTCCAACATACCTTTCCACATTCGACACTGTCTATTTCATGCATTCTTTATGGTGTTTGTCCGTCGTTCTCGAAGAGGACCATGACAACAGGAAGGTGATGTCATGACTTTCAAATAAATTGGATTTAAGTAAGAAAGGGCTGTGCAAAGTCACCAACCTCACTTCCTCCTCCAGAGCCATCTGGACCCAGTGGCAAGATTTAGGTCAGGACAACTAGAGATGGCCCCCAATGCACTCTTTATATTCCAAAGTGAACATCTAAGTCACAGCATGGAGGATTGGCAATGGCAACCTGAGGAGTTGGTATTTTATCCTATAGGCAATAAAGTCGTTAAAGGTTTTTGATCCAGGACTGGCATGGTCAGAGCTATGCATTCGCCAGATTATTTTGGCAGATAAGTGGTGGGGTGCATTGGAGAGAAGTACAAAATATAAGCAAGGAGATCGATTACAGTAGTAATTACTATTATAATAATCCAGAAGAGGGACTAAGAGGTAGTGGGTTTATGAGTAAATAAAAGGGGATGGATGCAAGAGATGTATGGATAGAATACATACCTTGGACATAGCAAATGCCCAAGGTTATGAACTTGGGAGACTGAATATATCATCATTCCCTTGACAACATGGAAGTCTAGGGGGAAATATTTTAAGTTGTGTTTTATACTTGCTGAATTTGAGATGTTGATGGGACATCATTTAAACAAAACTGCTCTCTCCAAATTTACTAATGATTTCTTAATTGCCAAATCTAATAAATTTTTTAATTGATCCTCACCCTTCTAGGCTTCTCTGCAGCCTTTGATACTGTTGATCCCCCTCTGCTCCATAATACCTACTTCTTTAGAGTTTTTTTTATGACACTATGCTCTCCTAGTTCTCCTCTGGTCTGACCACTCCTACTCTGTTTTGCTGGATTTCCATCCATGTCATGCCAGGTAATCACAAGGATCCCAAGGCTCTGTTCTGGACCCTCTTTCTTTTCTCTTTCCTTGATGATCTCATCTGCTCTTATGATTTCAATCGTCTCTATGCAGAAGACTCTCAAATCCATTGTTCAGTCTCCCCCAGCCTCCAATCTCACATCTCCAGTTATCTATTGGACATCTCAAACCTGATGTCCCATAAATGTTAAATTCAACATGCCCCAAAATGAACTCATTATCTTCTTCCCCAAACCCTCACCTTTTCTTATATTTCCTATTATTGTCGAGGGTATCACCTTCCTCCAAGTCATCCTGGTATGAAACCTAGGTGTTAAGTGTGACTCCTCACTGTTTCTCACTCTGTCCCCAGCATCCAATTAATTGCCAATTCTTATTTTTTCTACCTTCAGAGAGACATAGAGAGACAGAGAGGGAGAGTGAGAGAGAGAGAGAGAGAGACAGAGAGACAGAGACAGAAAGAGAAGAGACAGAGAGAGAGACTAGGAGAGAGAGATTGAGACAGAGAGACAAAGAAATAGAGAGACAGAGATAGAGACAGAGAAAGACAAAGAGAGATAAACTCCCTTCTCTCCTCTGACACTGCCACCATGGTGGCCTCATCACCTTATGCTGGGACTATTGCAATAGCCAGCTGGTGGGTCTGCCTGCTTCAAGTCTAGTCTCATTCCTGTTTGTTCTCTATTCATCTGTCAAACTTATCTTCCTAAAATGCGGAGCTAATCATATCACACATCCTCTCCTTATCAATAAAATCCGATGGCGCCCTATTGCCCCAGGATCAGAAATAAAATCCTCTGGTTTTCAAAGACCTTCACAACCTAGTCCCTTCCTACATTTCCAGTCTTCTTACATCTCACATCTTATATGGGAAGTTTTGGAGGGAAAATGACCTATGGTGTGGATTTGAGGGCGTGGATCTCTTTGTTAAGCATGTGAAATAATTCCTCACTTGTATAGGAACAAGCTAATGTTATAAAGGAGCAAAGAAAGATATTTAATTTTATTAACAAATAGAGAAATGTGA
>CM053627.1:172411339-172425046 GCA_028646595.1 Phalanger gymnotis
TTTTTTTTAATACTAGAATCCTAGAAGCAATAGAGAGCCATTGAAAAATTTTCAGAAGGGTTATAACATTGTCAAATTTGTGTTTTAGGAATATACCTTTGGTAGACGCTATTAAAATAGTCCAGATCAGAGATGAGGCTTTGAAATAGGGTAAAGAGTATGAATGGGGAGAGGGGAATTGGATGTGAGAGATGTTTTGAAGATAGCATGGAGAAGATTTAGCAACTTATAGGATATGGGCATTTAGGTGGTACAGTGGATAGAATGCTGGGCTTGGAGTCATCGGGAAGACCTGAGTTCAAATCCAACTTCAAATACTTGTTAGCTGTGTGACCCTGGGCAGGTACCTCACAGTACCTCAGTTTCCTCAACTATAAAATGGGGATAATAATAGCACCTACCTCTCAGGGTTGCTGGGAGGATTAAATGAGATAGTATTTACTAAAGTGCTTAGAATAATGCCTGACATTTAATAAATGCTTGTTTCTTTCCCTGCCTCCCTCCTTCCCTCCCTTCCTTTCTTCCTTCCTTCCTTTCTTCCTTCCTTCCTTCCTTCCTTCCTTCCTTCCTTCCTTCCTTCCTTCCTTCCTTCCTTCTTTTTTTCCTTCCTTCCTTCTTTTTTTCTTTCCATCTTTCCTTCTTTCCTTCCTTCCTTCTTTCCTTCCCTCTTTCCTTCATGGATGACTTCAAGAAATAAACATTGGCAAAACAAACGATTGTGGCATGACAAAAATAGAAAAGTTTGTAAGCATAGAAGATACAGAGATAAATATAAAGAGTACCATTCTGGACATATTGAACTAGAGGAGTTCAATAAGCCCTTGGAAATACAGGACTGTAATTCAAGGGAGACATAAAGACTGAATTATAGATTTAAGATTTATCTTTATAGAGATGATAACTGAACCCATGAGAGTTGATGAGATTTCCAAGAGAGTATGGGCAAAGAAGAGAAGAGAGCCCAGAGCAGAGCTTTGGGGAACATCCAAATAAAGGATAATTCAGTAGTAAAAATCAGACATGTAGGAGAAAAATTTAGATAGTAATACCATACAAGCCAGTAAAGAGTAACCAGGAGGAGAGAGGAGATGGTCAACAGTGTCAAAAGCCATGGACAGGCCATGCAGAATGAGGAATGAGAAAGGCCTAGTATTACTTTTTTAATTAGCGTTAGCTTCATTAGTATTTAAAACAGCATCAGTAACCCACTCAGTAAAAGTGGTTTTAGTCAGAAGCCAGATTTCAAGATAGGAGGAGTGAGTGGGAAGTGAAGAAGTTGAGTCAATAGATGTAAACAAGTCCTGGAATGTTTGAAAGTGTTGTGGAGGATAGAAAAAATATTTTCTAATCTTCAAATATTATTCCTAGCTTAGCTAAGTAAAAGATTCTAGGGTAAAGCCAGGGTCTCCAAAAATGTACACATGACTCACTTTAAATTTTCATCTACATTATTAACATTTTCTCCATCACTTTCTTCAGTCTAGACAATCAACAAAACAATAAATGAAGCCCAGATTTGTAGCTTTTGCAGATTTCTGAGGTGCTAATGTTTACAATGAAAATTTAACAACATGCTCCCAAGAGCTATTCTCACCCTAGGTGAAGCTGAAATTCTCTTGACTTTCTCCAAATTGTATTTTGAGTTTTTTCTGTTTTCTTCTGTTAGATGAATATTTCAGTACAATATGAATCGAGATATGTTGATAAATGATTTACCTCTGGTAAAATGCTCTCTTTATCAGTGAAACTCTTGAATGGCAATATATGTACTTGATTTGAATCTCTCTGCCAATGCCCAGTGAACGTAGCGAAGAAGTATTGTGCATGGAAAGAGTCCCAGATTAGGTGTCAAAGCTCCTTGTTCAAATCCTAACCCTGCCACTTGCTATAGATAAGACCTTAGATAAATTGCATAATGTTTCTGGGCCTCAGTTTTGTCATTTGTAAAATAAGTGGTTTGTTAGACTAAATGGCTTCTAAGGTTTCTACCTGCTCTAAATCTATGATTCTATGATCTTTCCAACTTTTGTCTTATAGTTTCATTATATTTGCTTATAAAGTTTTCAAATTTTTCCTCAGTCAGGCTATTGATCATTTTTCTCTATTTTCTGCTCTAACTGAAAATTTTATTTGATGAAAATGATGGGGATATTCAGAAGCTGCTAGACGAAAAACAGGAACTCCACAGGGTTTACCAGTAGGATAATTTGTCCTTCTCTAAGAAGGCAGTGTTTCACTTCCTCAAAAGTAAATGGAAAGTGAAGCTTAGTGAAATGCAGGATTCTTGGCTCAGTAAGAAGGTAGATGAAATTCAGTGACAATCCAAAGAATTTTTATAATGCCCAGAAGTCTATTTATAAACTGAAGACCTATGGTGCTTCTCAACTGCTCAATGACGTTGGAGCCACATTGATTAGTGATAAGGCCATAATCCTGGAAAAATGGGCTGAACCCTTCCATAGGGTTCTCAATGCATTGTCATCAATCAATGCTGAAGCCATTGACTATACACCTCGGGTTGAAGTCAATCCCTCTTTAGCCAAACTTCCCAACTGAAGAAGAGGTTTTGAATACCATTAAACTATTCTTATGTGGCAAAAAGCCTGGTATTGATTCTTTTCCAGCAGAGATTTACAAGGCAGGGGATTTACAAAACCTGACTTAAATAGTCTGGGTTATTTGGCAAGAGGAGGTTATTTTCTAGGATTTCAAGGATGTCTCCATTGTCTATCTCTATAAATGAAAAGGAAATAGATTGTTCTGTGACAATCACAGGGGAGTCTCTCAACATTGCTGGCAAGATTCTTGCCAGAGTTCTCTTTAATAGGCTAATCTTTCACCTGGAAAATGATCATCTACCTGTATAGTAGTAAGGCAAAATTCATGACCTCGTGGAGGGCCTGAGTGGTTTGGAATAGAGAAGTATAAAGAATTCTCTAGGTGGAAGGCACAGGAAGTATAATTTTATTTAGACTCCAGAGGATTAGATCCAAGATCAGACCTAATGCCCCCAATTTGATATTGTAGCAATAATATTCCAAAACCGATAAGCCCACCTCACTGTAGTAACAAGGAAATTATAACAAAATATTATAGCAAGGAACCAAGCCACACTTGTAACTTCCCCTCGATGCTAGGGCCTTCCTATAAAAAGTCACTCATGAATCCTAACTCTCCACTCAGCACTCTCTCCTGTAGCTCTGCTGACTCCAAGTTCCTTGATGTCTGCAACTCTTTCTTGCTCAGCACTCTCTGCTCTGAACTCTTAATGCTGGCTCTCTGCTTCTGGATCCTGCAGCTCTACTGCTTCCAGTTCTGCTGCTTAGAACTCAGCGCACAAAGCATTGGCTCTGGTGTTAGCAACTCCTCTTAGGGCCCTGGGGGCTTCACACCTCTCACAAACTAGCAAACTAGTTTGCTAACTAGCCTGGAGCCACATATCTAGTTAGTGAAAAGGTGTGGGCCTGTCTCTAATCAGGCCTCCCTTTGTTGGCCCCACTAGAAGCCTATTCAATGGGTGGGAAAGATCTTTCACTTACTGATTGGCTTTATAACCTGAGAGCTAGGGTGGCTTCAGAAAGGACTGGGGAATATTTAACATGGTGTCTGCTGCCTGACAACTCCAGGAGAAATGCCAGGAGCATAACAGAGGTCTGTATGAAATGTTTGTCAATCTGACCAAGGCCTTTGATACTGTCAGTCATGAAGGCTTGTGGAAAATCATGGTAAAATTCGGTTTCGCAGAGTTCATCAGTATCGTACATCAGTTTAATGATGGTATGCTTGCATGGGCTCTGGATAATTAACGATGCTCTTGACCTTTCCCAGTCCCAATGGAGTAAAGCACGGCTGTGTGCTTTCTCCCATGCTTTTCAGCATCATGTTTTCCCTGATGTTGTCAGACACCTTCAACTAGGACAAAAATATATCAAGGTCAGCTACCAAGTGCAACAAATTATTTAACTTGAGAAGGTTATAAGTCAAGACTAAAGTGGAGGGAGAATTAGTGAGTGACTTTATGTTCATAGATGATTGTGCACTCAATGTGGCCTCTGAGGCTGAGATGCAACAAAGCATGGATTGATTATCTGATGCCTGTACTTATTTTGGCCTAACAATTAACATCAAGAAACCTGATGTTCCCTACCAGCCAGCACCATCCATATAAGGAGCTATTGGTTACAGCAAATACAGAAATTTTAAATAATGTGGATGTGTTCACTTACCTTGGTAATATGCTTTGTAGGGATGTACACATAGATAATGAGGTTAACACACTTATTGCTAGAACTAGCTTAGTGTTTGGGAGGGTCTGAAGGAAAATATGAGAGGAAGAAATATTAGACTGCCTGCCAAACTGAAGGTCTACAGAGCCATTGTGCTGAAAAGCAAATTGCTTCCGTTGGAATTATCTTAGGAAGATCCCGATGATCACCTGGAAAGATAAGGTACTACACACTGAGGTTCTTTCTTTCTCCATCATTTTCTTTAGAATTCAATATTTACTGCAGAGGGTGTAACTCCAAAGCGCTAGCCACATTGTTCAAATGTTAAATGTACATCTGCCTAAAAGACTACTTTATGGAGAACTCACGCAAGGCAAGTGCTTACATGGAAGTCAGAAGAAGTGATACAAGGACACTCTCAAGGTCTCTCTGAAGAACTTTGGAATCAATTGTGAAACGTGGGAGACACTGGCACATGCCTGCCCAGCATGGTGTACCCACACCAAAGAAGGCACTGTGCCCAATGAGCAAAGTAAAATTGCAGTAACTCAAAAGAAACGTGACATACCAATTTAGAGCCATATCCACTCCAAATATTCATGTGGACTATTTGTGCCCAACCTGTGGTACAGCCTTCCAAGCTCATATTGGTCTGATCAGCCACAGTTTAACACACTGTACCTTGAACAACCTGTACTAGGTTGAATGCCCGATCCAACATAGTGATGTCATTTTGATCTTCTTTGAGAGTAAAAGAGAACAACCGACAGATCTTTATTTTTCAGTGGACATCAGATCATCCTTCTTTTCTTTAAAAAGTTCTGTTATTTATTTGATTGTCTTGTTCTGGCTTAGCTTATCAGACTATTGTTAAAATTAATTTTTTTTTTATTTTTTACTTCTAGTAATTTCTCATTGGAATACTTTATTCCACAATTTTTTTTTATCATGTTGGAGGATTTTTTTCCTGTTGTTTGCTCATTTTTTTGTCTTTAAGAGAAATAGTTTGACTTAATGGATAGAGGACTGGCCTCTGAGTCAGGAAAGTTTTGGGTCCAGTTCTATCTCAGATACATAATGACTATGTGACCCTGGGTAGTCATTTAATCTGTCAGGGTCTTGGGCAATTGCAGAGTAGGAATTAATCTGTTTTGGCAGAGTAAGTTTCCTCACTGAGAGTTCTTTCAATGAAATCTGAGAGGTTATGGTTTCCCTTTTTTTCTTTCTTGCCATTTTTAAAAAATTTACTTTAACCATTTTTTCATTTATCTAGGGGACATTTAAATGTATTTATGCAGGAGAATTGAGAATCCCATTTCTTTCATGTTCCCTCATTCTACCATCTTATTAGATTTCTGCCAACCCCCTCCTTTTTTCAGATGAAGAAACTAAAACCCAAAGAATGAATAAAAAATAATTTATTACAGCCTTATTGTGATACAGACACTGTGGGTAAGAAAAGCGATCCAGTCTTTTTCAAGAAGTTTACTTTATGTGGGGGAGACAATATATAAAAGAAAATTGCACTGTACAGGTTAAGTGGCTATCATGGCCCAAAGGTCCTTATGTTATATTAGTAGTCATGGGGGAAGGGGGAACTGGAAGGCATAGATGTAAGACAGATGGTAAGATCTTGTGGTCCTCTATCTCACCAAAAGGAAGGAAATTAGTAACTCTCATCTCATTCCAGCCCTGTGACCTAGAGGTACCATGGCCAGGGAGGGTGGTGGTCAGTGTTCCAGCTGTTGGGGATGGGTTATAAGCAGCCAGGAAAGGGAAGGGGAGAAGCTGTATTACTTGCCTATGAATTTATTCCTATATTATAGAATGTTAAAATGACTGAGAATTAATAAGGACTGATATTTACATAACACTTGAAGGTTTATGAAGTATTATACTTTCATCTAAGCTGCACAACAATCCTGTGAGATTGGTACTGTAGGCATTATTATTCCTATTTAACAGCTGAAACTCAGAAAGATTAAATGACTGGCCCAAGGTTAAATAGCAATAAGTAAGTATTCAAAGCATAATTTGATCCTGTTTCATCCTGACTTTAGGCCCAGTGCCTTTTCCTTTAAAGCACATTGCCTCTCATCTTACATGAAAAGAGAATTCAATAAGTTTATGTTATTGTTACTTTTGGTCCAGTTTATCCTTGTGTTTATGTTAGCAAATATAACAAGAAGACCCCATTTCAATTTGGGGAAGTTTAAATTTTGAATATGAATACTGCAGAGACTCATCTTGTTTATAATGATAAACCAAAGAAATAGTTTTGAGGAAAAAAACAAATTGGATAGTTCAAGGAGTCATCCAGTTCATTATTTGTGAAAATATGTGATATTCTGAGTACAGTGAAACAAAGCATTTTTTTAGGTTTTGTGATTTCATCCATGTAGGGAATTCTCTGCGTAAACAATTTCTGCCAATGAAGATTGGCAGTTTGCCTGTAACTTAGCATCTTAGAGAGGCTCTTTTGCAAATGCTGAAGCACTATAAATGCTTTTTATTACTAAAGAGTTGCCTAGGGGTATTGAGGCTAAGTGACTTGCCAATGGCCACACAGGTAGTAACCCAGGTCTCCATGACTCCAAGTTGGGCCCTCTATCCCCTATTTCATGTGGCTTTTGCATAGTCATATTCCACATAACAACAGCTAGGTGGCATAATGAATAGAGTGCCAGGCCTGGAGTCAGAAAGTCTTATCTTCCTGATTTCAAATCTGGCCTCAGAACCTTACTAGCTGTGTGACTCTGGAAAAGTCACCTAACCTGATTTGCCTCAGTTTCCTCATCTGTAAAATGAGCTGGAGAAGGAAATGGCAAACCACTTGAGTATCTTTGCCCAGAAATACCCAAATGGGGTCACAAAAAGTTGGACACGACTGAACAACAACATTTTATTTTTGCATCTAAAAATATTATTCTAAGAAGTCCATAGGTTTCCTCAGATCACAAAGAGTCCATGACACAATATTGAATGGAAGGAGAGGGAATAAGTGGCATTTGGATCAGATGTGTTAGGTCAATACCAATATCAGCAGAATTCAAAGACAAATAACAATTTGGGGGATTGGACAGAAGAGTATAATTCTGGTATAAGGAGTTTGAAAATATATGTAGTGTTCAGTTTCTTGCAGATATATGAGTATTCCTATGCATGTTAGGCCTTCCAAATTTCCCTAAAATTCCCCAAATTTCCTAAAACTGTAAATAGACAACCATCACCACTATTCCTGGTTTAACTGTACTTTGTTGCTCCAAACACTATTTCTTCTCTGCTTTCTGTTCTTGTGCTCTGATTCTAAACCTTATGCTTCAAAGAGATCATCATGTTTCACCAATGGTAAACCCAACAGTGAATGGTCAGAACCTCCTTGGTCATAGGAAAGGATTATTCTTACTTCATTTGGGTCATAAAAGAATATTTTCTTTCCTGCAAAGTTACTTACTTTGGGGAAGAGGAGGGAGTTGTGAGGAGAACAAAGATAAAGTGAAAAGCTAGAATGGGTTGTTACTATGGTATCCATGGAAAGCTGAACTCCAAGGGGATAACACAAAAAAGAAGACTGACTGATAGAGCAAGGGATTTGGGACTTGAAAGCATGTACTATATCAAACTGAAAATACAAGGAGTACCAGGGAATTGATTTAATGTCTGATTCAATCTTATTTCCTAATATTTTGGTCCTTTTCTTGTGCCTGCTTGTGCTGACATCTTTTATAGGGAGCTGTGGCACAGTTGATAGCGTGCTGGATGGACCTGGAGTCAGGAAGACGGGAGTTTGAATTCTATCTTAGACATTTACTGTGGGTTCAGTTTGAGTCACTATTCTCTCTAAGCCCTAGTTTCCTCAACTGTAAAATGAGGATAATAATAGCACCTATATCACAGGGGTCTTGTGAGGATGGAATGAGACAATACATGTAAAGTGCTTTGTAAACCTTAAAGTACTTTATAAGCTAGCTATTGTTGACATTCTAATGAGAGAGAGAGATCTAGCCCAGGGGTGGGGAACCTGTAGCCTTAAGGCCACATGTGGCCTTCTAGGTCTTCAAGTATGGCCTTTTGACTGAATCCAAATTTTACAGAACAAATCCTTTGATTTTTATTAATGCATTTTTGTTCATCTTTTATATTTTTATTTTATTTTTTAAATAAATGTATTTAAAATACCAAAGAATAAAATAAATTTCAAAGAAATAACCCTCCCAAATAGACTGGCACAATTAGAACATTAGTAAGCCATAAGGGCCAGAATGATGGCTGTTATGGTCATTATTTACTTCTAAATTTTCTCACCTGTCTGAAGCCACTACTGCATGAGACTGGTTGGCAAGAGTTTATGAAGGTCAAGTATGCCAGTCTGCTATTGGTTTTTGACAGCAGTGCACTGTGTTTCTGTTTGAAGTGGAATTTGTGAATAGTTGCATAGCCTACAGTATTTTTTAATTCTGTCTGCTTAACAGCCCATCATGTCAAAGAAGACCCAGAGGAAGCTGAAGGAAGAAAACAGATTTTTAATGAGGATTAGGAATTGCAATATTATCTTGTTTCTGCTAAAGATAAGATGATTTGCTTGCTTTGTGATACTGCAATCTCAACATTAAAGAAACTGAATGCTCATCAGCATTATAACACTCATAAGGACCACAAATATTTTAAATTAGAGGGAGAGGTGCGAAAGGTTGTATTGCAGAAATTAAAAAAAATGAAAAGCAAAAGCAAAGACAATTCTTTTAAGCAGCAATAAGACCTGTAAGTAGTGCCACTGAAGCAACTTAAAAAGCATCTCATATACTTGGGGAAAAAGGGAAGCCATTCAATGATGTAGAAATTGTGAAAGAATGCATTCTCAAAGTTGTAGAATACTTAAACCCTGATAAAATTTCAAAGTACAAAAACAACTGCCTCTTTCAAGGAGAACCATAACTGATCAGCAGCATGAATTATCCTTCAACTTAACAGAACAACTTCATGAATTACTTCAAAAGGAAAATACGTATTATTCAATCACTTTGGATGAATCAACTGATACTATGACTTGGCGCAGGTTTTATACTTCATTCAGGTCATAAAAGAAGATTTTCTTTGTTGCAAAGTTACAGTTTGGGCACTCTTGTGAACAGAATACGGGGAACAGATATCTTCAACAACTGGTAAATTTAGTGAGTGTATGTATAGACGATGTACCTTCCATGATAGGAAAGCATGAATGATTTATTGAACAGATAAAAAATTAACAGATCCAGATGCTCTAGTTTCTTTTCATTCTATCTTGTATCAGCAAAATTTCTGTGCTAAAGCTACTATTTTAAGTGATACTTTGCAACAAGTTGTAAGTATTGTTAACTATATTTGTGCAAATGGAACACAGCATCATCAGTTTCGTAACATGCTAAAGTTGAATGATGAGGTATGCAGTAAGGATTTACTGTATCATTCTAAAGTGCATTGACTATTGCAGGGACAGGTGTTATCCAAAATTTTACCTCTGAGAGAATAGATAGTTAAATTTTACAAAGAACAGAATCGGCATTGTGAATTATTGAAGGAAGATTTCTGGAGGAATGCTGCATTTCTGTGTGATATCATGTCAAATCAAAGTGACTTGAATCTTTGCACGGTAAAAGTAAGTCTATATACGTATATATGTGTGTGTATACATATATATATGTATATATATATATACATATGTATATATGACAAAAAATCCAAGCATTTTGAAAAAAGCTATCTTTTTTTCAAAACATTTCTTCAAAAGAAAATTTTGGATGAATATTTTCCCCAGTTAGCAAAGGTCATCGATGATACATGTGAATTATTTGAAGAATATGCAGATGTTATAGACCTAATAATTAGAGAATACAATAAAAGATTCACTGACTTTGAGAATCATGACATCACACTCAAATTAGAATTTCAGCCTCACCTAGTTGTATCACCAAGCCATCTAAAGAACTAAAGAATTGATTGAGCTCTCAGAAGATATTTTAAAATTATTGTTTGATGCTAAAAAAGATCCAATTGAAATATAGAAAAATGCAATAGAATACCCACGCCTTCAGCAACATGCCCAAAAAATGCTTTTTTGCTTTTCAACCACTTATTGCTGCGAATCTGCATTCTCCTACCTAATCCAAGTCAAGAAACCCTTAAGGTCACAGATGACTGATACCCATCTAGAGGATGAACTGAAACCACAGACCTCCATGCTGCAACCAAATATTCAAATGTTTTCCAACAAAAAGCAGACACAAGAAGGTCATTAAAAGGTTAGTTAACTTTAAAATTAACAGTTTTTTGAAATTATTAAGTATATTGTAATTAGATTTTTACAAAATAATGTACATTTTTAAGTATAACTAATTGAAGTTTCTTGAATGTGGCTTTATTTGATTACAGCTAAATATTAATGTGCCACCCCTGATGTAGCCCCTTATGACTCAGCCATTCTCATTTTTCTACAAACTAGTATACTCAGGTGTATGGAGTGGACCAGGAGGACTAGCACCTCTGGTGTGAGGGCTTGCCAAGTCTTTTTCAGAGCTGCTCATCCATCTTTGGTGTCCACCTTTTACCTGGCTCCAAGAAGCTGAAGCATGCAAAGCAGCTACAACCTGGTAAAACCTTCTTGGCAGACTGGCTAAACCAGGTTAAGGATAACCGAGAAGCCTTAAACCTGTTGGTGAGTTAGGAGCATGTCTACCCCCAAGCATATAAAGACATCTTCTGGTAGAAAGGGTGGATGAGAACAATTTGTTCCAATCACCATGAAGGAGGCTGAAGCAGATGCTGTGGAACAGTCAGAGCTTGGTCAGACAATGAAGATGCCAAAGTCACCCGTTTATGCTGGGCCACTGCCAGTTGTCTTGACTTTGTCCTGCCATAGGGCTTGAATGACTGGAAGAGAGAGTGGGTCTGACCGCTTTGTGCAACTCTGTCTTATTTAAATCCAATTCACTCATGAGCCAAGATATCACCCATGAGGTAATCAGTCCTCTTCAAAAACAAAGGACAAATGACAGTATACTCAGAACCTGGGTACTTCTTTTGGCCCTTAATTTTTCTCTACTCAGTGTTGGAACATGACAGAATAGAAAGAATGCAAGATATCTTTTCTCAAGTGGTTAGTCAGAAAGAGTAAAGAGACAGCCTCCGAGGTGACCAGAAAATGACAAACAGCCAGGCATAGCACTGTGGTAGAAGGCTAGAGAGTAGGCAGAAGTACAGAGAGCCATCTCTAAATGCAGAAGAGATCAGAGGGATTAGGAGAGCTGACAAAGCATTGGAGAGCAATGTATTCCTATTAAAGGTTTCAAAGTAAAGAACACTATGGTCAGGCCAATGTTTGACAGATTCACACTTATTTAATAGTTGGACAGTCAGTGATAGTAATTTGTATGGATGCCAACCAATTATGAGATTCATAAAGATATGATATCAGAACAATGAGGAAGCTATTTGGGGCTATGCAAAACTTTTTGTGTGTGTGTTCTTCATGTCACGCTAGATGAGTGTGATTTATTTCCTCTTCTTTTCCCCAAAAGAAACTGGATTTGGGAGCTTGAGTAGAATCTCTTTTCTCTCCAGAAGACTGGTTATAGGAGCTCTTTCTCCTCTTTGCTGCCATCTCTGGAACAGAATAGTTTTCTGGGGGAAATATTTGGATAGGTAGGTTTTTCCTCCCTCAGGAACCCAATTCTGATCTCTCTTCTGTCCATGCCCAGCTCATTGATCTTTTGAAGAGTTGTCTGCTCCTTTTTGTTAGGCTGGGAGTTCTGGGGTGCCATTCAACTATAAAACAGACATAGTTCAAAATAATCACCTAGAATCTTTTGACTCAATAATTCATTCTCAGGCTGGTGCCAGTAGGAAAACAAGTAGCCGGTCCAAGGATGCTGCCCACACACCATAAAGGAGTTATAAAAACCTTCCTTTTGACTTTTAACACTTTTTACAATCTAGCTTCAGACTACATTTCCTGACTTATTGCAAGTTACTCTTCTCACAGCCTACCTTCTGGCCAAACTAAACTATTTGCTGAATCCCAACTATTCCATTTCCTATCTGGGTGACTTTACCCATATTTGGCATATATTCCTTCCTTACCTCTATTTCCTCAAAATCTGTAGCTTTTCTCAAAGCTAAAGTCAAGTGCTACCTACTTTCAGAAGCCTATGCCGATACTTGCAGTTGCTAGTGCTCCCTCCCAGAGAAATTACTTTGTGGCTACTTTGTACATATTTTGTATTTAATTTTCTGTTTATCTATTCTTTACTGTTTCATTTTTATTTCTATATCTCTCTGTGCCTAGAACAGGTCCTGGAACATAGTAGAGGCATATATATATTTGTTGAATGCTAAATGAGATGTAATCAGTTTTCTAAATGTGGTGTTTTAATGAGGATGCCCACCTCAAAGGGTGAACAAGGGCTTCCTTTAACTACATCTATCCAGAATAGGTCCTGCTGTTCATACCCTCTCTATACAGAATTTTGTAAATAATCTTAGGACAATAAGATGCATCAACATTTATCTCTTCCAGTAAGTTTTCCCTCATTCATTTTCACTGTAATCACTATACATGACATCTTTGCCTCTAGAGCATGGTATTAATTTGAACTCATTTGTAACTTACATTTTTTTTTCTCCATGGATACAGGCTGTCAACCATCTGGGTTATAAATCTATAAATCTATTATAGAATATTAAGGCTAGAAGAGAACTTTGAAGTTATCTAAGCCAACTCTCACTTTGCAGATGGAGCAGTGGCCCAGTATAGTTAAGTGACTTGCCTAAGGAGAGACAGCTAGGATCAGAACCTAGTTCCATTAAACCATGCTAGGTACCGTCAACCCTTGCAAATAAATAACCAAAGAGTCACAGAGGTAATGTAACTACTGTTAACTCGGAAAAATACCAAAGTGCTCACAGAGGTAATCCAAATGGATATTAGATATTAGATAATATTAAATAACGGAGATACCGCCTTCCTCTTAAATTGAAACAAGATTTAAATCGAGAGACTAATATTCTCCTAAACTACCCACTACAGAGCTTCATACATAGTTTTTTCCTTTGGAAAAATACATTTAAAATAAATTTTTAGGCTTTCTCGACCCCCCCTCCCCGTTCCCCACGTTTTTCCTTTCGCTCTTTATCCCTCTCTCGCGCTCTTTCTCCCTATCTCTCCCTCTCCCCCTCTCCTCCCTCCTCCTTTCTCCATCCTCTCTCTCTCTCTCTCTCTCTCTCTCTCTCTCTCTCTCTCTCTCTCTCTCTCGCCCGCCGCCTGTTGAAGAACGCTGTGAAGTTCTCTTGGAACGCTTCTGTCAATCACTGCCAGCACCTCCCTTCATTCATTCATTCATTCATTCATTCATTCATTCATTCATTCATTCTCAGGGTTCCAAGCCTCAGGAGCTGGAAAGGACAGCACAGGCCATCCAGCCCACCCCGTAGCCGAACAAGCATCCTC
>CM053627.1:172433310-172451978 GCA_028646595.1 Phalanger gymnotis
AGAGAAAGTGGAGATACCTCTTACAGACAGCCTTTTCAAGCAGTTTAGTCACAAAGGGTGAAAGTGAGAATGATATTGGGGATGGAAAAAGGATCAGATTTTTTTTGAGGATGCAAGAGAAGAGGACAGTATAGAGTTGAACTGGTTCACCAAGGGGTCAGGATGAAGAGGGGAGAGATACTAGTGCAGAGGAGATAACCTGGGACCCAAGGCATTAGAGATGATGGTGTAGAGAAGAAGTAGGGTTAGGCAAGGTCAGAGGAAGATGTGGAAAGCTAATAGATTATGGTCAGATAAGGGGGAATTAAGTGCATTTTTGGATGATGGCAAGAATGGGGCATGACTGTGGGCTGAAGTGTTGTAGAAAAACAAGGTGCTGTGCAAAAATTACATTGATACTCTAGGCCTTTAATAGAATTTAGATAGGTAGAAAGCAGGGGAGAGAGCATTTTGTGGAGCATTAAGGGGAGGAACAGTATGAGTAACTCTTAGAGTAGATTAGTTTGGAGTTTTTTTGCAGAAGACCAGTGGAAGATACTACACTCAGTAGTTTGGTTCTGAATTGCCTTTCCAGCCTTGTATGAAGCAGTAGAATTTGAAGTTTTTCCTATAGATGATAAGGAGTCATTTGGTGCATGGTTAGAGGAGTGATATGATCAGAATTGTGTTTTCAAAAGATTAAGTCCATGATGGATTAGACTGAAGAAAAGTGAAGTCAAGGAGATAATTAGGAGACTATTGTGGTAGTCAAAGCATGAGATTATAAGGGCCCAAACTTGGGTGGTATTGGTAAGAGTAGAAAGGAGGGAGGGAAGTGGAAGAGATACAACTTTATGAAAATGTGGCTTGGTCTTAATCTTGGTCTTAATCTTCAAAGACTGAAAAAAGGAAGTGCTCTGAATAGACATAGATGATCAGGAAGAAGAACTTTATATTTTTTTGTTCTTTTTTTTTTAGAGGTTGTTGAGATGGGTGGAATAAAGGTAACTGAGGCCATGGAATTTTTGATTTTCAAAATCACAGGTTTGATTTGTTTCTGAAGGTGGCTTTATCAGCACTACAATTTTAGGCTAATGTTCTCATTTATGTCATTGGGACATGAATGGCTAAGTGGCATAAAAACCCCATGGATCAAGTAAAGGTCCCAAACATTTATTGTCTTGGAGAGAGATGGAGGTGGAGGCTAGTCTTGAGGAGGAAAGCTGTGCTGCACCTGCCTGGTAAGGTAAAGTTGATGATTGTTGGGCGATTTAACAAGGGAGCTTGGGACAGAGTGAACTCTGTATTTATAACATTCCTTTATAGGCTTTTTAGAGACCTGAAGTCAGTATATAATGTGTTTATATCATAGTCATGTTTCTAGTATGCCTCCCTCTGACAGATTACCCAGATCTATGTCCAGGGTTCGTTAAGATCTAATGTGTTTTAATATGTTAATTGCATGTGATTATCTGTAATTTTCAGCTGTACTTTTTAACCTCTCTCTGTCAGCAGTACTCAAGTAGTATTCAGTTTCTGATGTCAGTATCTGATTTTCCACTAGCAAGTATCTTTCTAGGATAGATCAACAGTTAATTAGCGCCCTTAGATTAGTGACATAAGGCAAAGAAATTTTCTAACTCGCTGTGACAGCAATATTGCGTGAATCCATTAGGTATTGAATTGTGCTCCTATGTTAGATTTTAGTACTTAGTAGCTACTTTTTAAAGCATTTTGATTGGGATTGTGCTACATTCATAAAATAGGTTGGGTAATTTCTTGTGATACTAGGCAGAGTTAAGGGAGCACCATGCCAGTAATAGTTTTTTTTACCCATCTCAAAGTGCATTTGCCTTCACCCTTTACAAATCCTCAGTTACTCTCAGGTTACATGGATTGGTGCTTTTCACAAAGTTTCATAATAATGTTATCTATGTATCTTTGGGAGCCTGCTCATTATAGTAACGCTACTTTTTTTTTTTTAATTTTAGGCCATTTTGGCATTCTGCTGGGTGTACGTTCGGAAATACCAAAGTCAACGAGAAAGTGAAGTTGTCTCCACCATAACAGCAATTTTTTCCCTGGCAATTGCACTCATCACATCAGCACTTCTACCAGTGGACATTTTTTTGGTTTCTTATATGAAAAATCAAAATGGTACATTTAAGGTAATATACCACTTAGCTGTTTCAACCCTTCTCCTGCCTCCCTGCCCAACAGATGCTTAGAAAAATTTAATTGGGTTAAACATTTTAGTAGCTGATTCAAATTTATGGTTTTTGTTTCTGTTTTGGAATGTTTCAGGCAACTAAGAGTCTAGATATAAGATTTTATTCAGTTAATTTCCAGGAACTTTTATCATTCTTATTCCAATTCCAAATGATATATTTTCTCATCTGAAAATATTTTAAGGACTCCTATTAGGCTTATTATCCAGCTTTCTCCAGACTTCGGGACTTTTAAGGTAAAATTGGAGGACTTAATCCTTTAACAATGGTAAATGTTGATTTGGTTTGTTTGTTTGTTAGAGGATAAAGTATTTAAGATCAGAGTTTTAGATTCAGACTCTGTGCTGGAATCTTTTCGGGGCATCATGGTATTAGGAAAAAGCCCTAGACTGATAATAAAGAAACTCGAGTTCTAGTGATGGCTCAGCCATTACTTAGTTGTGTGGCATGGGAAAGTTGCTTCGTCTTTACCTTAACATCTGTTAAATGAGAATTTTGAACTAGATGGTTTCTAAGATCTTCTAAAGTTCAAACATTCCATAAATCTATTGTAAGAATTTCAGAAATACAGAAATCAGAATTGACTTTCCAAAATCTAAAGGTGAATTTGAGGTTGTTGACTATTATCTGGTTTTGCTACAATCCAAAAAACTGGTTTCCCATTTAAGAACATATATTGTTATTGTTAGTGACGTCTTATCATCTCAGGCAGCTAGATGGCACAGTGGATAGAGCACAGGGCTTTGAGTCAGGAATACCAGAATTTACATTTGGCTTCAGATACATATCAACTGTGCAACCCTAAGCAAACATATCAACTGTGTGACCCTAAGCAAGTAAGTTAACCTTTTTGTGTTTCAGTTTCCTCTTATGTAACCTGAAAGTAACATAAAACAAAAGAGTACGTTCCAGTCAAAAAGATTAAACTCTAAGTTTGAGCTAATGAAAAGCAACAATACAGATAATAATAACAGTAACTAGTGAGGATAATAATAGCACCTACTTCTCAGGGTTGTTATGAGGATCAAATGAGATCATAGTTGTAAAAGCACTTAACACGGGCCCTGGAACATTGTAAGTGTTACATAAAAGTCAGCTATTATCATCTATGTTGTTGCTTTTCATTAGCTCAGATTTAGCATTCAGTCCTTTTGACTGGAACTTTCTCTTTTGTTTTAGATTCCTGGTGATGCAGTATTTTCAGTGGTTTCATTCATTTATCAATTAGTTGTGTTCTAATCATTATTACTTAGCAAGAATAGAAAGCATACCTTTCCTGTTCATTCTTCAAACACTTTAGTCCTAGGATAATTGGAACGAATGAATAAATAAATCAAACAAAACATTTATTAAGTGCTTACTATATGCAGAGCACTGCTTTAAGTGCTGGGGATACAAATAAAAAAGTAAAATAGTCCTTGCCCTCCAGGAAGAAGAGACACTGAGAATTGAAGGAGGGTGTCATCTGCAAGTCAGATGAAAAGTTCCCATGGTCCTTCGTGTGCAGTGTTAAAGCGTATAGCAATACTACTTCTTTAACATCGTTTCTACTGATAAAATAATCAGTGTATGGTGTTGAATCATTTGACAAAACCAAGAACTTTGGTGAAGAGCACTTTATTATTTAAAAATGACTGATATGTGAAATAGTCCTTTCTGAGAAATTGTTCTAACAGTTTAGGACCAAGTTATAAATAAGCTTAAAAAGCAATGAGAATGTTTAATTCCTTGTAAACTTTGTACATTTCTAGGATAGGAGGATTTGGCAGCTTCAGAGTGTTAAAAGTTTTCTTCCTATTTTTAAACAAGATAGTATACTTCTTGAACATACAATACATTATTCAGTTTCTAAGACTTTTTTCTCGCCTGGTCTGGATTACATGTAAAAGATTCTGCTGTGTTTAAATAAGTGATCTAAATATTGAGCTTTTATAGCACCTTATTTTTTTTTTCAGTATAGTCACGGATATAGCTTTAATGCTTATTTATTCAGGAATAGACTCTTACTGTATCAATTATATCTTGACTCCAAAGATGTCTACCTACCAGGTTGTCATGTTACCTGGCTCATGGTGCTTAATATTTTTGGCACAGTTCATCAGAAATTATCACAGTATACTTTGTACTTCTTGCATGAGTGTTTTGTAATTTATGACCATTGTGTCTTGTAAAGAAATCCACAGGGTCATTGGGTATGAGTATATGCCTAGGCTCTCTTTAGGTTTTTCAACTGCCATATGTGTGTACCAGCCTTTCCAGCCAATGAGCTCAGGCTCATTGTTTTCTGGACAGGATTGTGGGTGATGGAAGGCTGTTTATGGCCAGTACTATTGCTAAATAGTCTCAGTTCCTCCTGAGCCTTTCCAAAGGATGCTTCACGACCTTTCTTTAGATTCCCCATAAGCCCCGGGTTAGCTTTTCCAAACTAGAACCAATAGTAAGATGTTTCCCATCCTATTCTTATTTTTCTTTCTTTGCAAGTCATGTAGTATTGTTTGGCTCCTGAAGACTTAGAATAGCTCCTATATCCAAAGTTGTTGAGCCCTGGCTTATGTCTTCTTCAAGATTTATAATCTGACAGATTTCTTCATTCTGAATTTTCTAAAAAGAATATTTTTTATAAAGCTAATTCTTTTAGATTAGCCAATTTGCTTATTTAATTCAGTAAGCATTTATTTAGTACCTATTTTCTTGCATTGAGATGCCATCATGGGGAGTTATGTCATGGATGTTAGCAGGCCTCTCACTATATAACCCATAGGGAACTTTGCAGAAGAACATAACTAAAAGATGTCATCAGGAAAATGTATGATAGGAAAGCAAGATGTGCTGGTTATATGCCGAGGGATGACAGTAGATTACTTCAGCTCTGTGATGTCAGGAGAAAGGGAAGGAGGTCTCTACCATCTCAGGTGGTCCTCCTGTGGCAAGTGTAGGGAAGGGACAAGAGTTACATAGGATGGGTATTGATGAGTTATGAGCTACGTTGGAGGAAATGTCAAAGTCAGTAAGATCACAGATCCATTTTTCATGCTTCAAGATAGAGAGTTGAAAGAGGCCGTAAAAGTCATTTTGTTCTCTCTCTTAATTTTGCAAGTGAGGAAACTGAGACCCAGAAAGATTAAGTGACATGGCCAGAGTCGTACAGGCATTAAGTAGTGGAGCTAGAGTTTAAGTGCATACTTCTAATCACAAACCCAGAACTTTTTTCTACTATACCTTTTTGCTTTGTTCTAGGAAGAATTTTTTCAATATCTGTCTCACAGAGCCTTACTAAATTCTTCTCAGCTATATACTTAAATAAACAAAAGAAATTTTAGATTTGGCAGTTGTTGAGAATGTGAACAACAGCTGTGAAATTAGCTACAACAGAGTAGAACAGAGCAGGTAGTAATAAGTTTTAATGTAGCCTAGCTTTTTCACATAGGTTGGATGTTTAAGTAGACCCCGAAGGCTTTCATTCTCCAAATTTTCATATAAATGTATATACATATATACATATGCATATGTATATATGCGTATGTATATATATACATATATATATATAAATTGTTTTAAAATATTTTAAAAAGGAAGATGGGCTTGCTTTATGAGACTTAATTTTGTGTGTGATGCTATAGATTCTGACATCCATTCATATAAAGGCCAGAGGAAGGTGTACCAAGACACTTTGCTCATAATCTGGCATGACTTGGATTTGTCATCACTGCTTTTCCTCTTCTGTTGGCCCTCGGGTTATTCTCCTTGGTTGCTTCTGTCATCATTAAATGGTGGAGGCATTGAGAAAGAGAAAGTGTATATCTTTAGGTGGCTGGTGCAATGTACTGCTGGAGACCAGTTTACATTATTAATTTTCTTTCCTCCCTTTATGAAATATGACATTTTCAAGGATTTATTATTTCCTGCTGTAAGCAGGCATCTAAAACACAATAGGTCCTCTATGCAGCTAAAGTATAAATATAGGCAGTAATATATATCTAGAGTAACATGGGTAGATACTAATCAGTTTTAAATGTTAGGAAGGGATAGAGACTGGACTTATGATTTCATTAGTATAAGAAGCTACTGGAAAAGCAAATACTCCCTCTACCAATGTAGATAGGCCCCTTCTCTATAATCTTTTTAGATAGCTATCTTGAACATTGAAAAATTAGATTAAGTGACTTTCCTGGGGGTTACACAGTCAGTATGCATTAGAAAGAGCCAGTATGGCTTCAGAAACGGCCAAGGAACAATTGATACAGTGTTTGCTGCCTGACAACTCCAGTAGGAATGCCAAGAGTAGAACAGAGATCTGTACACCACATTTGTAGATCTGACAAAGGCCTTTGATGCTGTCAGTTATGAGGGCTTATGGAAAATTATGTCAAATTTGGTTGTCTGAAGACATTCATCAGTATTGTACATAAATTTCATGACGGCATGCTTTTGGTTCTGGATAGTGGATGATGCTCTTGCAACTTTACCAGTCACCAGTGAAGTGAAAGAAGGCTGTGTGCTTGTTCCTGTGCTTTTTAGTGTGATGTTTTCATCCATGTTGTCAAGTGCCTTCATCGAAGATGAACATAGCATCAAGGTGAGCAGGTATACCTCACTGATGGTAAATTCTTCAACTTGAAAAGGCTACAAGCCAAGACCAAAGTAGAGGGAGTGTTGGTGCGTGATTTTTTTGTTTGCAAATGACTGTGTACTCAATCCAGTTTCTGAAGCTGAGACACAACGAAGTATGGATCAATTCTCTGTTGCTTGTGCTAATTTTTGGCCTAACAGTTAACACCAAGAAAACACAGGTACTTCATCAGCCAGCCCCATACCATCTGTATGTGGAGCCATTGGTTACAGCAAATGGAGAAGTTTTGAATGCTGTGGATAAGTTCACTTACTTTGGCAGTATACTTTCTAGATATGTACATGTTGATAATGAGGTTGATGTAGGTGTTGCCAGAGCTAGCTCAGTGTTTGGAGGGTCCAAAGGAAAGTGCGGAAGAGAACTGAAGGTCTACAGAGCTGTTGTGCTGACCTCATTGTTGTATGCCTGTGAAACCTGGACAGTATAACTGCACCATGATAGGAAACTGAATTGCTTCCATTTGAATTCTCTTAGGAAGACTGTGAAGCTCACCTAGAAAGGTAAGATACCAGTCCTTTCTTGAACTAAATTGCCAAGCATTCTAACTCTGTCCCAGAGAGCATAGCTCCGATGGGCTGGCTATGTTGTTTGAATGCCAGAAAGACTAATTTATGGATAACTCAGACTGAGCAAGCACTCACATGGTGATCAGAAGAAGTGATACAAGGACATTTTCAAGGTCTCTCAAGAACTTTGGAATTGATTGTGTGAAATAGGAGACACTGGCATAGGACTGCCCAGAGTGGTGTGCCCTCATTAGGGAAGGTGCTGTGCTGTATGAGCAAAGCGGAATTGAAGTAGCTCAAAAGAAATGTGAGATGCTCAAATTTAGAGAACCCACCCCAAATGTTCACATGGACTATTTGTGCCCAACCTATGGTAGAGCATTCTGAGCTCTTATTGGTTTGATCAGCTACAGTCGGATGAATCGTAACATGAGTCTGATATAGTGATATTGTCTTAGTCCTCAACTAGAGGCCAGACTTAAACTTAGGTTTCCTTGGCTTCAAGGCCAGCTCTATCTACTGTTATACTATCTCTCAGGAAAAATTAGGAAGCTAAATTTAAAAGCCTTTTTCATGATTCCTAGAAAATTAACAAGTCTCTTATTTTTGACTACATGTCAAATGAGAATAAAACATCTTAATAAGTAAAACTGAGAAGTCAAAACCAGTTTAGTACTTTGGTAGCTAAAAAATTTAGTGTCTAAAGTCTTTTTAGATTTTAAAGATCTAAGATCTTTTTCTTCATAACCCATTGCTAGTCATTCTTTAGTCTTAAGAACTTTACAATGTCCTTATCACCACCTAATCCCCTCCTGTTTTCACCAACAATCTTCTTTGTCCTTTTCTCTCCAGAATTCTCTTTCCTACTTTTTGCTTTCAGTTCTTTCTATTCTATGTCAATCCTTGAACCTTTCATATAACTCTTTGGATGCTGAAGATCTCTGCTTGACTCCAGACTTCATTGGATACTACTTTGGGAACTAGTGGTTTATAAAACGTATCAAAGGCTTAACATTCTTTAGTATGTAAGAAAAAAGGCTGTTTCATGAGCTAAGCTCTTTTGACAGTAAGTACATCAAACACCTTGGAGGAAAGGCTATGTATAAATGCCAAGTAATCTAATCATGCTTGAGTGATGTTGTATATGTTGTACATAGTTGTGCTTTCAAAATAGTAACAGTTTATGTGATGAGATTTGGGTAAATGAAAGTACATTGCAGCGAGACTCAACAAATTTGCTTTAGATCTTAGGAGCTAGCCCCCAAATTTAAAAGCCAAATGAATTTAAATAAATAAGCCACAATAAAAACTGCTTTCACATTTTGACCTTAAAAAAAGAAAAAAAGAAATAGACCACAGAGAAAGTGGGCAGAGGAGCTTGGGAATTCACTGCCAAGCTACAGCCGAATCCAAAACCTAATCTCACAAAAACTGGAGGGTTTTTGTTTTCTTCACTGGGGAAAATTCTCTTCATTCCCAAACTTTAATAAGAGGAAGACTGGGAGGACCCGGGTAAGAAAGAAGTAGGCCCTAGGTTATTCACTCACTTGTTGCTGTTGAATAAATAGTTCTGTGGGGTTTTTTTTCTATAGAGGGGGGCAGGATTTGTGATTGTTTTTGGAACTCAAGCAGACTCACTTTGAAAAGCTGGTCAGATTATAGCATCTGTTTGCCTTGCTTTTGGCAGCAAGAGATAGAAGAGACAGAGCCAAGTAGTCCCACCTGGTTGGTACCATTGATAGATGGAGATATCTTCTGTTCCTAGGAGCAAACACAAGCCAATATGATTCCTTAAATGTTCAATAATAATTCTACTGTATAAAATTCTTTATTTTACATATTGTCATCAAATGGTTACGGTCTCAAATTTTAGGGACCAGTGAGGGAATTTTGAGTCATCTTGGTGATGTAACACCAAGATTTTGTCTATGCCTACACTAAAAGAGATTATTGTTACTTTTTTTTAAATGCGTCTGGACAAAAACTGTTAATTTATTAATTTAAGAGTGTCATATATTTTCTGGTCTTCTAAGGTCAAATCTTATTTTCAAATTTAATCTTAGTTATTTAGTTTACCCTAAGTAATCAAAAAGGATAAGTGGTAATACAACAGTCTCTGACAAAGTAAAAATTGTGTCCCCTAAGATGTGGTTGTTTAAAAATGAAAAAGAAAAACAAACTACTTGTCCTTTCACTAACCTGGGATGAGGGATAAAAGAGGTGAAACATGTATAATCTTCAAATTTTCATTTTCTTTTATTATATATAAAGTTATTAGATTAACAGGGGATTGGTGTAGCAATTTAGAAGAACATCAGATTTTTCATTCTACTTGTCGTTTTGAGGTTTTTTAGGTAATAAGAAATATTTTGGAGGTTTCAGTTGGTAGTAATCCTGATAGACAGTTCCTAAAACATTTAAACAACAATGAACTCTTGATGCTACTGCTTAAAAACCAACATAAAGGATATTTTATTTTCCTTAATAATATTTTATGTTTTTCTAATTACATGTAAAGATAGTTTTCAACATTCATTTTTATAAAATTTTGAGTTCCATATTTTTTTTCCCTCCCTCTCTTTCCTCCTGCCTCCCCAAGACTGCAAGCAATCTGATATAGGTTGTACATGTATGATCACGTTAAACATATTTTCCCATTAGTCATGTTGTTGAAAGAAGAATTGGAACAAAAGGGAAAAACAATGAGAAAGAAAAGACAAAAAACAAACAAAAAAATGAAAATTGTCTGCTTCAATCTGCATTCAGAAACCATAGTTCTTTCTCTGGATGTGGTTAGCATTTTCCATCATGAGTCTTTTGGAATTGCGTTGGATCATTGTATTGCTGAGAAGAGTGAAATCTGTCATAGTTAATCTTTGCACAGTGTTGCTGTTGCTGTGTACTGTGTTTTCCTGGTTCTGCTCATTTCACTCAGCATCAATTCTTGTTAAGTCTTTCCAGGTTTTTGTGAAATCCACGTGCTCATCATTTCTTATAGAACAATAATATTCCATTACATTCATGTACCACAACTTGTTCAGCTATTCCCCAATTGATGGGCGTCCCCTCAATTTCCAGTTCTTGGCCACCACAAAAAGAATTGCTGTAAATATTTTTGTACATGTGGGTCCTTTTCCCTTTTTTATGATCTCTTTGGGGTACTGACCTAGTGGTGGTATTGCTAGATCAAAGAGTATACAGTTTTATAGCCCTTTGGGCACAGTTCCAAATGGTTGGATTAGTTCACAACTCCACCAGCAATGTGCCAGTGTTCCAATTTTCCCACATCTCCAACATTTATCATTTTCCTTTTCTGTCATATTAGCCAATCTGATAGGTGTGAGGTAGTGCCTCATAGTTGTCTTGATAAGCACTTCTCTAATCAGTAGTAATTTAGAGTACTTTTTCATTTGACTTTATTTCTCTGTGCCTTAGTTTTTTCATTTCCACAGTGAGAACAATTATTTGCCTTACTTATCTCATTGAGTTGTTATGAAGGTCAGATAATGTAATTATCTAATAATAAAAGCCCTTTGAAAATTTTAGGACATGTGCTTAAGATAATTTAATAGAAATAATTATTAATGCCATAATATTTGAAATTAGCTAAAGTTTCTGATTTTCTTTCAAATATTTAATACATCTTGGTATGAGGAATTTTAAAAGACTCTGTCCCACAGGTTTGTATGTTTATGAAAATTCCTTAAATTGGAATTCATTTTGATTGTAAATGTTTCTTTCTCTGTACAGGTACAAATTTTTGAATAAATTAGAATGGTATTTAAATGATATGCAAGCTCTATAATGCCTGTTTATTGATTGTTATGATATTAGTGAAGTTTTAGATCAGATGTTAGGCTTATTCTTTTCTTGAGAGGTGTTACTTTCTGTAGGAGAAAGAGCCCTGGACTAGGAATTGGAAGACATGGGTTCTTGTTTCAGCTCTTTTTAACCTTGGGCAAGTGATGTAGTCTTTATGGATATTGTTTTCTTACCTGTAAAATGAGGGGTTTGAATTAGATTAAGGTTAAGGTTCTCTTCAGCATTGGTGTAATTTTGCAGTACCCAAGTTGAAAAAATATACATTTGAATTAGTCACATTTTTAAAAGTTCGAAATGTAAAAGAAGAATATAGATAATGAATGAATTAAAAGGTCAAAACAACTGACTCTTTTTTCTTATAGGTTCATTCGTTCCCCCTTAATGTATGTAACACTACACCGAAAACAGTTCTAGTTTGTAAATGTTCATGGAAAATTATTTAACTATCCATAAAAACATAATCTTAAATTTTGATATGCAAATAATGTTGATTAACTAAACATTTCTGCTATTTTCTTTTCTTATTAGGACTGGGCTAACAGTAATGTTAGTAAGCAAATTGAGGACACTGTATTATATGGATATTACAGTAAGTAACTTTTAGTGTTTTATTTACTATTTTTACTGTTCTGTGTCTAAGAAGATTCAAATTTTTGACTTTTGAATCTTCTAATAATTATTATCTTGCGAAATCTAAGGCAACATTATATATGCAGTTACTGTTTCCATTTCTTATACCACAGAAGAAAATAATATAGCTATACTCTTTAATATTAAGGCTTTAACTTCCTTAAAAAAAAAAACCCAAATTCATCTTTAATTCTTCCTTTATCATTCTCCATTCAGACTTCTTTTATCTTCCTTTTATAAGATACCTGAAATTCAGTTTCTGACTTAAACATTTAGTTTTCTAGGTCTCTGAAAAGTTGGCCCAATAGTAGCAGCTTTACTATACCCTATGAGATCTTATAAGCTCAACTCAAATAAAATTGCTGTAGCAAAAGATGAAGTGGGGAAAAGACCTTACTTTGTTCTGCCCTTTGCTATTTTGTGAGACTTTGAATACGTTGGGTACTTTTTTCATATTCTCTTGTGCCAGGTAATAAAAAGTATTTGCTAGCAAATAAGGTACCAGAGAATTTTCAGATGTGGGAAGTTCATAAAAAATGAAGTAGCAGAACTTGGTGATCAAAAATTTGAATAATCAAATCTGTCCTTAAAAGAAAAATGGCAAAGTTGAATATGGGAAAATTTTAGAAAAGATAAAGGAGGCAGGTAATATCTTTGTAGTTATATCGTCTAGCTCACTTTTTGTATTTGTGTGTGTGTGTGTGTTTTTTTTTTTTCTAGCTAGCTGTGTAAGCATCTAGCGGGCAAGGCACAGTATCTAATTTCAGATAGCAAAAGGGACAATTTAGCAAAAGGGACAAATGAGAGTAGATGCTTGAAGTCTCAGAGTGGTTTGCATGATTGAGAGTGAGAATTTCTTAAAATTTTATGATTGTGAATAATAATTTTTAGGGCCACTTTTAAATTTTTTTTCCCTGAGGTCAGAACCCCATGTATATAAAGGATAATAAACCCTTTTTTCTTCTCACTCTTGCACTTTCCCTCTTTTAATAAACTATGAAGACTATATACAAATAAAAGCCAGCTTCTTAGCTTTGCTTTCTGGAGGTAAGAAATGGCCTTTTATATCAGCCAGTTTAGTAGATATGGACAAGGCTGATTTTGTGTTTTGTTTCTTTTAACCTGTCGGTATTTATGTTTTCCATTAGCTTTGGCATTGTTAATGGTTTTCTTATTTAGAGTAAACATAAGACCAAGCCATAAGTAAAACTTGTTTGTGGTTGTTTTTGATAGATATATTTCAATTTTAAGACAGAATAAGAAACAGTTGATCCTTCAGAGGATTTATAATTTTTTTATTTCTGATAAAAAGCAGAGTATGTGATGATTGTGTTTTAAGTTTGAAATTCATGTTAAAAATATCTTTCATTGATAATGTAGAAAGCCTTTATTTCTTTACAAAATCAAGAAATCAACAAGCATTTATTAAGTAACTACTATGTACCAAACATTGCTATGTGCTGGGGACTCAAAGACAAAAAAATGAAACAATTCTTTCCTTTAGAGAATTTAGGGCAGCTAGGTGCCACAGTAGATAGAGCACTGGTCCTGGAAGTCAGAAGTACCAGAGTTCAAATGCAGTTCTTCCTCAGACCCCTCCAAATACCTGTAAAAAATGACTAAACAAATTCTAGAGCCACAGAACCCACAAAATGACAGAGTGAAACAAATCTCCAGCCCAAGGCAACCAGGAACTCCAACAGCTTCCTGGTCTATCACACCAGGCTGGGAGCAGAGTGCAGTCCAGAGTGGGCTATGCTGGCACAGATCAGGCCTGAGCAGGCCTCAGGGGATCGAATCGCTGGGAGCTGTGGCGGTTTCCAGACTTCTCAACTCACAAAAGACAAAGTAGAAGACCAGTGGGGAAAACTGTCAGACCTGGGTGAGAGAAGAGCACGGTCTGGCCCCAGCCCCCCCTGGGGTGGCAGAGGTGGTGGCAGCGTCGGCTGCTTCTGGAGCTCCAGCCCTGCAGCCGGTTGGGGTATCAAGCAGCTGATCAAAGAGGAATTGCAGTGATCTCTTTGCTGCTGATAGGCAGGATTCTCATGCTTTTCCCTGCTTGGGTCTAGGTTGCAGTCGCAGTCCTGGGTGGTGGTCCTGATGTGAGGAGGAGTGCTGGCATGGCAGAGCTTGTGGCAGCTGTAGAGAGGGAACCCACTTCATAGTTCCAAGGCAGAAAAGAGTGCTTGTGGTCACTCAGATCAGAGCACAGATCAGGAGAGGAGTAAACATACCACCTTAGAAGAACTGAAAATTTATATGTGCTTAGAAGTATCTCTGATAGCAGCAGCGCAAAACCCCTGAAACTTGGGACAGAGCACTCTATACTCTGGAAGCAGAGTCCTACTTTGACAAAGAGCTCAAAAGTCGACTAATTGGCTGGGAAAATGAGCAAACAGGGTAAAAAAAAAATCAAACTATACAATCTTACTTTGGTGACAAGATCAAAACATACAACAGAAGAAGACAACAAAGTCAAAGCTCCTATATCCAAAACCTCTGAATTGGTCTCAGGTCATGGAAGAGCTCAGAAAGGATTTTGAAGATCTAGTAAGAGAAGCAGAGGAAAAATTGGGAGAAGAAATGAGAGTGATACAAGAAAATCATGAAAAGTGAGTCAACAGCTTGCTAAAAGAGACCTCAAAATTACTGAAGAAAATAACACCTTAAAAAATAGACTAACCCAAATGGCAAAAGAGGTCCAAAAAGCTAATGAGGAGAAGAATGCCTTAAAAACCAGAATTGGCCAAATGGAAAAGGATGTTCAAAAGCTCACTGAAGAAAACAATTCTAGAAAATTAAAAGCTAATGACTTTATGAGAAATCAAGAAGTTGTAAAACAGAACCAAAAGAATGAAAAAATAGAAGACAGTGTGAAATATCTCATTGGAAAAATCACTGACCTGCAAAATAGATCCAGGAGAGATAATTTAAAAATTATTGGAGTAATTGAAAGCCATGATCAAAAAAGAACCTAGGTATCATCTTTCAAAGGAAAGAGCAAGGAAAACTGAGCTGATATTCTAGAACCAAAGGGTAAAGTAGAAATTGGAAGACTCTACCGATTGCCTCTTGAGAAAGATCCCTAAATGAAAACTCCTAGGAATATTGTAGCCAAATTCCAGAGCTCCCAGGTCAAGGAGAAAATATTGCAAAATTAATGCTCAGTTTCTCAAATCGATCCAGTCTATTTTTTCTTCCTGTCACATTCTGGGCTCACCTCACTATTGGTTTGTAACATTTGTCCTAAATGTATACAGGATGTCCTAGAAGTATTAGTGCAGTTTTAAGCTTTAGCAGCTTTTTATTTTAGCTCAAATAGCTTAAAACAACACTTAACATTTTTGGAACATCCTGTATGTGCCAGTGATTCATTCAGCTGCATATCAAATTTGGAAAAAAAAGCATTCTTTATTGACTTTTTTTTTTCCTGCGTGGATAGTAAAGCCAAATTCTTAAGTGCCTATGAAACTCATTTAGGAGTCGGTGTTACTATTTGGGGACTTGATGCAATCAGCATAATGTCTTCTGCAAATAGTAACATTTCCATGACTTCACCTAGTTTAAGGAAGCAGTCTTTCATTTGAAATCTTCCTTTATGCCCATGACAAACACCTTTGACAAACTCTTTCCTGTTTTCGCCTGGATTGGTTTAATTCAGAGTATCATGAGGCCAATTCTCTGTATCTTTAAGAAAATATTATATGACTGAAATGTGGAAAACAACCTTTAGGTGTCCTTTTTACTTCACCAAATCAAGGGCTTTTTTTCCACAGTCAACAAACAATAATCACAGTTGTATCCAGTATTTTTTATTTCCTTTCAGTCACTTGTTTTATGGAAAAAGAAATGGCCTCCTGTAGAATATGAGTAGTAGTAGTGGGAATGGACTTAAAAGAAGTTATAAAAATTGATAAGAATTGGTGATTTGATTCAGATGTCAAACACAATACCATATATGTAGCCCGCAACACTCCTGAACAAGATTAAAATATACTTGAGAAGTATCTAACAAAACAAATGAAAATAAAATAAAACATAGTGTTCATATGGACTTTTCTAAGTCAATATGGAGCTTACAGGGATTCTTCTATAAAGATTAATGCCTCTCTTCCAAAATTGATCGATTGTTGAAAATCCCTTCTACAAATATACCTCATTTCTTATGTTTAGGGTTAAGACTTTTCTTCATGAAATTAATCTAAAAAATAGATTTTTGTTGAAATGTTTTGTTTTTATATCCCCTACGTTTTCCCCTTCCCTTCTCCCTTGCCCATTCCCAGAGATCCATTCCTTACAGTAAATGGTTTTTTAATAAAGAGGACAAAAATTCAGAAAAATCTATCAATACATTGAGAAAACATGATCTTTCAGAGGAACGGGGAAAGGGGTGTCTTTTCACATTCCTTTTGGGCAATCTTGTTTTTTTTTTTTAAGATTTAAATATTTTTTTTTCCCAATTATATGTAAAAACAATTTTTACCATTCGGTTTTCAAACTTTTGATTTCCAAATTATCTTCTTCCCTTCCTTCTTTTCTGTTCCCTCCCCTCCCCCTTATTGAGAAGGCAAGCAATTTGATATTGGTTATACATGTTCAGTTGTCTTCATCGTATCTGACTCTCTGTGACCCTATTTGGGGTTTTCCTGGCAAAGATACTAAAGTGGTTTCCCATTTTACAGATGAGGAAACTGAGGCAAACAAGGTTAAATGACGTGCCCGGGGTCACAGAGCTACCAAGTGTCTGAGGCTAGATTTTAACTCAGGTAGAGCAACCTTCCTGACTCCAGGTCTGGCGCTGTATTTACCTAGGTTATACTTATGCAGTCATACAAAACATATTTCCACATTAGTCATCTTGTTACAGACCAACCTCCCCACCTCCAAAAAAAACACAAAAACAAAAACTCAAAACAAAACAAAAAACCGAGAAAAATAAAGGTTTAAAAAGTATGCTTTGATCTGCATTCAGACTCCATTAGTTCTTCCTCTGGAGGTGGATAGCATTTTTCTTGATAAGTCCTTGAGAATTGTATTGCTAAGAATAGTGAAGTCATTCACAGTTGATTATCATACAATATTGCTGTTACTATGTATGCTATTCTCCTGGTTTTGTCCACTTCACTTTGCATCAAATCATGTAACTTTTTCCAGGTTTTTCTGAAAGCATCATATTCATTATTTCTTATAGCATAACAGTATTCCTTCACACTTATGCCACAACTTCTTCTGAGTTTGTATTTTGATCTTCCCTGTTAGTAAAGTAACTTTTTATGGTCAGGTTCTTTTGGTGGTGTTTGATCATTTTTCCAGCCTATTTCTTGACTTTTAACTTTATGTTAAAGTTGGGCTCTGTTCCTGGAGTGAAACACTGTCCCAAGCTTCAAGTTTTTCATGCTGTTGTTTTTATAACTAGTTCTGGAAATCTGTAATTTTTCAATACCACTAATGTGGTATGATCTAAAGAGAGGTGTGGTCACTGCTCTCCTGGCCTGTATTCTGATCTATGAGCAACCAAATCCACTTTTTTCCATCCTGGAATTGTATGCAGGGTCTCTGCTCCTCTGTAGCCGCATGTTCTAGTGTGCTAGTGCTCCTCCTTGCCCTGGGATTAGGACCCAGAACCATATATGAGCAATGCAACAGAGTCCTGCACCTGATGCTAGCAAAGGGTCCCATGTTATCTCCTGAGCAGTTGTCTGACCCGCTTACCGTCTGTAGACTGAGAGCTCTGGAAGCCTCCATTTCAGTTGCCATCAAGGCCTGCTCCTGGCTTACCAGGGTGTGCCCTTCACTGGACTGGCTCCACTCTCATCTGTGCTGACCATCTATGTTGTTTTGGGCTGAACAGTTATTTCACCCTGTCCTTTTGTTGGTTCTGCTGCTCCAGAATTTGTTTTGAGGTGCTATTTTAAAGTTGTTTGGAGGGAATTTGAGAGAGCTCACGTGTGTTCCTGCCATCTTGGCTTCACCACCCACCCTGGTTCATTATAATTTTTCAGCATTCAGTTTCCATTATTTTGAGGTCATTGTTCTTTCCATTTAAATTGTTACCTTATATGTATGTTGTTGTATGTATTGTTTTCCTGGCTCTGCTTACATCATTTTACATCAGTTCACATAAATCTTTGCACGCTTTTTCCTGTTAACCACATTGGTCATTTCCAACATGTAGTATTCTATTACATTCATGTAACACTACTTGTTTAGCCATCTCTCGATCAATGATATTATCTTAAACGTTGAGTAGTGGTTTTATTGTTACAATTGTATGATACTTTGAAGTGAATAACAAATAATTTACAATAATACTTAAAATAAAAGCCTTTCTAAGATGTGACCATTATTCCTATTGCTAAGGTTTTCATAAAATAGGTTTAGGAAACTGAAATTTATCTTTCTCTTATTTGTACTACCATATCATAATTTTACGTTATTCTTCTTCCTTACTCTTAAAAATAAATATTTTCAGGGGCAGAGCCAAGATGGCGGCTGGAAAGCAGGGACTAGCATGAGTTCCCTGCCAAGTCCCTCCAAAAACCTATAAAAAATGGCTCTGAACCAATTCTAGAACTGCAGAACCCGCAAAATAGCACAGGGAAGCAGGGCTCTAGCCCAGGACAGCCTGGATGGTCTCTGGGTAAGGTCTATCCCACTGGGAGCTGGGAGCAGAGGAGAGCTGGGAGCGGAGGGGAGTTGGGAGTGGAGGGGAGTGGAGCTGAGCCTAGCGTGGGCGGCGTGGACCGACCAGACCGGGAGCTGGGCAGTGTGCCCTGGCGCCCTGAATCAGTGAGCCGCGGCAGTTACCAGACTTCTCAACCCACAAACACCAAGGACAACAGAGTAGGTTAGTGGGAGAAGCTGCTGGGGACT
>CM053627.1:172452478-172473809 GCA_028646595.1 Phalanger gymnotis
TTCCCGTTTCTAGTTTCTCCTTGCTCCAGTCCATCTTCTACTCAGGTGCCAAAGCGACCCACTTAAAAGTTTAAGTCTGAACATGTCAGCACTCTGTTCAATAAACTCCCTATTACGCCAGGATCAAATTTAAAATTCTGTTTCACATTGAGAGAGACCTTTATAACCCTAGCCCCTTCCTCCTTTTTCAGTCTTCTTACATCTTCTTCCTTTCCATATACTCTTCAATCCAGGTCTCCTTCCTGTTCCTTGAATGTGAAACCATAACGTGACTCTTAATTACCATTTGTATCAGTAATTAAGGTGGGAGTTTTTACTGTTTTCTCTTTTGGATCACTTATTTAATCAAGTGTCCTTGATAAGTCTGGCCTTTGTTTCTTCAATTAAATCAAGAGTCTTTTATGATCTCCTTACCTCAAGGGAAAGCCTAGTTTACATGGGTTTGAGTCACATGTTAGTGATGCCAGAAGCTTTTAGGTCATGTGGGGTTTGAGTTGCATGTTGTAATGCCCTTTGACCCTGAGTATATAAACTCAGAGGTTGGTGTTTTTCCTTTGGGGCTCCCACTCACTGGAAGAGTGTTGTGTGACTTGAAGAGACTTTGGGAAGCTGTTGTTAAGAGCCCCTCTGGCTTGTAAATCCACATGTTGGTGCTTCCCTGGTAACTATGAATTGTGATTTGAATCAGACAAAGTCTGTCTATTGATGTTTGTAATTTCTGTTTGTATTTGCTCTGAAGTTCAGAGTGCTGGCTTTTCCTCCTGAACTAATTGAGTTATATATGTATGTTTGATTAAAGTGAGATTGTTAACCCCTTAAAGTTACTTTCCTTAGTAAAGCAGACCCAAGAACCTGTGCTGGCAGCTCTTGTTGCTAGTCTTGGGTCTTAAACCTTAACAGCTGCTGCTAGCCAAATTGTTGCTACACCATTAGTGAGAAAACGCAACCTATGGGCATTTTCATATCCAGAAAATTTTTTCCTCTGTAATCTCTCCACAGGATTCTTGGCATTTTGTGTACAGAGTATTTGATATATTGGGAAACCTCATTGTTTGTGTTCTTATGTCTTTTGTGTTTCTTGAGAAAGTATCAAAACTTTTGGCTTCCTTCACATGGTCATGTAGAATAATATAACTTAGAAAGTTTTTGATTGTCCAGGTGAATTACTCCTGAATGAGAAAACATGAAAAAAATGTATGATTTCTGCTGGAATTATAGAAAATTCTGTATTTTGTTGGAATGTTTCCTACAAGCATATTGTTACAGCTGTTATTTCTTCGTATATATTAATAAATTTGGAAAGCACTGAAAATAAGGGTTTAGAAACATCTTAATGCTATAAAATGGGAATGCCAGTATGGAGCTGTAAGCAGTCCATTTTGAGAATAAAAAAGGAATACTTTTGTGGACTGTAGATAAATCTTTTTTACTGTTTTGATGCAGTATTGCCTCCAGGTGGTGGTAGAGTTTTATGTACACGTTTAGGAAAATAATTTTCTTAGTAATTTATAAATTTTGATCAGGATTTTTGTCATTTTCTTTCCCAGCTTCATTTTAATTTTTTAATTAGGAGCTACCTGTGCAATATCCTGAGCATAAGGGATATTTGAATGTACCTGTATTTTTACGTATATTAAATTAAAGCTGGAAGAATTGTAGCTTCACATGGGGTTCATTCAAGTTGTCATGGATTTGTAATGGAGCATTTAGAACATCATCCACAGTACTGTTTTGCTCTTGGGAAGCATGTTGTTTAATTCAGTACAAATAGTTTGTTATTGTTTACGTGCCATGTAATAAATATGTATATTATAGATAGCTGGGAAAATAGCTAATTAAGTGTGATAGAATTGTTCAGAAAAGTCCAAACACACACAGAGGTTCAGAAGAGCTTCCTTTGAGTTAAGTACAGTGGTTTAATGACATTCGTTTTGGTCATATGCCTTTACTTTCAGTTTTTGGCTTAAATTCCAGATGGTTGAAGTTGTTTGATAATGATCTCTGGATAGTGTTGTGTTGTACTGTAAAATTTAATGTACTAATTGAACTGAAGAGAGATAATGTTGATATGGTATAAGAACTGTATGTATTGGAAAGGGTACTGAATTGAATCTGGTGATCAGGGTTGTAGTCCTAGTTACTCTACTAGTATGGTGCAACTCTTAAAGGTGTAAGTGTCCCAGTGAAAACCTGATGGCAGACAGGCTGTGGCTTAGAGTGGCACTTAACTTTTCCAAGCCTCACTGTCCTTGTCAAGACAACTAGTCTAATAGAAGCAGCTGGATAAAGCACGAGGCCTGGAGTCAAGAAAATCTGAGTTCAGATCCAACTTCAGGCACTTGGCTAGTTATGTGACCCTGGGCAACTCACTTGACTTACCTGTGCCTGAGTTTTCTCAGTTGTAATATGTGGATAATAATAACACCTGTCAGGATTATTATGAGGGTCAAATGAGATAACATTTGTATAAAGCATTTAGCATGGTGCCTGGCACATAGTAGCTGCTATGTATATGCTTATTCTCTTTCCGCATTAATAGCTTACTCTGACTGTCTTACAGGATTCATATCTGATAAGATCCAGCTATATTCTGGGCAATTTCATCAGCTCACATGGATTCATTCATCACCTCTATGAAATATCTTCCATATTAGTTGAGCTTTACTTCCTTTCTTGCACTCTGTCTGCCATTGTGCTTGCTGGACATATTTACTTGGATGTCTCATTGGTATCTCAAATTCAGTATGACCAAAACAGTTTATGTCCTCTCTTGATTTATTTTTTTCCTTCACTGCTTCCCACTACCCCTCAAAATCCAAATAATTATTAAATTTTATGGATTCTACCTCCTCATTTGTCTCCACTCATGCTGACACTAATTCAGACCCTTAACATCTTGTCACTGTTTAGGTAGTTTCTGAATTACTCTTTCAATCAGTTTTCTCTCCAGCATCTAGGTGGTACAGTGGATAGTGTTGGATTTGGAGTCAGAAAGATCTGAGTTAAAATCTTACCTCAAAAACTTATTTTGCTGGGTGACTCTGGGCAAATCACTTAATCTTTCATGGTCTCAGTTTCCTCATCTGTAAAATATGGATAATAACAGTATCTCACACTATTGTTGTGTGGATTAAACAAGGTAAACTGTGTCAAGTGCTTTATAAACTTAAAGCACTTGTAATGCTGTCTGTTATTAGCTATTATTGTGTTAATATTCTTAGGACATAGATTGGGCCACAGCTAACCACTGTACTGGAAACAAAAATTCAGTGGCTGTCTATTGTCTCTTCGCCCAGGGTGGCCATTTACCGAAGGGTAAGAAATTTAGTTTATACTTTTTGTTTATACTTCTGTTTTCCTATCACCTATGTTCCCAGTATATCCCTTCCTCTCTCAGAGAAACATGACTTCTAATAAAGAATAAAAGAAAAAACTTGAATAAACTAATCCGTACATCAAAAAGTTTAACATTATGTAGTGTTCCATACCCATAGTCTCCTACTTCTGCAAAGAAGGAAGGGTGATGTCTTTTCACATTTCTTCTTTGGGGCCAAGCCCGATAATTTTTCAGCATTCAATTTTAATTGTTTAATGTGTGACACATTTAGAGCTAGAAAAGACCTTAGAGATCATCTGTTTTCTGTTATAATTTACATTGTGTATAATGTTTTCTTGTTTCTGCTTACTTTAGTTTTCATCAGTTCATGTCTTCTTACATTTCTCGGTATTCATCACGTTAATCATTTCTTACACAATTCCCTGATTATTGGGCATTACTTTATTTACGTTTCTTTGCTACTGTTGGTATAAACATTTTCACATATGTGGGTGTTTCTTTTTATTATTGACTTCCTTGGGGTTTATGCCGAGCAGTAGAATTCTTGGGTCAAGAGGTGTATGTAGACCTTTTTAGTCACTTTTTTTAAAAGCATAATTCCATATTGCATTCCAAAATATTTGGACTAATTCATAGCTACCTTAGTTTGCTATCTTACCACACTACTTACCATTGACTGTTCCCCCCCTTTTTTGTCATTTTTGCCAATTTGCTGGGCACGAAGTGAAACTTTAGAGGTGTTTTCATTTGTGTTTCCCTTATTATTGGTTTTTTGGTACTCTTTCTATGGTTATGAGTAATTTGTAATTTTTTTTGAGAATTGTTGTTCTTTGATTGCTTAGCTATTGGGGAATGCCTTTAACCATATATATTTGTTAGCTGATTACATATTTTGGATATCAGACTCTTTATTGAAGATGTTTCATATAAAATTTTTTCTGTCAGCTTCTTTTTGCTAGTTGCAGTGATTTTCTTCATGCAAAAAAAAAAACCTTTAAATTTCATACAGTTGAAAGTAGATGACAAATATAATTTAATCTTCCTAAATACCTCTATCCTTTGTTTGACAAGGAGGTACTTCTGAGCAGTTATGTTATCATGTGATCTTCATGCAATATGGACTCTTATATTTTTTTAAGTTTTTTTTTTTCACATTTCAATTTATTTACTTATTTTGGGTTTCGGTATTCACTACCACAAGATTTTGAGTTCCAAAGTTTCTCACCATCTCTCCACTTCCCCCACCCCACGACTGCATGCATTCTGATTAGTCCTTCCCCAAATTGACACTCTCTTCTATCACCACCCCACCCCTTTCCTCTTCTGTTTTCCTGTAGGGTAAGATAGATTTCTATATCCCAATGCCTGTGTATCTTATTTCCCAGTTGTATGTAAAAACAATTTTTACATTCATTTTTTAAAACTTTGAGTTCCAAATTCTCTCCCTTCCTCCCTCCTTACCCACTCTCATTGAGAGAGCAAGCAGTTTGATATGGGTTATACATGTGTAGTCATGCAAAACACTTTCATAATAATCATGTTGTGAAAGATTTAACTATATTTCCCTCCATCCTATCCCACCCCTCTTTTTATTCTATTCTCTCCTTTGACCCTGTCCCTCTTCAAAAGTATTTGCTTCTGATTACCCCGTCTCCCCATTCTGCCTTCTCTTCTGTTAGGCTCCCCACCCCATCAACTTCCCCCTACTTTCCTGTAGGGTAAGATAGATTTCCATACCCAGTTGAGTGTGTTTCTTATTCCTTCCTTAAGCCAAATCTGATTACAGTAAGGTTCACTCATTCCCTCTCACTTCCCCCCTCTTCCCCTCCACTGTAAAAGCTTTTTCTTGCCTCTTTTATAAAGTGAGATAATGTACCCCATTCTACCTCTCCCTTTCTCCTTCTCCCAGTATATTCCTGTCACCTCTTAATACTATTTTTTAGATATCACCCCTTAATTTAATTTTTAGATATCATCCTTTCATATTCAACTCACCCTGTACCCTCTGTCTATATATGTATATATATTCCCTCAAACTATCCTAATGTTGAGAAAGGTCTCATGAGTTACAAATATCATCTTCTCATATAGGAATGTAAACAGTTCAACTTTAATAAGTCTCTTATGATTTCTCTTTCCTGTTTACTTTTTCATCCTTCTCTTGCGTCTTGTATTTGGAAATCACTTTTACTATTCAGCTGTGGCTTCTCAAGAATGCATTAAATTCCTCTATGTCATTGATTACACTCAGTTTTGCTAGGTAGGTAATTCTTGGTTTTAATCCTAGCTCCTTTGACCTCCAGAATATCGTATTCCAAGCCCTCAGATCTCTTAATGTAGAAGCTGCTAAATATTTTGTTATCCTGATTGTATTTCCAGAATACTTGAATTGTTTCTTTCTGGCTGCTTGCAGTATTTTCTCCTTGACCTGGGAAATCTGAAATTTGGCCATAATATTCCTGGGATTTTTCCTTTTGGGATCTCTTTCAGGATGTGTTCAGTGGATTCTTTCCATTCCTATTTTACCCTCTGATTCTAGAACATCAGGGCAGTTTTCCTTGATAATTTCTTGAAGGATGATGTCTAGGCCCTTTTTTTGATCATGGCTTTCAGGTAGTCTAATAATTTTAAATTATTCCTGGATCTATTTTTCAGGTTAGTTCTTTTTCCAATGAGATATTTCACATTGTCTTTTATTTTTTCATTCTTTTGGTTTTGTTTTATTGTTTCTTGATTTCTCATAGAGTCATTAGCTTCTACGTGCTCCATTCAAATTTTAAGGAGTTATTTTCTTCAGTGAGCTTTTGGACCTCCTTTTCCATTTAGACAATTCTGCTTTTTAAGGCATTGTTTCCCTCATTGGCTTTTTGGACCTCTTTTATGATTTAGCCTAGTCCGTTTTTTAAGGTGTTATTTTCTTCAGCATTTTTTGCATTTTCAGCATTAGCAAGTCATTGACTCATTTTCATTATTTTCTTGCATCACTCTCATTTTTCTTCCCAATTTTTCCTCTGCTTCTCTTACTTGATTTTCCAAATCCTTTTTGAGCTCTTCCATGGCCTGAGACCAATTCATATTTTTCTTGGAGGCTTTGGATATAGGAGCTTTGATTTTGTTGTCTTCTTCTGAGTGTATGTTTTGATTTTCCTTGTAAGATTTTATAGTCTGAGTTGTTTTTTCTGCTGTTTGGTCATTTTCCCAGCCAATTACTTGGCTTTTTAACTTTTTGGTAAGGTAGAGCTTCCATTGTGGAGGGTATACTGTCCCAAGCTTTAGGGGTTTTGTGCAGCTGTTTTCAGAGATACTTCCAGGGAGCTGTACATTTTCATTTCTTCCAAGGTGGTATGATCTAAGGAGAGGTGTTTACTCCTCTCCTGGCCTGTGTTCTGGTCAATGAGTGATCACAAGCACTCTTCTGCTCTGTGAGGAGGGTTCCTTGTCCTCTGTTGCCACAAGCTGTGCTATGCCAGTGCTCCTCCTTACCCCAGGATTCCCACCTAGGGCTGCAACCCAGATCCAAAGCAGCAGAGTCCTGCCTCACTGGCAGCAAAGAGACCCCTGTAATTTCCTTCTGACCAGTCGTCTGATCCCCTTACCTTACTCTTGGTGGGCTGAGAGCTCTGGAAGCAGCCCCTGCTCCTGCTGCCGCCACTGCTTCTGCTGTCGCCACTGTTGCTGCTGCTGCTGCCACCCCTGCTGCTGCCACCCTACGGCTTCGATGAGACCGAGGTCTCTGTTAGTCTTTCACCCAGGTCCAACACACCTTTCCCGCTGACCTTCTAAGTTGTCTTTGGCAGTTTGTGGGTTGAGAAGTCTGGAAATCTCAGATGACAGTGATTGAGTCCTGTGAGGCCTACTTAGGATTTGCTGGGGCCCCGGTTTGTGTGGGTGGCCTGTGCTTGACTGTGCTGAACTATGTTCATCTCTCAGCTTGGCACAACAGACCTTTCCTGTTGACCATCCAGGTTGTCTTGGGGTGGAAATTTGTTTTACTCTGTCTTTTTATGGGTTCTACTGCTCTAGAATTTGTTTAGAGTAATTTTTTTTTTTTTAGAGATGTTTGGAAAGGTTTGGGCGAGAGCTCAAGGAAGGCCCTGCTTTTACTCTGCCATCTTGACTCCATCCCCTCCTTTATGTTAAAAAAAGTCACCATTTCACCATTATTATCTTGCTTTTTAAGGGTGTCCCAAACTATCTTGTTTAAATATCAGTATTATGAATTCTTTTCTAAACACTTTTTTCTTTGATGTTAATGTATTCCTTACCAGAACAAATATTTCTTTGTCTCTAGAGCTGAGTCAACAATAACATTTAGTGAAAGCAATCCTCAATATGTTAAGGATCTGTTATTTCTTTGTGTAAACTTATTTCACTTAAGGAAGACTGGAAAACTTATAGAGTTCTCTGAGGCTCACAGAGGTTAAATGATTTATCCAAGGTGACATAGGGGTTGAGTGACTTGTCCACAGTCACATTGTCAAGGTCAGAGCCAGATCTGAACCCAGGGTTTCCTAGCTTTACTCTAAGGTCTTCCATTTCTTATTATACTTTCTCTTAGGTAAAAGCACACTTAGGAAGATGTTCACCAAGTCATCCTTACTTTTTAGAATACAAACAACTGAGATGGAATGAGAAAATGTTAAAAATTTTCCACTAAGTATTGAATATACTTGGGTGAGTGGGAGGGAGCTATATAATGATATAAAATATCAACAGTGGTGCTTGAACAGATTTGTCTACAAATGCTAAATTTATACCTAAGAAAAGAAGGACTAAAGTAGTGGAATAACAAAAATAATAGGAAATTAATGCTTATGAATCCCTAGTGCCTGGCACAAAGCATTCAGTGCTTGTTGACTGCATAATTTAGTAAATACATATTAAAATATCTTTGTGCCTGGTTAGATACTGAGGAAAATGAAAAGCGTGAAAGTCCTTTGAGAAGGCAGCTTGATAGAGTTGTTAGAGACCTGGCTGGACTTGATTCATTTCATCAAAAATTAAGACTACAAGGCATTGTGCTAAGCAATAGCAAGACTAAAGCAAACAGAAACGTGACCCTCACCCTCAGGGAGCTTACATTCTGTGAGGACCTGAGTATTTAACAGAGTAAGTGATTAACTAAGGTTCAACTCATAAGTAAAATGGTTAGCCTGCTTGCTGTGTCTACCTCAGAGGATTGCAAAAAAAAAAATCTCCAAACAAATACCATCATTTCTATTACTCTAGAGAAACTTATGGTCAGTGTGATTTGGTTGTGATGTAATCGCTGTTTTGAAGGATGGTGAAAGAATTTTTGATATTGTTGACTACCCCTTTTTTGAAACTTCCATTTCTTGACTTCTGTGGCACTATGCTAGCTATATTTTCTTCCTTTCTGTACTCTTACTTAACTGTCTCTCCTTTTTCTAGCTGTAAAATTGTGGTTGTTGGGCAAGGATGAAATTCTAGCCCTGTGGATCCTTTTTTTACTCTCTCCTTTTGAGATCTCAATTCCCTCACAACTGTTGAATCTGTGGCTTTAGAAGAGAGCAGAAACCAACAACTCTGATAGGAGGTGGTATCTATGTACCCTCATCAGATTAATTAGGTCTAAAATAATTACCTTTCATTCTCACAAATGAAAAAAATCTCATTTATTGAGCTTTTACTATACACAGCATGCTAAGTATTAGGCATACAGATACAAAAGAGAGACATTCTACTTTGTTTTGTAGCTTACATTCTAATATTGTGAAACAACATATGTGAGGGAGTAGTGGCTAGGGAAGGGTGAACTCACAGGGCTGGTGGACTTGGGGTGAGATGACGAGAATATGAACATGAAAGAGAGTCAGGTGGCTGTGATAGGTCAGCTGTAGTGAACTCTAGTCAGTCATAATAGACTGACTTGGAGGTGCAGGTTGAATTTTGGAACAGTGCCAGGGCTTTTCTTTTTCATGATTTTCTTTATTCCATTGTGTCACTGTTGAGTTTTAGGGGTGCTGGGACCCCAAAACAGTGACATGTGGGTCCTGCCCAAATGAATTTAACCTAAGCCTTCTTGCAGCCAAAGAAAAACAAGGTTTATTAAAGATCTGCCATATAGAAAGCTGAATATTTGTATCCCTAATAAAAGTAGGCCAGATTAAATCTGAGCACTTTCATGGAGGCAAGATGGATTTTATATACAGAAAGACTGTGGGAGGGATCTAGGGTTGGCCAAGTAGTCTGGGGTGATTGGAGGGAGGGGTCTAGGGAGAATCTTGATGTGCATGGGCTGGGGTGACTAGAGGTTGGAAGCCAGGAGCCAAGAGAATGAGTTTAGATGGGATGAAGGATGGGAAGTAGGTGGAAGTGATCCAGAGGTAACAGACAATGAAGGCCTGGGATAGGTTAAGGGTAACAGAATTAGGCAAAGTAATAATGAAAGGCCAGTTGAGGGGATTATAGCCTCAGGCAAACTCCAGACCTGCTGGGAAGATTCAAGGAGAGTTCAAGGGAGTTTCCAGAGCCCTTTACCCAGTCATCACCACAGTGCTTTTTCTTGTGAACTGGTTTTCTTCCATATATCTCAGTATTCTTTTTACTTTTCTTTGAGTTTTTAAATTATGGATGGAAATTGGAGATACTGAAAAAAAAAACTCATCAGAAAAGCAGAACCAAACCAGCATGGGGTAGAGGAAACAGTGTGCAGGGGTGTTCTTTAGGTGTTCTTTGTGCAAATGCCACCAAATCTTGGGCATATCTTTTAAAGGTGTCTGCAGTGCAGTTAGAAAACTGATAGAAAAATTAAGAGGTGATTTATTTCCTTTATTAAGTCAGTCACTGCAGGAATTGTTTAAATTTTAAACTACGTTTAGTACTTGATTAGATTTTGTTTTCTACATTATTTTTATTTCTTAAAATTCTGAACTTACATGCAAAAAAAAAAACCATTTCCATACACACAGCAGGTCACAAGAGGATTCTGTATTAAACTTTCAATCTCCATTTCATCTATCTTAAGAGTTTATAATAGTGTTGAGTTTTAGGACTGCTGGGACCAAAATAGCAGCACCTGGGTTTTGCCTTGAATGAATTCGACCCAAGCCTTCTTTCAGCCAAAGACAAGGTTTATTAGAACACCAGTCAGGGTGGGCATGATTCTAAAAATCCGCCATATTGGCCAGACTCTTAAGGAATCTGAGCCCTTTAATGGAGGCCAGATGGATCTTTTATAAAGAAGGCTATCGGTCTAGAGAAGGGGGTCTAGAGGGAATTAAGGGGTGATGGTCTAGGGTGGGGCCAGGTATAAACAATGAAAGGGCAGTTAATCAACTGGGAAGGGCCAGTTGCCCCAGGCAAACGCCATGTACCTGGGCCACTAGGGAATGTCCAGGGGCTTTTCTTTTTTTGGGGTTTGGATCCCATCCCCATCATTCCCCACTCAAACAAATGTAACCCAAATTCTTTTGGGGTAAGGCTGAAGGTCTCAGCTTCTGAAACTGCTTCCTGCTGGCAAAGGTCATAGGAGCTGTCCCTGCCTTTAGGAGGTCCCAAAGAGGAGGTTGACTGGAACCGGGCATAGGCTGCATCCATGAGGGGGACATTGGCTGGTACCTACCATTTGCTACCAACTGTAGGCCAGTATGGAAGACACAAATCTGACAAGCAGGTTTGCAGGGCCCATATAGGGAGAAATAAAAATGCAAGAGCCCCATTAAAATCATTTACATTTGACCTGCAGGATTATTTGACCTTGTTACTTTCTCAGAAGTTTAAGTAAAACTTTTGGAGATAGAAATTTCTCACTCCTGGGTTGAATAGTTACACAAATGAATTTACCAATTGTGTAACAAGAGACTTTGGAGGATACTTAAATAATGATTAGGCCAAGAAGGTTACCCCCCTCTAAGAAAATTGATTGCACTAAAATTCTCTTCCCCAAACCAAACTGAAGATATTTCTGATTTAATTTCAGTTGTTTGGGGTATGTGATGACTACATATTCAGGTCAAAACAGCAAGATCTCACATACTTACATTGTGTTTATATCTTTTGCTGACCATTTGCTCTGATTGTAGAAATTTGGTATAAAAGGATAAAGCATGGATAGGATTTATACAGGATAAACATCTTTAGAATTCAGATAATTCACAATTTTCCAATCATGTAGTTATCAGTTCTACCTTATAGCCAGACTCAGGAATAGCTAGGTGGGTAACATTCCTTTTCAAAGTAACACAAACTGAGTCAGGAGGAGCCCATCTTAGACTGAGGCTAAAATTGTCATCTTAGCTTTTCCCAGATGCAGACCTCCCACCTGTATCACATTCTCTCTGAGTAGCTTGTGGTATTTCTCTCAGATGGTGGATTATTGACTATTGATTATGGATGGATTATTATGTTCCATCAGACAAATTAAAACAAAATCAGTTATGGTCCCAGGAGCTTTTACCTCAAACAACAAGTTTTACTAATCACAGCTTAGGGACATCTCAAATTTTAAAGTTGCTCTGGTGTAAAATCCAATCGTTAGAGATCATTTCTATATACTTGCAAATTTTCAGCAAGCCAAGTTCATTGTTTAGGAACTGCATAACCCAAACAAGATTTTTGGCAAGTTTACACATTAAAACAATAACCAACAATCTTAAAATTTTAAACTTCAGATGATATCAATCGCATTTCCAGATCATATAAAAATTATTAAGGATGGGCTTACCAATTGCAGAGGCTGGCTGGCTTCTCACCTCATGCTGCTGGGTGGTATTTCCAGGCTTTTCAGCCCCAGAGCCCAAGGCCCCTGTGGGGCCCACTCTGTAGCTGCTGCCCCTCCTCCCTCTTTCCTTTCATCAGGTGGGGGAGGGTGAATTAGAAGGTGGTGGGGAAGAGTGAAACTCTCTTCTTCAAGTCTTATCTGGGATGAGAGTGGTTAACAGAAAAACTGGGGCTATTTGCAGTCCCCTGAGATACCCTCTTGACTTAAGGGAAGAGAGAGGGGGAAAGGTAGTGACTAGAGTTGTTAGGAAGTGTTTCAAAACTCCTTAATGTACAATCACAAAACATCCAGAATCTGTTAAGATGTTTATAGCTGTTCTAACTTTTCACTGTAGCTTTAACTTGCTGAAAGTGGGACTACAGGAAGAAGAATCTTAATTTTTCTTTGAATTTTTACAATATCTTGGTCTGCTAGATCATATAGAGGCCAGGCCCAAAGCTTTCCTTTTCAAGGCCTTTTAGAGGGAAGGGAGTAAGTAAGTCTCTGTAATGGTAATTTAAATTTGAAGATCTTTCTCACCCATTAATAGACCATGTGACCAGCTTAAATCACAAGAAGTCTAAGTCACATGTGGTAGGAGGAGCTTGCTGAGAGGAAAAGGAAAGTGTACCACAGGAAATGCAGAAATGCAGAAAGAGAGCAGTTAGAGCTGAGGGAAAGAGTAGAGGTGTGGTGGCTGTGAGTGTATTTGTGGGAAGGGGGGCGGCGAGGATGATATGGTTTTGGGATGGCAAGGCTCCATGCTGTGATACTGTGTTTTAAGTTCCTTGCTGTTATGATAAAGTGGGCTTACTGGCTTGGAGATTTGGTCCTCTGGTGTCTGAATAAATGATTTACTTCTACCTGCTATATGGAGAGTCTCGTATTTTGTCATACAGAACTAATAGGCATATTCACAATTATCATCCATATTGTGTTTATTGCTTTGCTAATACAGCCTCAAGAAACCAGAAAGCACCTGCAGTTTTCCCAATTCCCTAGCACCAAGATCACTTCTATATACTTGCAAAGAGAATTGACAAAACTGCACATATGCTTCTGGGTAGGTTATCCGTCCTTCTCTATGCTGCGGAAGGTGTGCCCAGGTCCATGGCTTCAGATAGAACCACTGGACCTAGAGCCTTAGGCTGAGTTCGAGACAGCCTTGTAACTGTCTTCCCAAAAAGCACCTCCAAGCCTTCCTAGGTGATTGGAGAGCAACCCCAACTGCAAGGCGAGAAAGGGATAGGGAGAGAAGGGAGGCTTATGTTCCTTCCAGTCTTGGCTGGAGAAGAGCTTGAGGTTAGACACTTTTCTGGTCTCAGGGAATCATATGATTATACACCACAGATGTTACTTTCAAAAGTGCCCTGTCTGTCTAGCTTCGTCTGACCTTCATTCTGTTCTCTTCTATGCATTTGAAAAAAGTTGCCCCCAACCCCCATCCCCATTCTTGAAATAATTTTCCTTCTTATCTTGGCCTTTGGCTCCCTTAGCTTTATTCAAGAGTCAGCCCACATTCTGCCTTTTACCGTTCTTGGTCTCTGATCTACTATTGATTATCTCCATTTTATCTTGTATGTAACTTTTTGGTACATAGCTGTTTATATGTTGAATTCGCTATTAGAATGTCAGAGGCATTGTTTTTGTCTTTTTATTCCTAGCACTTAAGCACAGTACCTGGCACAGAGTAAATGCTTGACAAACTCTTGTTTATGCTGATGATGCTGATGTTGGAAGAGGGAGGTTAATGAGAGATTCCCAAAGTTTGTAAATTATGTCAAAGTAAAAATAAATTCTAATGGAAATATTCACAAAGTTATGGAATTGGTGATTTTCCTAGCCCTCCTCATTCAGCAAGTTGTCCTCTTAATTCTATTATGCAAACATGTGCATCTAATTTTTATTGTGGAAATCAGTGGGTCATTATTATTGATTTTTATAAAACTTTATTAGAACTATTTATTCTACACTAGGGATACTTGGTATGTACATATCTCAGTCAAAACAGGAAGGAATAATGTCCCTAAATCTTAACAGGTTTTTTTTTTTATCTTTGCATTTACATGATTATTATCCTTTAGAATCTAAAAAGTAGCTTAGCTTCTGAGGTAAATCTATAACTTCTGTATTAGTTATGAAATGTAATGCAATGAATTTAAATAGAATATACTTATTCTGTTATTTAGGTTTATTTATCATTTTGCTTGTCATCAAATGATTAAAACTAATATAATTAAACAAATTTATTGAGTTATAATGAGAGGATAAGAACATAGGGTCAGGATTAAGGGAGGACAGAGGCAGAATGGGACAAATGGAAGGGGAAAATTAACTCATTGTAGAGTCAGAAGACCTTGGTTCAAATTCTGCTTTTGACAGTCATTACTTGTGTGACTGGGCAAGTCACTTAACCTCCAAAGAAGAGATTATTCTGAATGGTCTTTAGGGTTCTTTTAGCTTTAAATGTATGATCATACGAGGAGGAGGAAAAAAGAGAAGTTAAATATATGGTTGAGTGGGGAAAGAGAGATGCCGTAGAAGTTTGTTGTATTATAGATTATACATTTTAATATAATCTATTATACTGTGCCATTAAATTATCAGTACACTTTTCCATAAAATCATTGAGCCTTTTCTCTTTGTTCACAGCTTTATATTCTGTAATATTGTTCTGTGTGTTTTTGTGGATACCATTTGTCTACTTCTATTATGAAGAGAAGGAGGAAGATGATGCTAGTAGATGTATTGTAAGTATCCCTGTTTTATTTAGACATTTTAGCTTAGGAAAAATTGCCTAAGAATGAGAATATGGACAATACTCTTTCTTATTCATTGTCCTTTCTACCAAACAAAAAGCATAAAGAGCCTGAGTGTCAGAGAAAAAAATGAAAAGGTAGAGTAGTGGTCTTTGTTTCCCCATTTTGGAGTCGCAAGTTCCTTAGCCTTATAAAAGAAAACCTTCAAATTTCCAAGATGCGTTTTATTGCTCTCTCACTCTCACTTTTATCAAGGTTTGTATGGTGGACTTTGCTAACTGGTTTAACTTGTTTTATTGTTGCAAGGTTTAGATATTCTAATTGCTATTGACTTCATTATTAGTGTTTGACAAAATTTTGAATATAATAATCACTTAGCTTCATTCAAAATGCTTAACTTTCCATCACATTTTTAATTCGATTGTTATTTTTCATTCAAAAACTAGGAGGAGAAGAGGAAGAAAATTAGTGAATTTTTCTTGGTTTGAGGAGAAAGATCTATCCTTAAGGATTTTACTAAAATAATCTCCTACTGATAGAGCACTGAAAGATGGGAAGCTAGGCATTATAGTTCATATAAAGCCCTAATTGTCCAACAAAAATTTAAGACTAGACAGTATAGTTTGCAAAAGTGTATTTAAGGTGACATGTTACATACAGTTCAGAAAATTAGTGAATCTTTAAAAAGCTTGAAAACGAAAAATGTTCCATTTTGAAATTAAATGTACTTTTGATATAACCACTTTGTAGATTTTATGATAGAAAAAAAATTTAACTTAAAACGTCTCCTAAATCTTACATTGTTTCTTTAATATCTCTAGCAAATTAAAACGGCCTTCAAGTATACTTTGGGATTTGCCGTCATTTGTGTACTTCTTCTTTTGGTTGGGTAAGTATTGTCACTTGTATGCCCAGTACTAACATTCTTAGTCATTTTTTTTTTGCTTATTTGAGAGATTATTTGGTAAAGGGGAAGGAGTGCTGGGCTCAGAGCCACCTTTGACACTTGATAGGGTGTAGTCTTGGGCACATTACTTACCATCTTTGAATCATTTCCTTGGTTGTGAAACAATTTCCAAGATTTACCTGAGGTAGCTAACCTCAAAAGCAGGAAGATCTGGGTTCAAGTTTCACCTCTTCTTCTCACTGGCTTCGTGACCTTAGACAAGTCATCTCCCTTCTTAGTGCTACAGACAACTCTCTAAGACTTTCTGCATTGTTTGGGAAATTTTCCTATACCAGTGAAATCCCAAGACTGGTCCAAAAAAATTAATTTCCTCAGAGAGTTGTGTATGTAAAACATTGTAGAGTTTGCAAAGTACAATATAAATGCCATTCAAAAATTTTCCTTATCACTTTTCCCCCCTTTCCATTAGCATACTAATTTCTTACTTTCATTTTAAATAGTCTCTTGGGGAAAAATTTGTTTTATTTTTAACTTAAATTATCCATAATTTTCTGTACTTTTATATATAGCAGGTGTTGGTGTGAAATACCTCTTGCTTAGCAAATTAAGGGAAAATTGAAAAAGGAAATGAAGTAGGGAGAGAGGGTAATATGGTGGGGAAAACATTGAACTGTTTGACCTTGTACAAGTCACTTACCCCCTTGAGCTTTGGTTTTTCCTTGTCCTTAACATGAGGATATGAGATTAAATGAACTCCATAGTCCTTTCCAGTTTAACATTTTGTGATTGGAATGGTACATAATGAACATGATGGTGGAGTCAGACCAAGAAGAGCAGCTGGTCACACATGCCCAAGGACACACACACACGCGCACGCTCGTGAAATGCTCTGCTTGATTTTTCACATACACACACATTTCTCTGTGTATATGTATGTATATACAAACATATTTCCTATTCATTTGTTTTCTATTTATACATAAGGCTGTGTATATACAGTAACATATTACACTTATCCAGTAGTCTCAACTGTGTGGAACATAGTGAACTAAATAACTAATGCATTGATTTACTTGAAGAAGAGACCCTTACCTAGTACTTGCTTTTCCTTTAGATGCAATTCCAACAAGTTTTAATGTCTTTTTTTCTAGACAATAGATCATTAGAAAGTATGTAGTGGGGAAGGAGCATTATTAGAAGCAAGCACACTGATAGAAGAAATGATAACTCATAGTGTGAAAATAAGCAAAAAGACAGCTGAAAAGCATGTGTTTATAGTCTAGCTCAAGAAGCAAAATGTACACATGATGATACTAGTTTGTGGTACTAAGTAAGTACAGTAGGAATTTAGAGAAGTGTAAGAGATCATTTGGAACTAAAATAATGAGGAAGACATCAGAGGAGATAAGATTTGGGTATATGAGTGAAGGAAGACATTCTTGATTTGAGAGCTGGGAGGCAGATAGGCGGCACAGTGGGTAGAATGCCAGGCCTCAAGTCAGGAAGACTTGATACTTAATAGCTGTGTGACCCTGGGCAAGTCACTCAACTCTGTTTGCTTTGGTTTCTTCCTCTGCAAAATGAGCTGGACAAGGAAATATCAAACCACTCCGCCTTTTTTGCTAAGAAAACCCCAAATGGGGTCATGAAGAGTTGGATGCAACCAAAAAATGACTAACAACAACAACAGAAGAAACCAGAACAAAGTGATCCAGGAAGGCATGAACAGGGAGAGCGTTGTTCTCTAGGCAGCTGCTTATCCTGAAGCCATACTTCAGCTATGGAATTCGCGTTGGAATTGGGCATATGAGGTATTCAGGAGGGCTAGTAACTTTGGTGTGAGGGCCTGCCAAGCTCTTTTCAGGGCTCATCTACTTTTCACCCAGCTCTTAGCTGTGCCTCCAAGAATTTATAGCATGTGCAGTGGCCATACCCTGGCAGCCTGTCTTGGTAGATGGGATAAATGAGTTGAGGGTAACCGACAGGCTTCAGACCTGTTCGTGAGTTAGGGGGATGTCTACCCCAATCATGTGAAGACTTGGAATAGGCGAATGAGAATAATTTATTCCAGTGGCCATGAAGGTGAAGTAGGCACTGTGGAACACTTAGGAGTGTTCAGACATTGACCCCAAGGTTATCCACTGCATCCTGAGACCATTGCCAGCCATCCTGACTTTTGTCTTGCTGCTGGACTTCGGAAGAGAGACTGTGCAATTCTGTCTCACGTAAATCTAATTTGCCCGTGTCAAGACATCACTTTGTGATGTCCTCTTCAAAAGGAAGGACAAACAACACTTGTATTCTCTGTGCTAAGCACAGTGCTCGGCATATGTACATATAGTAAGTACTTAATAAATGCTTTTTGCCTTGATGCTTATGTTTACATATATAAGAATAGGGGATTGAGTTGAAATGTATGGTTTTCTTGGTGTGGAGAAATCCCAGATGAGAAAAACCCCCTCTATCAATATGTCAGCACTTCCTCTGCAACTTATAGACTTAGAGATGCGTTTGGAGTGCTAAGAGGCTTAGTGTTTTGTCTAGAGAAACATAGTGTCTCTTAGACTTTAATTCAGGTTTTCCTGGTTCCATAGCCAACTCTATCCAATATACTACACTTCCATTTTTATAAAACTTGTATGAGAATCTATAGATAGATCAAGGATACCTTTGAGGAAAGTATGAGAGGGGATGCGACAGGTCCTATGTAAGATAAAAGGGAAGAATGCAAGTAGAATTCTATTTTGCTTTCTATATTTATTTGGCAGTCCATAATGACAACTTAGTTTTCATGCAGATAGTTTTAAAAATAAAATATATTAGTGTTACAGTGTTAGTTGAGAGGTGGTCTAGCATTGTGGCTAGAGAGCTGATCTTGGAACTAGTGCTTATTTCCAGTACCACCCGTGAGATACATAATGGCTGTGTGACTTCATGTCTTAGTGCTGTAGGCACTAGGTCTTCTATTGTAATTGTTTGCATAGTCTTCTCTAATAAAATAAGAGCCATTTGAGAGCAGGGACAATGTTTTAAACTTTCTTTTTATTCATCATACTTAGCACAATGCCCGGCACATACTAAATGCTTAATAAATGTTTGTTTATTTGCTTTGACTCAAAAGATGTTGAATGCTATTTTTGTTTGACTCAAATTTTATTTAATCTCTGGAAGGATTATGCTACTAGAAAATAAATACATTTTTCATTTTATTAATGAATTTAATAAGCAGTTCTGTCATTTTGCAGATATAAAAAGTAGGTTTTTTTAAACTTACTAACTGAGGTTTAGTTATATAAAGAGTAATATTATTCTAATTATTACACACAAAACACTTCAATCATGTTTAAATTTAAACTGATTCATCTTATTTCCTGGAAGCAATATGGCTTATATTGAAGGTGACATATTCATAGCTTTCTTATAATTTGCCTGTAAATAAATGATTTATAACTGCTGGTAAAAACAGTACCTGACTTTATGGTAAAGTCAGTGAGTTTGCTTCTAGCCAAGTCCAGTCTCAAAAATGATAATGTGAGGGGACACCTTTAAGACCGACCTTCAAGGTTGATAGGTTTGAAGCTCAATATATCTTTCCTTCCTCACCTCCCTTCCACATCTACTGAAATACTTTAACTTAGCTTTTTCCAAGATAATGTGGAAAGAATGCTACACTTGGAATCAGAAGATAAAGATTTCTGTTTATTCCCCATACTTTTTGCATCTTCCCCTTTTCACTTACTAGCCGTGTGATCATGGGCAAGTCACTTAATTGTTTCCCCCAGTTTTCTCAGTTGTAAAAGGGGATAATAGCACCTACCTTGCAGAGTTGTGGTGAGGATCAGATGCCAAGTCCCACTCAATAAAAAGGAGATAATAACAGTTGCTGTGTCCCACAGGATTGTCTGGTGGGTCAAATGAGATTGTTGATATTTAAGTACTTTATATATTATTAGAGTCCATATTAAGTTAGTTTGAGGAATAAATTGGATTTTACAACTTACATTTTGACTAAAGGAAAAACTTCAGATTTAAACATTTTGAAAGACATGGGAAAATTTAAGTACTTATATATAGAAAGAATTAATGTAAAAGTTATCTTTCTAAAGTTGGTTTTGAAAGCTATTTTTCTGTTTCCAACTAATAACTGACATTTTTATGGTACTTTAAAGCACTATAAACTGTTTTGTGTATGTTATTTAATATTTCATGTATTATATATTATTTTAGGTATATTTATTTTAAACCTAATAACAGTCTTATGTGATAGGTACCATATGTGGTATTTTCTCCACTTTGCAGGTGAGGAAACTGAGAATTAGAGAGATGAAGTGATTTGTCCATGGCTAGTTAGAGGTGGCATTTGGGTCTCTTTTTCTGACCTCAAGTCCGCACTTAGTCTGAGTACTCACCTAAAGGAGATAGATATAGTAGTAAGGCAAAATTCATGACCTAGGACAGGGCCATGGACATGCCTAAGTGGTTCGGAATTGAGAATTATAAGGCATTCTCTGTGTAGAAGGCAGAGGAAGTATAGTATTTATTTAGACTCCAGAGGATCAAATCCAAGGACCAGTGCCCTCAAGTTGATATAGTAGCAATAATATTCCAAAGCCGCTAAGCCCACCTCACTGTAGTAACAAGTATATAACAAAATATTTTAGGAAGGAACCAAGCCATACCGTAACTTCCCTCTGCTGCCTTCCTGTAGAAAGTCATGAATCCTAACTCTCCCCTCAGCACTCTCTCCTACAGCTCTTCTGACTCCGAGTTCCTTGATCTGTGCAGCTGTCTCTCGTTCAGCACTCTCCACTCTGCAGTCTCTCTTGATGCCCTTTGTGTCTGCTGCCTCAATGTCGTCTTGATGTTTGCTTCTGAATCCTGCTGCTCTTAGCTCAGCTGCTCCCAGTTCTGGGCTCTCTTTTTATACAGTTCTAGCATCATCTGATTGACTAGATTGACTAGTGCACAGGCCACTGGCTCTGGTCTTAGGGACTCCACTTAAGCCCCTGAGGGCTTCATGCCTTTCAAACTAGCAAGCTAGTTAGCTAACTAGCAAAAGGATGTAAGCCTGGGGTCTCACATCTAGTTAGTGAAACGGTGTGGGTCTGTCTCTAATCAGGCCTCCCTTTGTTGGCCCCATCTGAGGCCTATTCAATGGGTGGGAAAGATCTTTCACTTACTGATTGGCTTTAAAATGAATTATATTAGTTTTCTTTCTATTGGGACTGTGTCATTACCAAAGGATATGTCCTAGTCTGGTTGTCTGAACCTTTATTGCCGACAAATTCTGTTGTCTAAGCTTTTGATTTGACATTAGTATGTTTCTAATTAGTCAGGAAAGTAGTAATAGAGGAGTTGAGGAACTGGAAAAAATGATTTTTACCTGTTTTGTGAAGCCTTTTTAGATCAGCCCTTTCTAATTCTAGTTAGTGTGGTGATTCCCTGTGTTATGTATTAAATTTGTCTCTCAATTTAGATATACCTGCTAATTCTGTAGATGTTTTTAAGGTTACCGCAAAAAGACTATTTCCACTTGAGAACTTTTAGCCTCTTTCACTACCAAAGGTAAAGCTACCAGTGATAGTGCCAATGGTTTTTTTTTTTTT
>CM053627.1:172474309-172489807 GCA_028646595.1 Phalanger gymnotis
GCCAGTTACTGCTTTCCAGTCGCCATCTTCCAGCTTTTCCTTTTTGACCTTGCTGTGTCACTTGCATCTTCAAGCTATCTTTGACTCTCTACTTTCCTTCTATGATACCGCCTCTTCATGCCATCCTCTTCCATCTTTCTTGCCTTTTAGAATCAGAGTCCTAGAGTTCTTTATACTCATTGCCTCCACTTTATTTCACACTTATTGAAATCTGGTTTTTGACCTTGATTATTCTACTGAAAGTGCTTTCTTCAAGGTTATCATTTATCTCTTAACTGTTTACTCATATGGCTGTTTCTCAGTCCCCACCCTCACTGAGCTCTATGAATCTTTTGACTGATTTGTAGTCTTGGATGTGCTCTCTTCCAGTTCTCTCTATACCCATCTTACCATTCCTTTTCAGTTTCCTTTTTTGGTTAATCATTTGATTTCCACCCCCTACATGTTGATGTTCCTCAAAGCTCTGTCCCAAGCTCTTTTCTTCTCATACTACAGTTCCTTCCCTGGTGTTATAAGCATGCTTCACAGATCCAGTTATCATCTCTATGCACGTGACTTTCTGATCTTTCCACAACTCCAGCCCTGCATTCTCAGTTGTCTATTGAACATCTCTACTGGCGGGGTCCCATCAACATCTTACTTAAAACAGAGCTTATCATCTTTCCTCTTAACTGTCTACTTGTCTTCCAGACTTAATATATATGTCAAGGTTGTTACCATTTTTAAAATCACCAGTTCATACATCTATGTTCTTATTAACTCATTATCTTTATTCTCCCTCATTTCCTACATTCAGTAAATTAGAAAATCTTGTCAGTTTTACCTTCCCAGAACCTCTTAAATCCACCTCTTTTTCTGGCACAACCACATTTGCCCTCATCATCTATTAGTGCCTTCAGTGTTGTCCCCTAAATGGTTTCTCTATTTGCATTTTTTTATCCAATCTGTCTTGCACATAGTCACGAAAATAATCTTCTCAAGGCACAGGTATGACCATATCACTCTCATGTTCAGAGCCTTCTCATTTTCTTGTTGACTCCAGAATAAAATTCAGTAACCTCAGCTTTTCATTTAAAGCTTTTCATAGTCTTACTTTTAAACCTGCTTTCCCTTAGCCTTATCTTACATAGTTCTCCTTTCTGCATTTTTTATTTCAGTCAAATGCTACATTCTGTCCCTCTAAGTGTAAATAGTACCCACTTTCTCCACTGCCCCTCCAGTCCTCTCTAGAATGTATATTTTACTACCTATTGGACTCCCTATCTTCCTTTAAGTTTCAAATCAAGTGGCACTTCTTTGGGAGAGTCTTTCATTCTCCACTCCCTTCCCATCCTTAAAATTAGTTTGCATTTACCTACTTACTTGGTCATCTGTTGTATCCTCCCAGTAGTAGAATGCAAGGGTAGATATTATTTCATTTTTGTCTTTCTATTCCTAGCATTTAGCACAATGCATACAGTAGGTACTTGGATGATATTCTTCTGACCAAGATCATTGTTCTCTAAATTCATGATAACCAAGGAGAGGAATACTTGATGTACATGTATACCTTATTTTTTTTCCTAATAAAAGTATAGAATCAGACTGTTGTAGCTAGAAAGTACTTCTAGATATCCATCCTAAATCACTTATAGTTAAGGTCACTTGCTAATGTAAAGATGCACTTGACACTATCTTCTTCCTCAGCATTGTTTTTGTTATGTTATAATGCCTTCTGTTTGCTTGTTTGTATATAAACAGAGACTGGTTTTTGATAATGCTACAATTGGGGCTTATGCCCAGGATTTTCTAACTTACAGTTTCACTGGCTTTTTGCCTCTGTACAGTACCTCTCCTATAGATCTCAAAGTTAATGGACATAGACATGATCCTGTAGCACTAGACTGAAGATTACTTAGGGGAGGGTCTCAGGAATAAAATTCTCACCATCATAAATTTATTCTGATACCCAAGAAAAGGGGGCGGCGTCTAAAGAAAATGTGATATACTACATATATGAAGCTCAGATTTACTAAAAGGATGTATGTAAAAGATAGAATATAAGACCAATTAATGAGAACTATGTAGATAAAGCCCAGAAGATAATAAAAACCTGAGTAATGATGTTCACAAGACTTTTAAAAGCTACGTTTGGACAGAGAAAACAAAAAGATGAGGAGGAAGCTGAGTGCTTGGTGTGGAGAGACTATGTAAACAGATGATAGAAAGTAGACTAGAACTATTCAGTTTCTACTTTTGTTTTGGTCTTCTTAAGGAAAATGTTCTGTATACTGTAAAGAAAGAAACCTAAGATACCTCAGGTGCTAATAATTGAAGACCGAGCTATTTTAAATGCCTTTTCATCTTACTCAAATAAATTACATTCTTTTTTTCCTGGAAGACCTTTCCTCATGTGTTTGCTACACTGCTTTCTATTATCTTTGAGGAATTATGGAGATGGGCAGATATTTTCCAGATTTCTGAAAGTGAAAGAAGGGGGTTCTTCCAAGTAGAGGCTTGATGACATCTGTTTTAGAATTTAGTACTAAATGAATGTTTTTAAGTGCTTAATTAATCATTAGGAAGTACTGTAAGTCATAGAACTAAAGGTGAAAGAGACCTCAGGCCATTTAGTCTTCTAGTCCAGGGGTTCTACCCCACAAAACACACACACATTTTACAGATTAGAAACTTCGAAGGAAATTGGGTGACTTTCCCAATCATGGGTCCATTAAATGTTATTCCAGACAAACATCATTTCCTTTTTTTGATAAGTTGATGGACCACAAACTAGGGTAAATGCTGTTGATATAGTAAGATTACTATGAGTAGGCAGGGTGATAGTACAGTAAGGTGGATTTATAGCTGGGCAGCTGATTTGAAGAATTGATCATTGTCAATCTGGAAGAGTCTTTATTAGCAAGTAACACTGCTCTTACCTTGTTGACTCTTTGCTTTTCAGTGCTTTTTTTAATAGCTTCAATCGAGATGTGTCATTTGTGATACCTGCAGAGATATAAAAAGATATATACCTGTTAAAGTAGTCAAGCTAGTTATAGATCAGGGTCAGAGCCAAGGGGAATGTAGAAAATTTGAAGCCAAGATTGTAGACTTTATGAACTGGAAGGTACCTTATAGGCCATTGAGTCCAATCCATAATTTTACAGATAAGGTTCCTGGGAAGTGTTTTGTCTCGGGTGGGTTATGAACCTGAGTGGTTTTTGATTTCAGATCCTATGCTCTCTCCACTGCACCAAATCTGGAAGGGACTGACATTGAGACTCTCAGTTGTGCTTCTTAGCTACCCATGTGACCTTGGGCAAGTTACTTTGCCTCTGTGGGCCCTAAATCTCACATCCATGTAACTTAAGGGGATGTGGTATTAAATCTGTAATCCTGTGTTAGCAGAGAGATTTAAACTTAGTGTAAGAAAGTTCTTCCTGATCAACTAGAGCTTTCAGAAATGCTACCTCATGAAGTAGCTAGTACCCAGACATCATTACATCATAGATTTAGAGCAAGAAGGGTTCATGGAAATAATTTAATGCACCCCTTATTTTAAAATTGAGGATACTGAACTTTAGAGAGGTTAAGTCATTTTCCCAAGGTTACTGAGGCCCAGAGAGTTTAAATGACTTGCCCAAGGTCACATAGTAAGTAGCAGAGTATCAGTGAACCCAGACCTTTAGCTGTCTTAATTCATCACACAGTTTCTCATTGGAGGTATTCAACTATAGGCTGGATAACCCACTAACTCGAAATGCTATAGAAGGATTCATTTGTTATTTTGGACTTTATATATGATCTATTCTAACTCTTGAACTCCATAATTTTGTGGTCCTGTCTTTTATGGTCAGTCTTTTTGAGTGTAAATACCTTGCTTTAAAGGACAGGGTTATTTCCTTTTGTTCCCTATAAGGTCTGGTACATTGAATGCCCAAGAAAGGTTTATTCAGTGATTCATCTTTTTAAACTGTTTTCCATTTGTCTGACAGTAGCAGTTTGGAACAGTTAACATTTGTCATGCAAGTTTTCTCTACTATATTTGTATTTTTGTATTGTATTATATTGTATTTTTTGTTAATTTCAGATCTGCCAAATAGCTCTGCCCAGCAGATTGAACAGTTTATTAAATTAGTGCAAGAGCAGCATCAGTTAATTCGTTTTACTCCATTGTTGAGCATTCTTCTCTGACAGAGCCTTTGAAATGAAGATGTCTGTGTTAGTAAAGCACTGAGCTATGTCAGTCAATATTCTGGGCATTGTATAAAAGGAAATCCAAAATATTGATGATTGATCAACAGGTGCTTTTTGCCAGGTGCTTATCGAAGTAGAAAACAAATAGACATAAAAATAAGTGTTTGGTACAAAAAATCTTAATATTTCCATTTGTAATATTATGTAAAATATTGCAAATTTTGTTTAAAACTAGTGGATTCTGGGTACTATATTCTAGGATGGCCCCTAAGGCTGTACCTAAAAAAGAGGAAAATAATGCAGATAGAGTCCTTTTAGTATTCCTATTGGGAACATGGTATTCATACATTATAATCGAAAACTACACAGAATTTTTTTAGAAATGAAATATGACAGTGTTATGTTTTATTTGAGAAACAGTATGACGCGAATAGAGAGTCTACCTTGGATGTAGGGAGATCTGGGTTCAAATTCCACCTCTCACATATTGGCTGTGTGACCTTGGTCACGTTACTTTAGGTAACTGAGAATTTAAGTTGCAAAAAAAGTGCAGACTTGAATTGGTAAATGAAATTTTCTCCTTTGGTAGTTCCCTATACTAATGAAATAATAGATCCAGGTCTTGCCCTACTTCCCCTCTCCCTGACATGTTTACTTTGTTCTTTATATATTCTCAGGTGACCACAAAACCAAAATGTTCCTATCGTACGTTTAATATATATCATTTGATTTTGGAGAGTGAGAACAGTTAACATGATGAGGGGGTCAAGGATGACATTAAATAGTTTGTAGGGGAGGGAGCACAGGTCATGAGTCCTGACCAATCTTGTCTACGCATGTTGATGAAATAGGGACTCTTAGGATTATAGATTTAGCTCTGGAAGGAACTAGAGATGCCAGTTTTTCCATTTACTGATTAAAAAATTGGGGCTAGGAAAAGTATTTTGTCAAAGTCACATAAGTAGTAAATAGTAAGCTAGAGTTTGAACTCAAGGCCTCTGACTCAAATCCGGCTCGCTTTTCTATGATACTGCCCATCTTTCTAGTATCTGCCTTGAGCATTATCTTATTCTGCCAGTTTGATCTGGGATTTTAAGACACAAAGGCAGATCCTCACACTCAGGTGATATAGCTAATAGTATTCAGATGGATTTAGTAGACAGATGATATTGATATTAAAGACTATACAGATATTTTTCAAAAATGAAATATAGTATTATGTTTATATATGTGCATATATGTATACTATACATGCACAAGTATTGTCTCTACCTCACTACTAGCTTGGGTCTCGATACAGGTTCTCCACAGATGTTTTCATACTTGCTTCTTTGGTTTATGATGTTACCTTTAATATCTGTGTTATACATCCATTTGAAGCTTATCTAGTTATACAGTGTGAGATATTGACCTGTCTAGTTTCTGCTAGATTGCCTTGTGTTTTCATAGCAGTTTTTGAAGAGTGAATCTTTATCGCACGAGTTGAGGTCTTTAGGTTAATCAAACACTGTATCATTCAATCAGATGGCATTAAATTCTTACTTGTGCCAAACACTGTGCTAGAAATACAAATACAAGTAGAAAGGAATTCTCTCCCTGCCTTGGGACTGAGACGTGATTGACCTGGACATCATTCTTAAGTAGAGTTTATAGAAGGAGCCATCCAATCAGAGGGACAGCCACAGCAGGGAAGGGTACTTCCAACATGTGGATTTCAGGGTTTGAGTGAGGCTTTAGGATGAAGATTTGGGGCAGGGTGACGCTTCAGGATGATAGTAGAAGTCCATAATGTAGCCTGTATTATGCTTCTCTGTTCATTTGCTTTTGTGTGTTGTATAGCTAATCTGTTCCATTGATCAACCTCACTATTTTTTAAGTAGTACAATCATTTTAATGGTTACTGCCTTGTAGAATACTTGAAGCTGAGTAGTGCTAGGTTCTCTTCCTTCCCATTCTTTTTCAATATTTCTCTTAAGATTTTTTACCTTTTTTGTGGTTCAAGAAGTTTATTTTTCTAGCCCTTTAAAATAATCCTTTGGTACTTTGATATGTCACTGAAATAGTGAAGTAATTTAGGCAATATTGACATTAAAAAATAATGACAGCCTACTTATAGGCATCTAATATCTCCAATTATTTAGATCTATCTTTATTTCTGTAATGAATATTTATTGTATTCATGTAGTTCCTGTGGACCTTAGTAGATAGACTTCATTTTTTTTTTTACATTCTGTAGTTATTTTGATAGCAATTTCTTTAAAAAAAATTTTGATTAATCAATTAACAAGCTTATTTTTTCTCCCTTATACCTGCCCTCATTGAAAAAAAGAAAAGAAAAAACAAAACCCTTGTGACAGATATTTGTAGTTAAGAAAAATAAACACTTGCTGTGTTCAAAAATAGCTGTCTTTTTCCTCACTTTGAATCTACCTCTCTGCCAGAAGGTGTGTAGCACCTTTCATCAGCAGTACCTTGGAATTATGGTTGATTATTGATTTCAATGATCAGAATTCTTAAGTCTTTCAGACTTTTTTTTTTACAGTGTATTGTTATTTTTAATAATTGTTCTCACATTGCTCTAAATCAGTTCATACAAGGCTTCTCAGTTTTCTCTGAAACTCTCAGTTTCATCATTTTTATAAAACAATAGTATTGTATTACATTTATATATCATAATTTGTTTAGTCATTCTTCAGTTGATACACATCTCCAGTTCTTTGTCACTACAAAAAGAACTGCTTAATTAATGGTATTACTGGGTCAGAAGGCATGCACAGTTTAGTAACTTTTTTTAAATCATAATTCCAAATTGCTTTCTAGAATGGCCGAACTATTCATATTGCATTAATGTACCTCTTTTTCCACAACTACAACATTCATTATATCCCCTTTTTTGTCAACTTTGTCAATCTGTGGGTGTTAATGGGACCACAGAGTTGCTTTAATTTTCATTTCTATAGTGATTTGGAGAATTTTTTTTTTAAACAAGGGTATTGATAACTTGGATTTTTTTCTTTTAAAAACTGCTTACATTCTTTGACCATTGTTGATAGGGGAATGGCTCTTATTCTCAAAATCTGAATGCTTTTCTTATGTGTTTTGGCAATGAGACCTTTATCAGAGAAATTTTCTGCAAAGTTTTTTCCCCCAGTTAATTATTTCCCAGCATTTGTTTGTGCAAAAACATTTAACTTTTATAAAATTATTTTATCTTCTGTAATCTTCGCTATTCTTTGCTTGCTTATGATATTTCTAAGGCTTTTTGACATCTACTGATAATAATTATGTGATTTTTATTGTTTCCTGATATTGGAACAACCTTGAATTACTGGTATAATTACATCTCAATATTAGTGTATAATGTTTTAGGGCTTATTTGCTAGTATTTTATTGAATAATTTTGTGTCAGTGTTCATTAGGATTATTGATTTATAGTTTTCTTTCTCTGATTTATCTTTCCCTGGTGTGGGTATCATTACAATACTTGCATCTTTGAAAGGGTTTAGTAGTATCCCTTGGTTTCCTGTTTTCTCCAATAGTTTATGTAATACTGGAATTAACTTGTCTTAGACTGTTTGATAGAAATTACATGTAATTCCACATAGACTGGGATTTTTTTTTCCTTTTGCTTTTGTGGGTTGCTCAGGTATTTTTTTTTAATTTCAGTTATTTAAGTAATCTATTTTTTGGTGCTATTTCTTGGTCATTTTAATATAATTTCTGAAACCAGTAGCTAGAGTTTCAGAGCATTTGTCCCAGGTAACCAACTCTACTTGGAAATTTGCAGGGTAATTCATAGTGATTCTAAGGATTTTACTTTGTGAGAGTTTATATTGATCCACTATGGGAACTAGAGCCTTTTGCAAATGTACTAGACCAGGATGAAGGGATCTACGCATACTTTAATATTAATATTTTGTGTTAATATTTTTCAGTGTTAATGCAGCCATCAGTAGGCCTGATAAACACAGATATAGGAATTGATAAAATTCATTTAGTCCATCAATTTAATGGACTTTTCAGGTATTGTAGCTTGTCTGTACTCCCTCCCTTGAGTGAAGTAGCCCAATTCATTTAGTCTGTATTACTATGTTCTGTGTAATACAGTGATGTCAGACTTAAAGTGCATGTGTGTTTTAAGTTTGTTACTCATTTATTTGCACCCCTAATATGAATATCTTTTTGTCTTCACAAATCTATGTTAATCTGTAATGCTTGCCTTGTACGAAGGACTTTGTAATAAAGAGATGATTCCTGTGCTTGGTGATTTTTTTTTAATCTGTGAAAATAGATGGATTCCTAAGACATTTTCTTCTTGCTCATTTCCCTTTTTTCCATCTAAATCAAATGGACATTAAGAGAATCTAGTTGTTAGGGAGAACTTTGAGGAGAGTACTAAACTTGAGATCTAAGTTTGATTCTTATTTCTAATACTATGTTTGTTACCACATTTAACCTCTTCGAGTCTCTTTTCTTTATAAAGTAAATATGACTGCTCATATGTGTATAGTGCTTTAAGGTTTACTAAATGTGTTATACACCTCTCACCTCCAAGGTTATGAGGAAAATAAACTATTTAGGAACCTTTAAAGTGCTTGTAAGTGTGAACTCTTGATTTAATTAATAATTCAAATACATATTGGAGGTTTTTGGTGATCAGTGCTAGAAATGCTACTGAGATTTTATTGCAACCTGAAAGGCAGAATGATTTTTATGTATAGGAGATTATGATGTGTGTCAAAAAATACATCTCTATATGTCTCTCTCTCTCTCTCTCTCTCTCTCTCTCTATATATATATATATATATATATATATATATGTTCACACACACACACACACACACAAACGTGTGTGTGTGAGATATAATACAGAATTTTGGGTCATGGTCAGAAAATGTTATCACATTCCAACTGAGGATACTAAAAAATCAAAATAGGTTAGCATCAAGAGGGAGCAACATTACCACATTCAGATTGGAAGATACTAAAAATCAAAATGAATTAAAATCAAGAGGGAAACTGAATTCTATAAATCTTTACATTTTTGCTATACTTGAAACCAGAAGAAGGAAGTTGCAACTAAATAGAAGAATGACTTCTTGGAGAGCCAAAGAAAGATGTTAGTGAAGTTTGTTGTAAGAATTATTACTTTAGAGGATGTTTGGTCAAGTATTGCAGTACCACTGACAAATATTTGCAAAAAGACCACCATAAGAATAATTGCAACTTATGTGCTGACAGCAGATATTGAGGCTCACAGAGAGAAATCTACAGAGAACTTGATAAGACCTCCAAATCAAATCATTATGTACATTCATACTTGGTGATGTTAGTACAAGAATGGGCAGAGAGGAGCATGAATAGAAATATGGGAAAACATGCTTCTGGAAGAAGAAATAAGATGGGCTCAAAATATGTTGTTTACCCAAAGTAAATTAATTTCCATGAGGAGACCAAAATAGCCCAGTACCTTCATCAGCAAGCGTCTGACTTTGCTAAATGGAGACAGGTGTATGCCAAAGGTTTATGCCAGGTCAGAATATAAACTTGTTGATGAAATCTTGCTTCATAGTGATAGATGATTGCGATCAGTTATCTCATAAAGCAGAGAGAGGATAAAGTCAGTTTAAAGAAAGCTCAGCAAGATATCTAAGCCCAGGATTCTTAATCATCTTTTGTGTCATAGACACTTTTGTCAGCCTTAAGTCTGTGGACCACTTCTCAGAATAATGTTTTATAATGCATAAAATAAAATCAATAGATTTACAAAGGAAACCAATTATAATGAAATAAAAATGTACATTTTTTTTTCTTTCAAGTTCACAAACCTCTGATGGTACCTGAACTTCAGGCTAAGCACTGGTGATCTAAGCAGGGTCATATCAAAGGTATTCAGGCATGAAAATAAAAGGAGGACTACAGATCGAAGAAAAAAAAAGGAAGAGATTTGCAAAAACCACATTAACAGCTGTTTTCTTCATCAGCTGTTATCAGACTACCACACTTGAACCCTGACATTACAGTCCCAAATGTGCATATAGAGGAATTAGAAATGACACTAAAGAGAACAAAGGTAGAAAAGGGAGCCAGATTTGATTTGGTGTATACAAAACAGATTTATGCTGAAGACCAGTATGATTGTCAGGGTTTTGATATGTTGGATGTACAGAACACTTGAAGGATGGGAACAAATTAGAGGTGTGGGAAAAGTGGCAGACTTTAATATCTAAAAAAAGAAGTAATAGGGAGCATAAATAATTAAGAAATTTCTGAATTTAGGGTATCCTTGAGGAGACTGTTAGGGAAGAAGAAGCAGGCTTTCACTAGTGAAATGTAACAGTGGATCATATCTTTACCATTTCACATTTAACTGAAAGATTCAGAGAATAGAAGATCTCATTGTACTTCTTGTTGATTGACTTGTTGAGAGTGAAATACTCTATATACATAGTATCTACTGTGATGTAAATAAAAGCTCATAAAATTGAATGCTGAATAATGACTAATCTTAATTCCAGAGAAGAAATGAGGAAATACATTTTCCTCCTTTTGTTGAAGAAGTAGAAATTTGCCATGGGGCAAACATATGTGGAATGTTGCATATGTTGTCATAGGTGCTCTCTGTTTATTTGTTTTGCCTAACTTTGTGAGAGTGCAGGAGGATGGAGGAGAGTCATGAAAGACTCACATGGGGGAAGAAGGAATGGGATAACCTGAAATAATTGTGACATAAAAATAAAAGGCAGAACCTCCCCACCAAAAAAAAAAAACAACCCCAAAACAAACAAACCCTGAGAGCCTGGGGATCCTGATTTGGAAAAAAAAAATCAGAAGCCTAACTCCTTTAATTTTCCATTAATTTGCCAACATTTTCCTAACCTCCATTATGTGTGGGAAATTCTTTCATTTGAGGGATCTTCTTTAGTGATAATCCACATATTTTGGTTTGGCCAACATGAAACCTACACAGTCTTCACCTCAGGATTATTCTGAAACACATTGTAGTCTTAGATAAAAGAGAAAAGGTTCGTCTTTTCACACATAGGCTCATAAATCAGAAATCAGTGCCCTTAACATTTAATCTTATTAAATTTCATTTGTGTGGCACATCATTCTAGCCTGCTGAGATCTTTTTGGATTTGGACTCGGTCCGCCATAGTTTTAGCTATTCCATCAAGTTTTATACCATCTGTAAATTTTACAAAAGGGCATGTATGCTTTTAAATCATTGATTAAAAATGTGCAATAGCTCAGGACCAAGGACATTCTACTAGATATCTACAAGAGACCTGCCTTCAAGTTAAGTGAAAATAATTTTAAAAATTAAATTTGATGTATAGTGTATTAAAAAAAAAATTTACACTTTTTGATGACTATTTTCTGTATCTTTTTTATTCAAGTAATGGCAAATCCACCCAACTGTATTATCATTCAATCCTTATGTGTTTCTTATTCATAAGCATAACATAAGTCATTATAAAATACTTTCTGGACGGTAGAGGCCAAGTTTCTTGTGTATGTGATGGTGGTGGTAGAGGGGAGCTTTAGAAGGAAGGTTGGGGTTGAGGAAATTGGTTAAAGCAGTTGCTGTGGAGAATGAGTTACTGCAAGGGACAGTAAGATTTGTTGGCACTGAGCTCAACTATCACTTTTTTCCTCTAATCTTAACTGGAGCACTATGACTTTCTTTTTCCTATGCACTTTCAGTATAGCCAAGAATGCTTCAGTATGAATTGAGCTATAAATAGCTGCCCTTTGTACCATTTATTCCTTCATACTTTGGCAATTCATATAATTCTAGTGTTAAAAAAGTATTTTAATATATGAGAAATAGATTACATAAAAGTGTGAAATGTTAAAAGAGTACAAATTGACATAAATGTTAAATAAATTGAAGCAGAAAAGTTTTGACAGTATGTTAATTTTTTTCATACTGAGGTGTATTAGAGGAAATTTTTCTTCTTTCTCCTTTATACTACAAATTGATTTTTTTTGGTGGGGTTTTTAGATCCATTTTTGGTGTAAACAACCATTAGTGATATCTCTATTAATAATTATGTAATTAAGCCATATACATTTAAATATATTAAGGTGTTTTTTTTTATTTGTTTATAGTGCTTTTGTTCCTTTGAATGTTCCTAACAAAAATTCTACAGAGTGGGAAAAAGTGAAATTTCTGTTTGAAGAACTTGGAAGCAGTCGTAAGTATTCTGTTAAGGAATAGCATTAGCAAGAGCAATAGATCTATAACTATAACAACCATAACTATATACATACACAAATATGTGTGTGTGTTTATACGTATATATTATAGACATTGTACATGTTTTTACAAATTATTAGAAGGAGATGCAGCCCATTTTGTGGTTTATGATAACCACATTTATCTTATTACTCTGATATACTTATTAAATATTGTATTTGTTTAATTAGAGCAGGGGCATGCAGAGGACCTTAATTGAAATCCCACTTTTATTTGTTATCTCTGTTACTTTATGCAAGTCACTTAACATCTCTGGGCCTCACTTTGCTAATGTAGAAAATGAGAGACTTGAACTGATTTCTGTGATCCTTTTAACTCTAAATTTGTGGGTCTTGCTTATTATTATTTACTATTCTCCTGAACTCTGTGAGGGCAGGGACTTTCTTGCTCAAACTTTTTATCTTTCAGTGTCTAACATGGTACTTAGCACGTAGTGACTGATAAATATTTGTTGAGCAATTTAAATTAGGGATGGGTGTGCTCTTTGTCATAGAAGACAGTTTAAATACTGAAACTGACTTCGAAGTATATGAAATATTAAAAGTGACTATTGCACAAAAATGTGTATGTATGTTTTAACACATTAAAGATCCTTTTTAATGATCTTATAAACAATATAAACTTAATAGCTGTATATGTGGCAACCTCTTTTTAGTAGATACATTCTTTCTCTATTAATCAGCACTTCTTTTGTTCCTTGATTTTAAAAAAAATGATTAATGTTTAGGGGTTTAGGTGTAGGACTTCCTAATTTTCTCATTTGGTAAATTGTTGTCTATTAATATCTTTCTACTATCAGTAAAAATAGAGATAGTAGCTGCCAGACTTACTAATACAAACTGCCCTGGATACAGGCACCTGATTCCGTTTGGTACAGAGTAAATTAGTAGTTTCTTTGGATTTGTTTTCTCTTTTAAGACAATTAGATACTGTTTAGAGTATTAGAAAAATTACTAAGTTACATTCTATTGCATGCTTTTCTGAATTGGCCTAAATCTTAGCTTTTAATCTTAAACTAATTAGTTATCTTTACTCTCCATTTCTCTACTCCATACATTTTTTAGTGGCTGTCCCCTGCACCTGGAATTCTCTCCTTCATATTCTCCATCTTCTGGCTCCCTGGGTTTCTTGAAGGCCCCTCTAAAATAGTACCTTCTACAAGAAGCCTTTCCTGATTCTCCTTAAGGCTACCACCCTACACCTTGAGCTAATTCCAGTTTATCCTGTCTGATATCATCTTTGTACACAGTTGTTTGCATATCATCTCCCCCATTTAACTGTGAGCTCCTTGAGAGTAGGGACTGTATTTTGTTTTTCTTTGTATTCCCAAAGCTTAAATATTGTACCTGGCACATAGTGGGCACTTAGTAAATGTTAATTGACTTGACTTTTAGTGTAAATGCTGCAGCAGGGCCAACTAAATTAACAATTATTTCATAACCTTGAGATAATACTTGTAAATCCCTTAACACAGTGCCCGGCACATAGTAGGCATTTAACAAAGGCTTCTTTTCTTCCCTTTGTGTGTTGTGGTGCTTTCTGTAATGTAATCTGTATAAGAATGTATTTATTTAGAATTTTTGCATCTACAGGTGCTAGCCTTCCTTTGTGAATGTAAAGAAATTCACTTTGCTTACTAGAATGTGTATATTTGCACATACCCATTCATATTTTGTTATATTAACTTTTCAAAAATTTATTTTAGACTTAAACACTAAAACTTTACACACTAAGAAAATAAAAAGAAACATGTTGTAAACTTAAATACACAATAGGAAAAGAAAAAAGTTGTCATGTGCACAGCAGAACATAAAGATTCAAAATATATAGCAATAAATTTCCATTTCAAGAAAGCCTATATAGGGGCCGGAGCCAAGATGGCTGCGTGAAAACAGCGTCTTACTAGAGCTCTCTCACAAGTTCTGTCAGATTCCTGTAAAAACGTGAATCTGAGCAGATTTGAGAGAGCTAGAACCCGGGAACAGTCTAAGTGAGGCAAATTTCCAAGCCAGGAGAGTCCAGAAGACCGACGGGATGAATATGTAGGCTGGGAGAGTGCTCAGGCATGGGGAGCTTCTCCAGACAGCACCAAAGCAGAAGCAGCTGGGGAGGCCAATGTGGGAGACAGGCCGAGAGAAAGCTGGGCACCTGAAACCGGCGGAAATCGACAGGCCTCCCAACACAGGACAGCAGTATGTGGAAATGACGAGAGGCAGCAACATAATGCCACTGGCCTGTGAGATGTCAGATCTTGAGGCTTTCAGCCAAAAGGTATGAAACACGTCTTCTTGAACTTCCGGGAGATATAATGGCCAAGTAAACGGCTCTAATCCCACCTCCCCCCCACCCCCCAGAATTCCTCTGGAAAAAACACTGAAATAGAGGAGACAGAAGTGGGGCTTCAGTGGCTGAGCGGAGCAGTGGGAGTTCTGGAGTCCCAGAGGGGCAGAACCAGCAGGGGTCAGCACCAGGAGCCCAGACGTACCCTTGCACCGCCCAGGGGAAGTGCCAGACACCAGCACAAACAACAAACAGCTGAGACCATTGGTGAAGAGCAACAGTGCTGGAGAACAACCCCAGGGGAAGAGGAGACCTCAGCCAGACCCCTCCTCCACACCTCAGGAAACTGAAGGCTATAATACACAAAGCCAGTTAACTAGACTCACAATCCCCAGAATAAGAAACCTGAAACAGAGAGCCTTGAACCTCAAAAGCAGAAATTCATTGTAAAGCCAGGAAAAGGCTAACCAACATGAAGAAGAACACAAGAAAAAACTGAGGACCATTGATTCTTTTTTTAATTTATTTAATTTTTTTAGTTTTCAGCATTGATTTTCACAAGAGTTTGTATTACAAATTTTCTCCCCATTTCTACCCTCCCCCACAGTCCAAGATGGCATATATTCCGGTTGCCCCATTCCCCAGTCAGCCCTCCCTTCTGTCACACCACTCCCCCCCACCCCGTTTTCCCTTGCTTTCTTGTATGGCAAGATAAATTTCTATGCCCCATTGCCTGTATATCTTATTACTTAGTTGCATGCAAAAACTTTTTTTTGAAC
>CM053627.1:172490307-172510819 GCA_028646595.1 Phalanger gymnotis
TATGAGGGCAGTTGTCCTTGATAATTTCTTGAAAGATGATCTCTAGGCTCTTTTTTTGATCATGGCTTTCAGGTAGTCCAATAATTTTTAAATTCTCTCTCCTGGATCTATTTTCCAGGTCAGCGGTTTTTCCAATGAGATAGTTCACATTGTCTTCCACTTTTTCATTCCTTTGGTTCTGTTTTATAACATCTTGGTTTCTCATAAAGTCACTAGCTTCCACTTGCTCCAATCTAATTTTTAAGGTGATATTTTCTTCAGTGGTCTTTTAGACCTCCTTTTCCATTTGGCTCATTCTGCCCTTCAAGGCATTCTTCTCATTGGCTTTTTGGAGCTCTTTTGCCATTTGAGATGTCTATTTTTTAAGGCGTTATTTTCTTCAATATTTTTTTGGGTCTCCTTTAGCAAGTCATTGACTTTTTTTTCATGGTTTTCTCGCATCTCTCTCATTTCTCTTCCCAATTTTTCCTCTAGTTCTTTTACTTGCTTTTCCAAATCTTTTTTGAGCTCTTCCATTGCCTGAGACCAATTCATATTTTTCTTGGAGGCTTTTGATGTAGGCTCTTTGACTTTGTTGACTTCTTCTGGCTGTATGTTTTGGTCTTCTTTGTCCCCAAAAAGAGATTCCAAAGTCTGAGTCTGAATCTGGGTGTGTTTTCGCTGCCTGGCCATGTTCCCAGCCAACTACTTGACCCTTGAATTTTTTGTAAAGGTATGACTGCTTGTAGAGAGTACTTTGTCCCAAGATTTAGGGGCTTTGTGCTGTTTTCAGAGCTATTTCTACATAGCAAGCTCAGCTACAGCAGCATTTCTCCTCTCCCAAGAACCGTCAACCCAAACCGCAACTCATATCCATGCAGGCTGTGCACTCCTGATCTGATCTGCTACTTGATGGGCCTGGGGCCAGAAGTAACTGTAGCTGGAAGCAGCCCCAGAGCTGCACCACTTTCACACCCCCGGAGCTGGGGCTGCCAGTGCACTCCTTTCACTCTGTTCTAGCTGTTTTACCCACTAACCTTCTCTGTTGTCTTTGGCGTTTGTGGATTGAGAAGTCTGGTAACTTCCACAGCTCAATGATTCAGGGCCCTGTGGCCCGGTCCCCAGGGTGGTCCTGGCACTACCCACACTGGGCTCTGCTCTGCTCCGCTCCCAGCTCCATGCAATAGACCCTTCCCTGAGACCATCCAGGTTTTCCTGGGCTGCAGCCCTGTTTACCTCTATTATTTTGTGGATTCTGCTGCTCTAGGATTTGTTCAGAGACATTTCTATAGGTGTTTGGAGGGACCTGGGGGGGAGCTCACACAAGTCCCAGCTTTCTAGCCACCATCTTGGCTCCACCCCCCAATCAAAAGGAATTTATTGTCTTTACTGTGTGTCATTGTGCTAAGAACTAGGGATACAAAAAAAGCAAAAAATAGTCCCTCCCCTCAATGAACTCCAATTCTAATGGGAGATAGATATGTGCATAAATAGGAAATTACAAGATGTATACAGAGAAAATGGAAAAGGTAATTGCAGAGAGGAAAGCAGTGTAGGGAAAGGAACTGGGAATAGTCTCCTGCAGAAGGTCCAATTGGAGAGGAATCTTGAAAGAAGCTAGGGAAGCTAAGAGGTAGAATTTGAGGAAGAGCATTACTGGTATGAGGCAGGGCTAATTTAAAGACACAGGTTTATAGAGTTCACAGACAGAAGTAAAGTGTACAATTACTGGAAAAATTAAAGAGTCAAGGTTGTGAAGAACTTTAAATTCCAAACGGAGAAATTTATATTTGATCCTGGAGATAACAGGGAGTCATTGGAATTTACTGAGCAACATGGTCAGACTCATGATATAGGAAAATCACTTTGGCAGCTGAGTGGAAGATGGATTGTATCAAGAAGAAACTTGAGAAAGGGATTTCAACTAGAAGACTGTTGCAACAGAACAGAATAGAAATGATGAGAGACAGACAAAACTTAAGTTGTGGTTGTATGAGGGAAGAGAAAGGGACCTAAATAAGGAATGTTGTACAGGTAGAAATGATAATATTTAGCAATGGACTGACTGGATATGTGGGCAAGAGATGACACTGAGGTTGCAAAGTCAGAGCCAACAATAATAACAGCTATCATTTACACAGAGCTTTAACGTTTTTACATTTCCCATTCAATTCCATAACACCCCTGGAAGGTAGGTGCTATCATTATCCTCATTTTACAGATGAGAAAACTGAAGCAGACTGAAGTTAAATGACTTACCCAAGGTCTTACTAGCTAATAAATGTCCGAGGCAAGATTGGGACTAAGGTCTTCCAGACTCCAAATTCTATGCTCTAGGCACAGAGAGAAGTATCCTCTAAAATAATAGAGACATTAAGAAGGAGAGTGGAGGGAAGATAATCAGTTCTATTTTAGAAATGTTGAATTTCTGATATCTACAGAAAATCCAGTTTAAGATATCTAAAAGGCAGTTTGTGATAAGGGACTGTAGCTGGGGAGACACACCAAGGCTAGATATACAGATCTGAGAATCATCTACATAGAGATCACCAATGAACCTAGGAGAGCTGATGTGATTACCAAGTGAGATAGTATACAGCAGAGTTTCTTGAACTCTCATGTGACAGATGCTTTGGCAGACTGGTGAAGTCTATGGGCCCCTTCTAAAACAAAAGTATTTAAATGCATGAAATACATAAGATTAGAAAACCAATTATAGTGAAAAAGTTTTCAAAATACATTATTTCTTAAAAGTTTGTGGCCCTCAGGTTAAGAACCTGTGGTATAAAGAGAAAGTCAACAGACCTATAAACATTTATTAAGTGCTCACTGTGTATTAATAAATACTGGAGATACAAAAAAAGGCAAAAACCATTTTTGCCCTCGAGGAGTTCTCAATCTAATGGGGAAAAAGAGAGGAGGGTCCAAAACAGAGTCTTGGGAAACACCTATGATTTACAGACATGGTATGCATAAAGAATCAGCAGTGGAGACTCAAAGATCTAAAAGGTTTTAGTAGTGACCCAGAAGTAAATTTTATGTCAGCCAGTGGAGTATAAGCTCCTGAATTTCTCACTTTTCTATTAGGGACTGTTTCACTATTCTATTAGTATTCAAAGAATAAATAGTATGGCATGAAGTGAATATTTAATAAATGCTTGCTGACTGTCACCCAACTGAAGTTAAGCTAGAGCAGACTTGTACAACTTGGCAGTGGGTAGGGGCCAAAATTTAAATAGGCTAAACTTCTTCACGCCACAGATAGGCTTTTAGTGGCTCACTTTCCAAGTAAAGGTATAATTAATGATTAAAGTATTTTGTAAATAAACCATATTTAAAAAAGCAAAATTTCAATTAATATCAATTTAACTTATTACTTAAGATTTTCATTTATCATGAAATCACATTAATGTTAAAAAAATTACTTCGCTAAGCAGTACAAGTTTTAATACATTTTTCAGGTTTTCTTACTGTTTGTATTTAATAACAACTGAAAACACAGTGAAAAGATATGACTCTTGCTCCTCTCAGACTAGAGACAGGCTGAGGATGGTTGGTTGGCGTGGGTCACATGACAAACAGGAGAGAGTACACGGTGGCCATTTACCCACCAAGTTACATGATGGGCACAATAGTGACTAGAGGAAGGCAGCTTACACAGGGCACAGACAAAGCACTCATTACATCTTTACTTTCTTTATCTTCTACATTTTTCATGGGTCACCCAACATCCTTTGGTGGGCCATATGTTGTGCAGGGCTGAGCTAAAGAGACATATTCAGGCTGAATTTAGAGTGTTTCAGTTTTAGACTACAGAAAGACTTAAAAGCCATGTACTAAATCACAGATGCCATAGTGAACAAAGTACCCACAGTGATGAAATAACAGTTTTGAATACTGAAATAAAATTTTTGATTCTTTCAAAGATACATGATCAGTGTGGGTACTCCTTCAGCCAAAATAGAATGCAATCTTTCAAACTTTCATATCTTATTTTATTCTTGTACAGTTTTTCCAGAAAATTTTTTTAACTTTTGAAGCCTATTTTAACAATAGTATTTTATAGCTATTGGGTGGGGAAGGGGAGGGGAATGTGTGAATTTAACCCAAAGGTCTAGAGTAAGTGATAGAGTTAAAATGTCTGGAACAATATAAAGTCAGGTCAACAAATTTATAAATTCTTAGACCAGGTTTGTGTAAAATAAGAAAGGCAATGAAAGGAACTAATTTATCTTAAGCCAAAAAATATTAGATAAGAAAATAAACCATTCATATGCAGACACTGGGAGTGGAGGAAGGGAAATATAATGAAGATTAGTTTGCAATCACACCAATCAATTTATTTGCAAGAATTAGCCTAAATGATTTTTAGCTTGTTTAGGAAAATCACAATTCAAACTTACTTCAGAACAAATTATATTAAAGATATGAAATGTTTATAGGAGATTTAGAAATCTTAGCTAACAAAAATTCTCAGATGTACATTACAAAATTCTCATAACAAAGGTGAAGTTAAAGTCACTAATCAGGAAATCTACAACAAGTCAATTTAGATGAGTATCACCTTTCAGTGCTCTCATTCTCTTGGCACAGAATAGAACACCTTTGTTAGAAATAGGAATGAAGGGACAAGAACGTATTAGACTATAAACTCTTTGAACACTGCAAATGTGGTTATCTAAATGTTGTGTTATCACCAGAGCATAGCATATTGTTCTGCATGTGATAGAGAACATTTGTTTAATTTGTGGAAATTTTCCCATTTAATAACCATGCCCTTTTTTCATTTTTATTCTAAAGAAAATTTCCTCACCTTTAACATGTACCCATTAAGATCATGTGTGTGTACATACATATATGTATGTATCTGTATATGTGTCTGTGTATATGTATGTATGCATATATTATAGAACCAGAAAGGCTTCTAGATATCATCTAATTCAGGAGTCTTACTTTGAATCTAATGCAGAGTAGGGGTGGAAGGTGACAAAGATTTCCTTAAAGATTTCCCTTAAAATCTTGAGATTAACAGGATAGGAAGTAAATGTCAAGGGAGAAAAGTATTTGCAATGAAGTCCCTGTCTAAAATGTGATAGGATGAGCCATTTGTTCATTGGATTTACATTCCCAATAAGAATCCTAATAAAGCACAAAAAGGAAAATTCAATGGGACATCCAGTTGAACCTGCCAAGTAAGGCTTAGAGATTCATTATAGGGCATAATAAAACCTAAACCTAAAATATTTTCAATAGCTTCAGAAAAGAAAGGCCCACAACTTTCTAAAAACTATCCTACATGTCTCCAAAAACTTTTAATAAGATTTAAACAATATGGCTTTAGGATATCCCTTCAACCTGGTAATACTGTTGTACAAAAATTTCTAAGTATCTATATTTATTATTAACATTGAAATTCCCAAGAATAAAATATTGAACCAATTTTGGGACTAAATGCTTCTATTCATTCACTTTTCTTGTATGTAAAAAGGGAAAATATTGATTATAATATATTATAAGATGTATGCTGCAGGATTGTGATTGGAGTTGAGTAACAAACTGTAAATCTCTAGAATCTACTTTATGTCTTCACCACTAAGCACTTTTTTGGAGAAGAACTATATAAGATATTTATTGTCACTAAGGAACCTGACATTCCATTAGCAGTAAAGTACATTTCACAATTGACCTTAATGGCATTTTTCCATTTGGGGGCAGCAAAGTCAAAGGCCTTCAATTCTGCTGTTTCTACCATGTATCAATGACTAACATAATTTTGGATCATTAATTTCAAGGGACTACACAACATCCAGAACTTAGAAAATAGAGGGTCCAATACCATCTATGAAATTTATCTGTCTGAATTTTCACATACAATGCAGTAGATTTCTGATGGTTTACAAAGTAGACCGAAACTAAGTAATTTCCCAATACCACTAAATCAAAATACTCATGTTCCCTTCAATGAACCTACCTGCCCATCTTGCACGACTCCAATCCATTTCCTCGTTTGCAAGGGCACTCAGCCACCCTGAATCCCTTGCTTTCTCCTAACATTCCAAAGGTATCAATGGAACACTCAGGATGTCTGGCTCCTATTCCTCACTCAATATGTGATTAGCCCATTTTCTTTCTTGATCCTTGATGACGGACTTATGGCTCTTCTTCATATTTGTTTCTCTGTCATTATTTCTTATATGAACAATCTGCTCACACTCACACTGTGCTTACTCACTGCCCTCTCAGTGATACATTTTATGCCAATATGCTACTTGTATGGTTGCATGGCTGTCACAGCCTCTGAAGAATTATAAATGAAGTCCAAAGTACTGGATCAAGACAGCAAATGCTAGTTTTATACACTGCCAAAAAAGCATATGCTACTAAATTTTATATAAGGAGTCTTTTAAAAGACAATTTTTTAAAAAAAATTGCTTAATTTAACTATGATAATAAAGAACTAAAAGTAATTTTCTTCCGCAGGTAATTCTAACATCCTATATAGAATGAACCACTTCGTTCTTTGTTTTAGTGCTTAATGGTACTAAAGTAGGGAGTTGATACACATATGTATGTAGATTATATAAACACAAAATGTCATTACCAGCAACTTCTGGTTTCTTTTTGTTCAGGTTATAACCTTAAGTAAAAAACACATAACAAAGTAACATATTATACTTTAACAATACAAGTATGCAAATGTGAACTTTCCAGATAACTGAACCTCCCCATCTCCTGGAAGTAACTAAATTTATTATACCTCGGCTTCAGTTCAGGTACACAGAACTTAAATTTTTTTTTTGTTTTAGTATACATCAAATGTATGATCACAAACAATTATTAACAAATAATGTGGTGTTTTAAAAAAAATGCCCTCAGGGATATAAATAAATATAGGTCAACTTGCTACTAATTAAATTACTTCAGATAGCTTAATTTATATACCTCTTCCTCCCCCAACAGTAGCATTTTCTTCCTATTGCTCACAGTGTAGTTAGCTGACTAGCATTGTTTTAATTTTTTTCATTCCAGTGCTTTGCACATTGTGAATGGCTGCTAAACTGAATTCCTTTACTCAACAAGTCCCATGGGTTTTTGGACTTCACCTGTAATTTCTTTGGGCTAGCGATACTCCTAGCTAAAAAACTTGCTTGTCTAATGAAAACTGGCACTTATTCTGAAACTTACACTTTTAGAGTTCAACGTATTTATATACAAAACACTGTGGGGTGCGAAGATAAATATAATATGATCCTTGATTCAAGGAATTTACAGTACAGCAGAGGAAATGAGGTATTCAAAATTATATGCATTTAATCTGCTACTGTCAAAAAATCAAATAACCAATTACTGATTATGATTGTATATACATTATGTATAGATTATGATTACGATTATATACATATATATGACATAAAGACACAATGTCTTCCTTACCATCAGTTTGAATGACCAATTAACAAGCATTTCTTAAGCACCTATTATGGGCCAGACACTGATAGGAACAGAAGATACAAAAACGAAAATAAAGTAATTCTCTTTCTTAAGAGACTTACATTTTATTGGGGAGACATCATATATATGTATATATATATATATATATATGTAGCAAAAAGTCCCACTTGGCTTGCCATTACATTTGAAAGGCAAGACTCAAAAAGGTACTTGATTACCTTAGTATTCCAAAAGAGAAAACAGTAAAATAAGCCCCACCCTTCTTACCATTACAAGGGGGAAAGTCAGATTCAATTTAAATCATTTTGACTTAAAATGACTTTTCTAGGAATACAATCTGACAAATCAGAGGGCAGTCTGGAGTATTCCACATGTTTCCATATACAGGCAATTTTAATGTCATAAAAAACCCAAATCGAGAAGTCAACAAATATTTATTAAGCATTAAATATGGACACTGAGGTAAGCACTGAGGATATAAAGAAATAAAAAAGCAATCACTTCCCTCAAGAAATTCACAACCTAATGAGGGAGGCAACATGCAATAAAAAAAAAAAAACTATATGCAAAAAAAGATATAGACAGGATAAATGGAGATAATCAACAGAGGTCAGACATTTGGCATTAACGGAGACTGGGGAAGGCTTCTTGCAAAAGGATTTTAGCTGAGCTTATGTAGGCATAAGCAAAATAATAAAAGTTTTGTTTCAGGGAGGTGGCAATGGAAGCTGAGGTAGGGGTGGTATCAAGAAAGGCTTAATGTAGAACGAATTGAGCCTTGAAGGAAACAAAGCCTTGAAGATGAAGTGAGGAGGGAATGTATTCCAAGTATGGAGAAACAACCTAAGCAAAGGCACAGATTCAGGATACAGAGTATAGTGTATAACAGCAAGAAGGCCAGTGTGTCTGGATTGCAGAGCACAAAACAAAAAGGAAAGTAAAACGTAACAAGGCTAGAGAAGTAGATTGGGGCCAAGTTACAAAGCGCTTTAAATACAAAAAAAAAAAAAGAAATTTGTATTTTATCCTACAGGTAACAGGAAAATAGAGGAATGACATGGTCAGCCCCACGCTCTAGGAAAATCACTGACAGCTGTTTGGAGAATGGATTGGAGTGTGGTAAGACTTGAGGCGTCAATCATTCTATGTTAGATACTGCAGACTTTTCTAAGAAAAACTGCTCTGGTAGGGAAAGATTAACTATAGGGTCTTTTAAAATCTTCTGTTAAGCTAAAGAAAGAAGAGAATAAATTCCACCTACAAGTCTGTATAAAAACCAAAATGGCCTATGGGTTAATGCCCAAGCTGAAAATCATTTTCAGAAGTCATATGAAAACTGAGGGAAATCTGAGACAGCTAATGTGATACGACTGTGTGAGGTAAATAAAATGTGAAGACTCCACAGAGAAGATATGTATACATATATATATATGTGTGAGTGTATATATATATATATATACACACACACACACACACACACACACACACATATATGTGTGTGTCAGGCTCTGGGAAAGTTTACCCTGAAACTTTTTGTTCTTTCTTCTGGTTCTGGTTTAAAAATTTGCTCAGCAAGGATAGGGTCACTGTGACCTGCTTTCCTTTACTGTAAAAGTACTATAAGAGAAGGGAGAGGGTCTCCCCCACCCCTTATCCTATTCTCCTTTAGATTTAAAGATGTCACCTCAGTTGTAATCATTAACTAAGGCAATGGGAATTGGAGTTTCTATGCCTCAATTTCCCAGTTCTTTGTCAAGCTTTCGTGCTCAGTAAGCCCACCTCCCAGCCAATGGTGAGAAGGGTCAGAGGTGGACAGGAATTCTCTTGTGTTAGGCATAATTATGGGTGCTTTGCCCCTTGTAAAGTGCCTCCTTTGCTGGTTCTGCTTTGTGCTAACAGAGGATGCCCAATTCTCGAGAATTGAATAAAATTTATTTCTGTTCCCACCCTGAGATGGCTCCTTATTATAAATTTAATTGGTGAGGGTCTTTCATCCCACACATAAGGAATACTGGTGGTTTCAGTGAGAAGGTATGGGTTCCAGTCACAACTGTGTGACTAAATCATTTAACTACTTAGTGACTGGATTTTCTAATCTTTAAAATGAAAATAATAGATATGCTGATATTCAGTGTTGCCAAGAAGATCATATAAGATGATGCAGATGTTAACATTTTATGAGCCCTATATTACTTCTCCTTCTTTACCTTGGGTCAACAACTGGAGACTGCATTGGTATGGTGAACTCCAGGTGAGCAAATTCAGAACAATAAATGCTCTGCAATTTAGAGTCTTAACTAGTTACCTTGGGGATACTAAGAGATTAAGTGACTTGCTCAAATCACACAGTCAATAAGTAAGGTCTTCATTACACAGTCAATAATTAAGGTCTACCTTACTCTAAGGCCAGATCTTTATACATTGTTGCATATTCTCAAATAAGTTATACTGAATATAACTTAACCTTTTGATGAATCAGGGACCTTACTGAAAACATTAATTACTGTACTGCCTTTTAATGGTCAAGACAACTGCGGTACATAAGGCTAGTTTTTTCACTACTAAATTAACACGCCCAAATTACTATGTTTTTATAATTTTTTTTCTTTCTGCTATCACAGTTATTTTTAAACTGTTGCCTTGTTTTATGCCATAAAACAAAGAACTTAAGGGTAGATCCATACCACTCCTTTGAAGCAGAATGCAATCATTTAATGATGGCTATTCTGCTCGCTGTTCAGAGAGGTTCCATATTTACTTCTGGGTTTGCAGCTAAGTACCGCTAATGTGACCACTAAAGATAAAGCAATCTGGTTCTCTGGATAAATGTTCTAGTATTACTATATAAATGTTTGCTAAAATGAGGGCTATAGACTAAGTACTAAGCGAATTAGTCATATGGGCATAACCTAAAATTTTAAAAATTTGGGTTACTGAATCATTATGAAGATCCTAAAATAGCAAATTCTGAACAACGTTGTTATCATATCACATAAAGCACATCCCTCCAGCTTAATACACATGTTTAATAAATGATTATTGAATCGAATATATTGCATTCTATAAACCACAAAAAGAATGTAAAAACATAAAATGATCACTATAAATGAGAATAACCTTTCAAGTTGCCATGTCTTATGATCTTCAAGGAAACTTATGTTTCAAAACAGAAGAAGAACCAACTGATTAAGACCAATGAGTTAGGAACTTTATGCCCTATTATATTTGGGGTTTTTTGGGGGATGTAACAACAATGTTGCTAGCAGCTGCTGAAGTTGTGCAAGGCCGACAACAAGAGCACACAGGACAGCTGCTAGCACAGGTTCTTTGATCTGCTTTTCTAAGGAAAGCAACTTTAAGGGGTTGATCATTCACTTAGTTCAGAGGAAAAAGCCAGCACCCTGAACTTCAGAGCAAATTCAAACAGAAATTACAAGCATACATCATATAAACAGAGCAAATAAACACAAACTAGTAGACAGGCTTCTAACTATCTAAGTATAACAATATATACAGTTACCAGAGAGAGAAAAGCATCAACATCTGGGTTTTCAATGCCAGGGACTTCTTGATAGCTACCCAGAGTCTCGTCTGGTCAAATCACAAGATATTCTTCCAATGAGCTCATATACCTTGTTCAGGGCCCTTGAGTGTCGTAGCCTATTTAGCAAAAAGATGTGGAACCTGGGCCTGCAGCTTTCTTGTTTCTTAAGCAGGTCATCAAAGACTCCTGATTCAATCAAAGACTCCCAGTTGAAACAAAGGCACTAGATTACCTCAGTGCTGAGAAGCACTCAAACAAAAAACAGCAAAAAGTCCCACTTGGCTTGCCATTACATTTGAAAGGCAAGACTCAAAGGTGCTTGATTACCTTAGAATTCCAAAAGAGAAAACAGTAAAATAAGCCCAATCTGTCTTACCATTGCAAGAGGGAAAGTCAGATTTAATTTAAATCATTTTGACTTAAAATGACTTTTCTAGGAATACAATCTGACAAATCAGAGGGCAGTCTGGAGTATTCCACATGTTTCCATATATAGATAATTTTACTGTCATTAAAAACCCAAATCAAGAAGTCAACAAATATTTATTAAGCATTAAATATGGGCACTGAGGTAAGCCATGAGGATACAAAGAAATAAAAAAGCAATCACTTCCCTCAAGAAATTTACAACCTAATGAGGGAGACAACATGCAACCAAAAAAAAAACCAAAAACAACTATGTACAAAAAAAGATATAGACAGGATAAATGGAGATAATCAACAGAGGTCAGACATTTGGCATTAACGGAGACTGGGGAAGGCTTCTTGCAAAAGGATTTTAGCTGAGCCTCAAAGAAAGAAATGGAAGCCAGAAGGCAGAAATAAAAGGGAAGAAAATTCCAAGCATGGGGGACTGCCAGTGAAAATGCAGAGTTAGGAGATGGGAGAGGATAGGAACACAAGTAGGAAGGGATTATTGCCCTTTAGACAGTAAGAAATTAAATCACAAAGTTGCAACATGTCCACCCACAAGTTAGTTATAGTGTCAAGATGAAAACCTAGGACTTCTAACTTGAATACCATGTATTTTTTTTCATCTATGACTTGCTGCCTCCCACATTATTCTGTGAAAAATAAATTAACCACATATATATATTAACCGCACACACACACACACATATATATAAAACTGGCCTATCTAAAAACCTGAAGAAACGAGAAATAATGATAGCTTTGTTCAAAATTTTTAATAACATCAAGATGTTTGAATGATTAAAAATAACAAAATTATTCAACTGGTCTTACTTTACAAAAAATTTAATTTTTTTTTTCTGAGACAAAGCTATATTGGAAGAATACTGTAAATTTTTCTTTTGTAAGCACTGGTCTCCTTTTTAAATGAGACAAGAACAAAATTTAAGTTCTATAAATTATTTAAGTTCCAGAAAAAAAAAATTAAAGCAAATAGCTCTCTCTTGTAATGTGCAGTAGAGAAATGTTTAATCTTGGAATTTTTTCCAGTAACATGACCAAGAAAGTACCCCATAGTCTACTTATAAACTAGCTGAATTAGAGTTTACCTATCAAAAAAAGCCTCAAGACAAAGAATATGAATACACAACAGTTATATTCCCAAAGAGCGTCCAGGGTGATACTAACATAGATTATATTATAGGATATAATAATAGCCTTAAGTGTAGAAACTGATTGGGCCAAGGAAATGATCGCCATGAGTCAAGATAAAAAGTGTGACTTCTACTTTAGGTTGTTGCTTCCTTTATGAACTGACATTTCTAGAAGTTAAAGCATAACAGAAAGCAGCACCAAAATCAGACCAAAATAAAACAATTACACAAAGAGCAAAAGAGGACAGGCTGAGAGCAACAAATGCACAAACAGAAATGGGTTAGAGGAGGACTTAAATTTTGTTCCTCAGAAGTTCTACATCTCAAAGGGGATAGAGCGAATAAAGAAGGAAAATATAACAGTATAACTCACTGTCCTAGATGTTGAGAATATTTTATTATAAAAGTCATTGCAGATCTTTTCCATTTTTCTTCAGTTAATTGTTCCATTTGTAAATGCCCTAAAGATGTCTTAATTTGGCTGGTCTTTTCTAGCTCTCAATCTATAATCTTAAGATCATTCATGGGATGATCACTAGAAAATATGAAAAAAAAATGCTAAAATTATAATGATCAAAAAACTCTTTGCTCAAGTTTGGTGTAAGGATTTTTCTTTTTCCTTAATAGCATGAGTATTTAGTATTGTTCAATGTGTAAGGTTTACAGGATGACATGAAAATATAAATTTCAAGAAATGGTACAAATACACAAATAACTTAAATAAAATAGTAGATTAGGTTTTGGGAATCAGAAGACAAATCAGTGACACTTACTGTGTATGTGATAGCTGCCAGCATTCCAATCAAGGTCAGAGTACTTATGGAGAATGACAAGGCAGCTAAACCATCTGTAATTAGGAAAAAAAAAGACTGGTGAAAATTCACATAAGGTACAAATATTTACTTACAATTCTTCAATTATATTTTTAAATAATGTATAAAGGATAAAATAAATGATATATAATCTATTTGGCACTCTATTACTAACTTACTAAGACAATGCATATATAAATATGTGATGAGAAAACCTAATACTTACAAATTCTTTTGTAGAAGTCATTTTCAATCTACCTTTTACTGACTGGAAATCCCTGGTAGAAAGGAATTTGTCTTCACCTTTATATCATGCCCCCACAACCCAAACTTGAGTTAACTCCAAAATACCTTCCATATAGCTGGTACTAAATAAAATATTGAAATTTAAACAAAATCTTGCCTGATGTTTATGGAATTGAAAAGGAAGGTGAGAAGATAAGACATTCAAGGAAAGTGCTCCCCTACTTTCAACATCCTACACCAAAGTTCCTCTTAATGACAAAAAATATAAACAGAGGTGCTAAATCAAAAAATAAAACAGATAATCTTGGTATCAATTCTCCTATTTACTCCATAAACATGTGTGTAGTTTGAGTACTGGTATTCTGCAAATTATTTCAAACATATATCAAAAGTAAGATTTAGTACTCTGAAAAGAATAGTAGATGTAGATTCTGAAGATCTGAGTTAAAATCCTAACTCTACCTCTTACTTTAGGTAAGTCATTAACTTCCCTGGGCCTTAGTTTCTCCATCTATAAAATAAGAGCATTAGACTGGATGACCTCTAAGGTCCCTTCCAGCTCCAAATCTATAATCCTACGACAATATGAAGGGGCTGAGGACTAGTTTTGGTTTTGAAGTGTATTTTGAACTGTTTTAAAGTGTTTTTGAGCTGTACTGTTTTATAGGTACTCCAACTGTAAGAGGATAAAATTATTTTCTGAGGAGTACACTTCATTATTTTTTAAAAAATAGTAATTAACAGAGAAAGATTACCTGATGTAGAGCTTTATTTCAGAAACAATTTCAAGAACATATTCTCTCCAAGTTTCAAGGGATATTTATTTTTTAAGCCCTGCACAAAAATGTAACTGATATAACAAACTAAAATTTGTTTGCAAATAATTATAGTTGAAGGATTTAAAGAATTATGCTTTTAATCCTTTTGTTTTAAAGGACAGGTATCACAGCATACTGGAGAGAGAGGCAACCTCAAAGTCAGAAAGACTTGACTTTAATTTCAATACCCCAAAACACTAAGACCAAAGAGTAGGTACCCAGTAAGTTTTGGTGAAGACAATTACACAGACATTCCATATTTGAATGAAACCACAGGTCCAGGCAAAACACAAACACACAAACTTTCAAGGAACAGAGACTGGACCTGTGATTTCATCGCTATAGGGTACTCTCAGCTAAGGAAACTCCCTCTATCAGCCCAAAATCAGTAACTTCTATGCAACTTAGAGTCTTAACAAGTTGCCTATGGTGCTAAGTAATGAAATGACTTGCCTAAGGGTCACAAAGTCAGCATGCATCAGGTGTGGGACTTGAACCCAAATCTTTAAAGCCACTTTTCTATCACTTTGTCATGCAGTTTTTTGCCCAAAGGTGGGGCTGTAACAATTCATTTCAATCCCCAATCCTCTAAATAGTCTCAAATTATTCTGAGGTTCCACTTACATTTTTATTCAAAAGGGAATCAGATTAAACATCTGGAAACCATGTCTTATGAGAAATTATTGAAGGAAAATAGCAATGTTTACAAAGAGCACAAATCTTGAAGAGGTACAGGATTTATATTCAAACATCAAGAATTTTCACACAGTAACGAAGTTCTTCCATGAGAAAAAAAAGTTGAATCCATGAGTAAAAGTTACAGGTAGAACATTTCTGTTCAACAAAAGAAGTGATATTTGAACAATTACAACTCTTAAAATAAAGATAAAATAAAGATATCTTAAGATAAAATTCACTGCCTCATGAGAATGTGCGACTCCCGTCCATGAGAACACTGAAGTAAAGGCTACATTATTATCTTTCAAGTATGTTGAGAAATATATCTTTGCTTCTGATGAATTCATTTTCATTTTTAAAATTTTATGATTCCGCTGGTAATTTTACAACAGACATTTACTAATAACTATCAATTTTAAGTAAAACAAAACATGGCATTAATGTTACAGAAGATCATAGCTACAGGGCAGTATTCGATACCTACCAGAACTTATTAGACTTTAGTAGGGACCTACTTATTTCAACATTATACAACTCCCAAAATTTAGCACAGTTCTCTACATCCATCAGGTACTTAAATGCCTGATGAACAAATCAATCAATTCTAGTACTTAATTTACTGAAATGCATTTTAATGTAGTACTAAGGATTCAGTACTGTAACAGGGCTTATATTATAAAAATCATCCCCATCCCAATTCTATTACTACCCTAATAGACGAAAAAATCTCAAGGCTTCACAAGTATGACAGTAGAAAATTACTTTAAAGTAGTGGTATCAAACTCAGAAAAAGAGGCTACTAAACTGTAGGGCAGCTAAGTGGTGTAGTGGATGAGTACCAGGGCAGGACTAGGGAAGACTCATCTCTTTCTGAGCTCAAATCTGTCCTCAGACACATATCAACTGTGTGACCCTGAGCAAGTCACTTAACCCTCTTCGCCTCAGTTCCTTGTCAGCAAAATAAGTTGGAGAAAGAAATGGATATTGTGTCTCATCAAAATCTTTTCCCAAATCTGTTTATATAAATATATGATTTTTATTACAGACATGGTTTCTAATTTTCCTAATATTGAACCAGTCTAGATTCCTGGCATACATCCAGCATGGTCATATTGTATAATCTTTGTGATATGCTGCTGTAGACTCCTTGATAAAATTTTATTTAAAATCAGTATTTATTAGGTATATTATTTCACAGCTTTCTGTTTTGATTCTCCATGGTTTACATATCAAAAATTAATTGTTCTTATAATTAATTTTTCTTTAAATGTTCAGTAAAATTTAAGTGTAAAGCTACATGATCCTGGGGTATTTTCCTTTGAGAATTTAATTATGTTGAGAAGATTAAGGTTGTTCCTATATCATTTTCTTACTGATCATATGCAATTAAACTGTCCTATAACTGCTTTTGTCATATAAATGCTTGAGTCCTGGTTCTTCATCTTTGAATTTAGTTCAGAATTCAGCTGACCCATAATGGATTAATTTTAGAATCCAGTTTTCCTGCTAGTCACTGATCTATTCTTGCCTCAGGGAATTTTGATAACATTGGGCAATGTATGTGAAAGCAATGGAGGAGGGCCAGCTATCTCTACTTCACCAAATTTTCCTTCAAACATGCCTGATTTGCTGTTCAAAAGTCTAGGCCACGTGGACTCAAACAATGAGTAATTCTTAGACTCATGAAAGAAGAAGGGGGGTCACTGTTGCTAGTTCCCATTACCAAACTTCCGGCCACTCATGTTGTTCCCTGCACTTCAGCTTTGTAACCAGTCATGTTGCCCTTAATCCCATGATGTCATCTAACTTGTTCTATTCTGTTTTCTGTACTCCCTAAAACCTTTAAAAGGTGAACTATCCTTTTGTTGAAGGTCTTTGGCATAAACAGAGGAAGCCATAGACTCATTTATTGATAATACATACAAGAGCCAAAAATACAAGGTGCATACTAAAGACTAATTACAAGGGACTCAATAAGGACAGAATATTTAGCTACTATATGAGGAAATGTGAAACAATAGACATATGCCTAAGATAGTTATTAGTAATTGGGTAGTTTCTCTGGATGTAGATAGCATTCTCCATCTTGAGTCCTTTGGAGTTGTCTTTGAACCTTGTGTTGCTAAGAAAAGCAAAGTCTATCAGGGTTAGTCCTCACAGAATCCACATATCTGTGGTTGTGTACAATGTTCTCCTGGTTCTGCTCTGCTCACTCAGCATTATATTGTGTAGGTTTTTCCAGGTTGTTACAGAGTCTATATCATCCCCATTTCTTATAGCACAATAGTATTCCATTACCTTCATATACCACAACTTGTTTAGCCATTCCCCAATTGATGGCATCCACTTGATTTCCAATTCTTAGCTACTACAAAAAGAGCCACCATAAATATTTTTGAACATATGGGTCCTTTTCCCACTTGTGTGATCTCTTTGAGATACAACCTAGAATAGGTATTTCTGGGTCAAAGGGGATGAACATTTTTATAGCCCTTTGGGCATAGTTCCAAATTGCTCTCCAGAATGGCTGGTTCAGTTCACAACTCCACCAGCAATGTAACAATGTTCCAATTTTCCCACATCCTCTCTAGCATTTATCATTTTACTGTTTTGTCATTTTAGCAAATCTGACAGGAGATATGTGGTACCTAAGAGTTGTTTTGATTTGCATTTTTCTAATCAGTACTGATTTTGAGCATTTTTTCATATGCCTACAGATATCTTTAATTTCTTCCTTTGAAAACTACATGTTCATATCCTTTGACCATTTCTCCATTGGGGAATGACTTGTATTTCTACAAATTTGGCTCAGTTCCCTATACATTTTAGAGAGGAGGACTTTATCGGAGACACTGGTTGTAAAGATTTTCTCCCAATTTTCTGCTTCCCTCCTAATCTTTGTTGCATTGGCTTTTTTTTTATACAAAAACATTTCAATTTAACATAATCAGAATTATCCATTTTGCATTTTGTAATGCTATCTCTGGTTGGGTCATGAATTCTTTTCTTTTCCATAAATCTGATAGGTAAACTATTCCTTGCTCTCCCAAATTGCTTAGAGTATCAGCCTTTATTCCTAAATCATGAACCCATTTTGACTTTATTTTGGTATATGGTGTAAGATATTGGTCTATGCCCAGTTTCTGTCCTGCCATTTCCCAATTTTCCCAGCAGTTTTTGTGAAATAGTGAATTCTTAACCCGGAAGCTGGATTCTTTGGGTTTATTGAAGACTAGATTGCTATAGTCATTGACTTCTCCATCTTGTGTACCTATCCTATTCCACTGATCCACGACTCTGTTTCTTAGCCAGTATCAAGTAGTTTTGATGACTGCTACTTTATAGTACAGTTTAATATCTTGTATGGCTGGGCCACCTTCGCTAGCATTTATTTTCATTAACACCCTAGATATTCTAGACCACTTGTTCTTCCAGATTAGTTTTATTATTATTTTATCCAGCTCTGTAAAATAATTTTTTCATAGTTCGATTGGTATGGCACAGAATATAGATTAATTTAGGTAAAATTGTTATTTTGATTATATTAGCTCAGACATAACCATGAGCAACCGATGTTTTTCTATTTAGATCTGACTTTATTCGTGTGAAAACTGTTTCATAATTATATACATATAGTCCTTGAATCCGTCTTTGCAGATAGACTCCCAAATATTTTATAGTGTCTACAGTAACTCTGAATGGAATTTATCTATCTCTTGCCATTGGGCTTTCTTAGTAATATATAGGAATGCCGAGGATTTAAGTGGGTTTATTTTATATCCTGCAACTTTGCTGAAGTTGTTTATTATTTCAAGTAGTTTTTTACTTGATCCTCCAGGATTCTCTAAGTAAATCATGTCAACTGCAAAAAGTGATAATTTAGTTTCTTCTTTGCCTATTCTAATTCCTTCAATTCCTTTTTCTCCTCCTATCGCTACAGCTAACATTTCTAGAACCAAATTGAATAGTAGGGGTGATAATGGACATCCTTGCTTCACCCCTAACCTTACTGGGAATGTATCTAGCTTATCCCCATCACAATAATGCTTGTTGATGGTTTCAGGCAGATTTTTTTATAATTTTAAGGAAGCCTCCACTTATTCCTATGCTTTCTAGTGTTTCTAATAGGAATGGGTGTTGTATTCTGTCAAAGGCTTTTTCTGCATCTATTGAGATGATCATATGGTTTCTGCCACTTTTGTCGTTGATTTGTTCAATTATGCTAATAGTTTTGCTAATATTGAACCAGCCCTGCATTCCCAGAACAAACCTGGTCATAGTGTATTATTCTCGTGATAAGCTGCTGCAATCTTTTTGCTAATATTTTATTTAAAATATTTGTATCAATACTCATTAAGGAAATTGGTCTATACTTTTCTTTCTCTGTTTTGATTCTACCTGGTTTGGGTAATAGTACCAAATTTATGTCATAAAAAGAATTTGGTATGCTTCTTCACCTATTTTTCCAAATAGTCTATAAAGTATAGGAATTAATTGTTCTTTAAATGTTTGAAAAAATCCACATGTAAAACCACCTGGCCCTGGAGATTTTTTCCTAGGGAGTTCATTCATGGCTTGCTCAATTTCTTTTTCTAAGGTGGGGTTATTTAGAAATTTTACTTCCTCTTCTGTTAACATGTGCAATTTATGTTTTTGTAGATATTCATCCATATCCCTAAGGTTGTCAAATTTATAGGCAAACAACTGGGCAAAATAATTCCTAATTATTGTTTTGATTTCTTCTTCATTAGAGGTGAACTCACCCTTTTAATTTTTGACACTGGTAATTTGATTTTCTTCTTTCTTTTTTTTAAATAGATTGACCAAAGATTTATCAATTTCATAGATTTTTTCATAAAGCCAGCTCTTGTTTTATTTATTAATTCAATAATTTTCTTGGTTTCAATTTTATTAATCTCTCCTTTGATTTTCAGTATTTCTAATTTGGTATTTGAGAATTTTCAATTGGTTCTTTTTCTAGCTTTTTCAGTTGCATACCCAATTAATCGATCTCCTTTTTCTCTATTTTATTCATGTAGGGATTTAGAGATATAAAACTTCCACTAAGAACTGCTTTTGCTGCATCCCATAAGTTTTGGCATGTTGTCTCATTATTGTCATTCTCTTGAATGAAGTTATTGTTTCTCTGATTTCTTCTTTAGCCTACTCTTTCTTTAGAATTAGATTACTTAGTTTCCAGTTAATTTTTAGATTATCTTTCCATAGCTATTTATTACAAATAATTTTTATTGCATCATGATCTGAAAAGTATGCTTTGACTACTTCTGCCTTTCTGCACTGGATAGTGAGGTTTTTATGCCCTAGTACATGGTCAATTTTTGAGTATGTGCCATGTACCGCTGAGAAAAAAAGTACAGTCCTTTTTATCCTCATTCAGTTTTCTCCAGAAGTCTGTCA
>CM053627.1:172511319-172527470 GCA_028646595.1 Phalanger gymnotis
TCTCTTGCTTTTCTTTGGCCTCCTAGTTGCCCTTGTGAAATGGGCTTTCTGGGCCTGGAGTCTTTTTGTCAAGATGTTGGAATGGGGAGGCTGGTTCAAGTTTTTGCTGCGGTGGGGCCTAAATAAATTTCTTGTTGTTTTCTCCTTAGAGAATCTCTCATACCTTGCGATTTCGGACCATTCAAACATATACATGATTTTATTTGAGATCATAAATTCGGCCTTCCTACTACAGACACATTAGATGTCTTCAAGTATTTGAAGGACTTTCATTTGGAAGAGTAATTAGATTTGTCCTCCTTGGATCTTGGGGACAAAATGAGGATTAATAGGTAGAAGTTGTAGAGGCAAATATAGGTTCAATATAAGGGAAAATGCCATGACTGTTAGAACTGGCCAAAGTGGAATGAGCATCTTCAGGAGATTGTATTGGTAATTAAGATGGGCTTTTAATATTTATTCAATTAGGTGCCCTTGAAGAGTTTGGCCTTTGTTTCCTTGATTAAATTAGGAGTCTTTGATGACCTTCTTGCCTCAAGGGAAAGCGTAGTTTACATTGAGTGACATGTTTGTGACATCAGAAGCTCTTAGACCACGTGAGTTTAAGTCTCATTTTTGTGCCACTTTTAGGTCACGTGGGTGAGTTGCATGTGTGACTCACCTTTGACCCTGAACAAGATACATAAACCCAGATGCTGGTGTTCTCCCTTGGGGGCTCTCACTCTTGGAGGAGTGTCGATGTGGACACTCTGGGTAGCTGTAGTTAAGAGCCCTCCAGCTTGTAAACCCAGATGTTGATGCCTCCTTGGTAACTATGAGTTGTATTTGGTCCGTTTATAAATGTACATTTGTAATTTGTTTGTGTTTGCTCTGAAGTGCAGGGTGCTGGCTTTTCCCCCTGAACTAAGTGCGTTTATATGTATATGTTAGATTAAAGTAGGATTGTTAACCCCCTAATGCTACTTAGTAAAGCAAATCAAAGAATCTGTGCTCGAAGTGGCCTTGTTGTTGGGCTTGTGTTGATCTTCTACCCCCACAGCAGCTGCTAGCCAAATTGTTGCAACAGAGGTGTAGTGGGTTTGTATGGTAGAGGCTCAAAGAATACTTGTCTAGTGTAATGTAGTGTAATACAGTCATGTGGGATCTCTCGAGCTCCCTTCCAACTTTGAGGTTCTGAGATTACCCTATAAATTATTTTCTCAGGCTATATTTTACAATCATTTTTTTCTGAAATTCCTGTTATAGGGATTTTGTTTGGATCATTCATTTGCTGTAAGCGTTTGCTGTTTGTTCTGTAAGCATGGAAACCAATAAACAGAAAGTCAATAAACATTTAAGTGCCTACTATGTGCCAGACACTGTGCTAAGTGCCAGGCATATGAAAATAATCAAAAGACAGCCCCTGCCCTTGCTGAGGGCCTCTTTTGCTGAGAGAGTATAACAACATTGTTGCTTGCTGCTACTGTGGCTGTGTAAGACCAACAACATCAGCACACAAAAGAGCTGCAGGCACAGATTCTTTGATCTGCTTTTCTAAGGAAAGCAACTTTAAGGAGTTAACAATCTCACTTTAATTAAACATACATATACCATTCACTTAATTTAGGGAGAAAAGCCAGCACCCTGAACCTCAGAGCAAATACAAACAGAAATTGCAAGCAGAGACTATATAAACAGAGCAAATAAACACAGATCAGTCTATCTATAGCAATACATAGTTACCAGAGAGAAGAACCAACATCTGGGTTTTCAAAGCCTAGGAGGGGGGATGGGTGGGGAGGCTCTAGCAGCTACCCAGAGTCTTGTCTGATCAAATCACACCACACTCTTCCAATGAGTGAGAACCCCAAACAAAACACTAACCTCTGAGTTTATATACCCTGTTCAGGGTCAAAAGGGTATCACAAACATGCTACTCAGATTTAAGTGAACTAAGCTTTCTTGTTTCTTAAGCAGGTCATCAAAGACTCCCAATTTAATCAAAGAAACAAAGGCCAGACTTAAAGGCATTTGATTACCTCAGTGTTCCAAAAGAGAAAACAGCAAAAAAAAAAAAAAGTCCTACCTTAATTACTATTACAGAGAGAGAAATTGATTTCTTAGTTGTAGCAAGCACATACTATGTGCTAGGCACTGTGCTAAGTGCTTTACAAATATCGTCTCATTTTATTGTCATACCAACCCTGGGAGGTTGGTGCTGTTATTATCCCAGTTTTAAAGTTGAGAAAACTGAGGTAGAACTTAAGCCACTTGTCCAGTGTTACACAGCTAGTATTTATCTGATGCTGCATTTGAACCAAGTCTTCCTGATTGCCAGCCCAGTGTCTATGCATGGCACCATCTAGCTGCTTCAGGAAAAATAAGAATACACAATTGTATATCTGTGTATCTTGCCTCCCCAACTAAATTAAGGTGTCTGGAACACAGGACAGTATTTTTCACTAATTTTGTGTTTTGCTCAGTGCTACCAGGGGTTAATAGGTACTAACTAAGTGAATTAGTGAATGAACTTTGATCTAATTAGTTTTAACTTTCTCTCCTTTTCACTTTCTTAATGACCTCTACTCATCCCAAAATGGAACTTTTTTCTCCTAGATATCCTGTCGCTCTTGTCATGTCAGTCTTGGCTTTAAGGGTCTGATGTGATGTGGGAGTGTTATTACAATTCTTAGTTGGAAGAGATTGGAAAATCTTTTACTTATGTAAGCTACCAAGAAGTACAAACATGTAAAGAGCAGTCACTGTCAGACTTTTTTTCTTAAGGGAAAGCAAACAAGGAGTTTTTGCAAATATATTTGAATGACCTATTTAAACTTATTACCTTAGTTTTAAACTGAATTAAGAACACATCTTTCATCTTACAATACTGTAATATGTCACACATTTTACTAAAATACAAACAAACCCCAAACCTTAAAACTTTATATTAAACATACCTGATCCTCATGGAGCTTGTAAATGTATTTCCATGACCTTCTTGATCTATCATCATGGAGCCTAATGATAATATGAAAAATTGAGGTAGCAGTGTTGTGAATCAGTTTCACAGATGACATAATTTGCATCTATGTTTTTATTAATGTGTTTTGCACAGAGATGATTTTATCTAGCCCCAGGTATTAATACAATAGTTGTCATTAACTATAAGTTGCCGTTTGAATGCATGGCAGAATAATATATTACTTTCAGTGTGATAGGCAGATTAGTTTTTGAGTGATTTTTGTGTATCTCATTTAACTTGTCTTTGAAAGATGAACATAATTGGTTTTGTATTTTTCTAAAACATTTGATAACTTATTTGATCTTTTTGTGTCTTTTTGGTGTAACTTCCAAGCAATTACTCCCTTTATTGTCTTGAGGGAACAGAACATTTAAAAGATTTGAGAGTGATTCTAATTATCAGACCAGAAAAACCTATTTTTCACTCTTTAGAGAGCTTGTGCTAGATTTTTCTTTGTTGCAAAGTAAACTTTCCTAACCTGAAAAAGAACTCCCACATAAAATACTGCCCTTTAAATAACATCTTTTATTAAACAGTGAATAATTTTTTAAAAATTTATATTGGTATCTTTTGTTTTTATAATCACTGAGATTTCCCCCAGATTCCTCCTCTTCCTCTCTCTTACCATCCCTTATAACAATCCCTTACAACGAATATTTTTTAAAAAGTAAAAAGAAGAGCAAAAAAAGTCAGCAAAACCTAACATATCTAAAAATGTAATATAATATTTAATGACCCATACCTATGAAACCTTCATCCCCTTGCAAAGAAAGTGGAGGAGATACTTCTCAAGTCTCCTTTTTAGGACTAAGCTTGGTGTTTTTAATTTTACACCATTCATTTTCTGTTATTTTAAGTCACTGTTCTTTCTGTTTATGTTATTGTAATCATTATATGTATTGTTTTCTTGGCTCTCTTCCACTTTGCATCAATTCATGTAAGCTTTTCCTTGCTTCTCTGTATTCATTATGTTTGTCATTTCTTACAGCATAGTAAAATTCCATTATGTTCATGTACTACATCTTGTCTATCTACTTTGTTTCTTATTCTTTGATATCATAAAAAGTGCTCTATAAATATTTTGGGGTATATGGACCCTTTCTTTTTGTCATTGATCTCTTCAGATATATGCCTAGCAGTGGAATTTCTAAGCCAGAGCTTATGGATATTTTAGCCACTTTATTAACATAATTTCGGTTTTTTTCCCATAATGGCTGTACTAATTCACAGCTCCACTAAAACTAATTATTAATAATGGTGGCATTCTTCCCCTAACCCTTCCAACATTGACTAACTTGTCTTTTGTCATCTTTGACAGTTTATTGAGTATGAGGTGGAATCTCAGGGTTGTGTGTTGTTTGTGTGTGTGTGTGTGTGTATGCCTGCATACTTGTATGCATGTTAATTACTGATTTGGAACATTTTTTTTCATATAGTTGTCAATTTACATTTCTTCTTTTGAATACTCTTTGTTCATATCATTTGACCCTGTGTCTGTTGGGAAATGAAAGGTTAAGTAACAATTTAAAATTTTTCATCTTGCCATGAACTGAGAATGGTATATTGGAAGGCTGAACTAGGAGTCAAGAATCATGAGTAATAATCTTGATTTTGCAGCTCATTCTTCTTCAAATGATAATAAGGATACCCTTTCATTCCCCAACACATAAGTGCTCCAAAAAACTGGCAATTTGCTGAGAGCTTACTCTTCTTCCTTCCTTATCTTAACATTACTTGCATATCTTCTCTCACTGTGTTAGCACCAATATCCTAACCCTGCCCCCATACAAATTATTTTTTCCTTAAAAGTTATTGAGACCATCTTTGAAACTGGTTGTCTCAGGGACTAAAGATAGATTATTGACGTCACTTCTTGCTATCCTGAATGTATAACTTTGAGGAGCCCTAGTTGTCCTTTCTACTGCTTGTCTAATGGATCACTGATGGGAGCTCAGTTGAATCAACTTCAGGTGTTTTCCATGCCAGTCCTTGTTGAGGGTGCATCCTTCTCTTGCTTTGGCTATCTTCTTTTGTTAACTTAAACGACTTACAAATATCTCATTTTGTACTGATATTGAAATTAAAGTACCTGGGAGTTGTCCTAAATTAGTTAAATGTTGCTGATCACTCTCTGTTGTATAATGTCTTCTTTCTAGGTTTTGGTGACAGTGCTTTCTCCTGAGCATTCTTTCTCTTCTAAGTGATGCCACCTAACTACAAGAGTTCTTCAAGACTCTGTCTTAGGTCTTTTTCCCTATTCCCTGTACTCCATATTAATTATTGTTCTCATCATCTCCTGTGGATTCAGATATCATTTCCATGTAGATAATTCCCAAATCTATATATCCAGCTGTAATATCTCTGCTGAATTTTAGTTTTGTAGCATTTGTACCTTGAGCCATTTCAAGTTCCATGTGTCTAAAACTCATCACCTTTTCCCAAAAAGCCCTCCCCTCATACCAACATTGTTATTACTGTCAAAAGCATTATTATCCTTTCAGCTTTGCTTGACTCCTCATTTTCACTTATCCTACATATCCAGTCTGTTGCCAGATCTTGTTGTTTCTATCCTTACAACATCTCTTGTATATGCTATTGTCCTGTGGCACTGCCACCACCCTGGTGCAGGCTCTTTATCACCTGACTATTGCAATAGCCCTCTAATGGGTCTCCTTGCCTCAAATCTCTTCTTACTTCTGTCCGTCTTTGAACAAACAGTAAACATTTATTAAGCACCTTCTATGGGCCAAGCACTGTGCTAAGCACTGGGCATACAAAAAGAGGCAAAAGACAGTCCCTGCCTTCAAGGAGCTTACAATCTAATGGGGAAGACTACATGTAAACAAATGCATGTAAAACAAACTATTCACAGGATAAATAGGAATAATTAAAAGAAGGAAAGAACTGAACTTAAGAAGGGTTGGGGAAGGTTTCTAGTAGAAGATTTTAGTTGAGTTTTTAGTTGGAGTGGAGGAGGGAGAACACACCAGGCATGGGGGAAAGCCAGAGAAAATGCCCCAAACTGAGATATGGAGTATCTTGTTTGTAAAATAGCCAGGAGGCTAGTGTCACTGGATGGAGAAATGTCTGTCAAGGAGTAAGGTGTAAGAAGATTAGAAAGGTAGAAGGGGGCTAGGTTATGAAAGACTCTGAATGCCAAATGCAATTTTATATTTGATCCTGGAGGCAATAAGGAATCATTGGAGTTTGATGAGTGTTGGGGGAAGGGAATGACTTGATTGGACATCTGTCTTAGGAAAATCACAAGTGGCTGAATGAAGGATGGATTAGAGAGAGAGAAGAGACCTGAGGCAGCAAACCTACTAGCCAGGCATAATGTGATGAGAGCCTACACTAAAGTCATAGCAGTGTAAGAGAAGAAGAGAAGGGAGTATAAGAGATGTTACAAAAGTGAAATTAACAGGCCATGGCAACATACTGATTTGGGGAGTGAGAAGGTGAGACATAATGAAGAATCCAGAATAACTCTTAGCTTAGGAGCCTGAAGGGCTAGAAGGATGGTGTTAAGAGGAGAGGAAGGTGTAGGGGGAAAGCTAATGAGTTCTCCTTTGGATGTTGAGTTTAAGATGTCTATGGACATCCAGTTTGAGATACTGAAAGGTGATCTAGAGATTAGAGATTAGCAGAAAGTTTGGGACAGGATGGATAAATATGAGAGTTGTCAGCAAAAAGATGATAATTAAGTTGCTGGGAACTGATGAGATCATCAAGTAAAGTAGTGTAAAGGGAGAGGACAAGGGCCCAAGTTCAAACCTGAGGGACACCTGTAGTTAGTTGGCATGATCTGGAAAAGGAATCCAGCAAAGAAGATAGAAGGAATGGTCAGATAAGGTAGAACAAAAAGTGGGAGAGAGTGACTTCTTGAAAATCTAGAGAGAAGAGAGTATCAAGAAAAGATCAGCAGCGTCAAAGGCTGCAGAGAGGTCTGGGAGAATGAGGATTGAGAAAAGGCCATTGGATTTGGCAACCAAGTGATCATTAGAAACTTTAGAGAGTAAAGTTTTGGTGGAATGATGAAGTCCTATACTAAATATTTTACAAATATCTCATTTGAATAGATGGAAAGTAATCTTAGCTGCCGAAATAGTCACCCACAAATATGCTCAAAATTGTCGTCCTAAAGTACAGGTCTGACCATGTAGCTACTCCTCCCTCCCAACACCCACAAATATACTCAATAAATTCCAATGCCTCCTATTACCTTCGGGATCATATAAAAAATCCATTGGCAATTTAAAGCCCTTCACAACCTAACCCTTCCTATCCTATGAACTCTGTGATCCAGCAATGTCAGCCTTCTTATTTTTCCTCTCATTAGACACTATCTCTGGACTTTGTGCCTTTGTTCTGGCTGTCATGTAAACCTAGAATGTTCTCCTTCAGCTCCACCTCTTGGTTTCCCGACTTCCTTCAAGAATCACCTCATATCTCATCTACTTAAGGAAGCCTTACCTAGTCTTGTCCTCATTCTTGTCCCTCACCTCCTTACCCTGCCCTCAGTGTCTTCTTTCTCAGATTAATTTCCATGTATTCAAAAGAAATAGTTGTAAAGCACTTAGCACAAGGCTTTGCATATAGTAAGCACTTAATAAATGCCTTTTCTCTTCTTCCTACTTTGTATATATTTAGTATGTATTTAATTGTTTGTATGCTGACTCCTGTATTAGAAGGTGAGCTCCTTCTGGATAGTGACCATGTTTTTGTTTCTCTGTATATCCCTAGCACTCAGCACAGTTCTTGGCAAGTTAGCAAGTCATCACACATTTATTAAGCATCAACTTTGTGGCAGGCACAAATACACCATCAGTTTCCTAATTATTTAAAGATCATTATTTATTATTTAAAGGTATGATTTTTTAAAGGTATTATTTAAAGTATGATTATTTAAAGGTATTATTATTTAAAGGTATGATACCAACAAATTCTAGAGTTGACCAGGCTACTAAGAGTCCTCCAGTTTGCTGCAGTCCATTCTTGTTTGGCAAATAAAGAGCAGAATCTAGGAGAAGGAAGTTGGTAGATTAAGTGCTTCCTCTCCTGCCAAGAATCTATTTTCATTGTGAGTATTGAAGAGTGGAAAATAATGGAAGATGAAATGAAATATTGTGGGAAGTAGAATATGTCAGTTTAAAAGTTCTTTGAAAGTAGATAGGAGAAGTAAGAAAATAATATGTTGAGTAATTTGGCACTTAGAATAGTCAATTCTTAAAAGGGAAAATACTGTTCTTTGTTATAATATCAATAATCTAACTATTAAGGCATTAGGACTCAGGCAAAGAACATTTTACATGTGTCAGCCAAGTATGGATCCTGAGTTATTCATCACTTATTTCAGAGCTTATCATGGCCTAAAAATTAGTTGATTATTTAAATTTAATTAAAATTATGACCACTTTTATTAGTTATAAAAATAGATAAACAATTGGACACTCAATTTTAGAAAAATAAGACAATACATCATATTTACCTGATTATTACTTTTAGTTTAAATTTAGATTGATATACCACTTTGTTTTTAGTTAACATATGTGGCCACTAATCAGAAATAGGTATACTAATATTTTTATTTTTTTAGTGCCATCAAGTGGGGAAATTTTGAAAATTTATAAAATTTCTAGGTAACATATACATTGTTGGCTAAATGTTTAGTGTCAAGGTGTCGAATGTTTTTAAAAATAAACCATAGAGTTTATCAGAGGAAAAGAAAAGTTTTATTCTAGACTGAGCAACAAATTATTTAGAAATTTGTGGTTTGACTTTTGTTCTGAACCTCTGGTTCATTGGTATAGGGAACTCCTTGGCGATAAAACTCTCTTTACCACTGCAGAAATTGCATTTTCTCAATTTTTATTGAGTTCAAGAGAGTTCCTTCTTGAACTGTCTGCAACTTTTGACAATGTCAGTGACTCTTCAGATAGTCTTAGATACGTTGTCATCTCTAGATTTTCAGGACGTTGCTCCTCCTGTCTTATTTCTATCCCTATAACTGTACCTTCTTATTCTCTGTTGCTGGATCTTTGTCCAGGTTCTACCCACTGCCTGGGTCTTTTGGAGTTCTATCATGGAACCTCTTTTTTTCCTGTACAGTACCTTAGAGATCATCTCTATGCAGATAATTCACAGGTGTGTGTGTGTGTGTGTGTGTGTGTGTGTGTGTGTGTGTGTGTGTATCTATATGTATATATCTATATCTCCAGCCTGAGTTTCTCTGGTATTCTAGTTCTCCATCACCAATATATTTTTGAAAATCTCAAACGACTTGCCCTTTTGGCATCTACATCATGTTCAAAAGAGAATCTTTTGTCCCCCAACCCTTCCCTCTCCCTAACTTTCCTGTTATTGTCAGATGTACCACTATCTTTCCAGTCACCCAAGATTACACTATCAATATCATTATCATCCTTGACTCCTCACTCCTAAAGACCCTATATATGTATAAAACCTATTGTCAAATCTTATAATTTCTACCTATGAACACAGCCACAACCCTAGTACAGGCCCTTTTCACCTTTTGCCTAGACTATGTCAATAACCTTTTGGTTGATATCTGTGCCTCAAATCCCTATATGTCCCTGCCACTCCTCCCCCCATCTGTCCTCCTCTCATTTGCTAAAATATTTTTCCTAACATGAGTCTTCCTATATTATCCTTCTCTCTTCCCTACCCCCCTCATCCCCCTGGCATTCAGATAGCTCCGTTGGTTCCCTTTCACCTTCATGATCAAATATAGAATCCTTTATTGGATTTTTAAAATCTCTTCCAACCTGATCCTTTCCTACCTTTCTAGTATTCTTACATTTATTCCCCTCTGTGTACTCTGTGATCTAGCTACTTTGGCCTACTTGTTTCCTTACGCCAAACCCTCCCTTTCCCATCTCTGTGTCTTTACGCTGGCTATCTCTGCTTAGAATGTTCTCTCTCACCTCTTCCTCCTTGCTTCCCTGACATCTTCAGGAGTCAGTTTTTTCCCAGTTTTCTTCATTTCCTCATTCATGTCTATCTTTTGAGATTGCCTTTCATCTACTCTGTACATATCTCATTTTGTACATAGTTGTTTACATATCGTTACCCCCATTAGAACATGAATTTCTGGAGCTAGGAAACTGTGTTTTTGCCTGTCTGGTAATACCCAGTGCTTATCACAGTGCCTGGCACAGAGTGAAGACAATAAATGCTTGTTGACTGACTGACTTATTTTCCTAGAGAGTTTCTTGGGGGAACTGAGAATTTTAATGGACTTGCATAAGAAAAGCTTCTCTAAATCACTATTGATTAGAGAAATACAAATCAAAACAATTCTGAAGGTACCATATCTCATCTATAAGATTGGCTAACATGACAAAACAGGAAAACGATAAATGTTGGAGATGTGGGAGAATTGGAACACTATTACATTGTTGGTGGAGTTGTGAACTAATCCAACCATTCTGGAGGGCAATTTAGAATTATGCTCATAGGGCTATAAAACCGTGTATACCCTTTGACCCACCAATACAACTTCTAGGAATGTATAAAGAAAAAGAATTTTAAGGGACCTGTCCAAAGTTATTATTTATCAGAGATAGGACTTGAACCCAGTCTGTCCACTACACAGTGGTCTTTCAAAAATCAACATAATTTCTTCTAAGAATAAACTGCCAATATTTGAGATGATGACTAAACATACAAATATGTGTATATATACACATATATATGTGTACGTATATATATATATGCATATATATATATGTATATATAGTTTGGACTATTAGTCTTCACTTCTAATATTAGAGATATTTTACTGGGGTTGCTCAGTTAGGCCTTGAAATACTATGAAGGTTGAAGAGGAAGAAAAGATAAATAGTATCACATTAGCTATTAAGTTTGGTAATGTCAAAAGCAATTTTAAAATATAAAAGCTAGTCACAAGAAAATCTCAATTGTTTGGATTTCTAATCTATCACAAAAATGCTACTTCACTTGACATAATTCTAGGAAAATGGATTAGTACAACTGTTGGGAAAAAATTGAGGTATAAACTTATTGATATTATCCTATTAGGAGTATTATTGGTTAAGATCACAAAGATAGTAAATTATTTCTGCTAAGTGGTAGTTATTACTGATATCTGAGATATGATTAAATAGAACCTGTAAAATGGACCGTTCCTCTTGACCTCATGTGTCATTTTTGATATGCATATCTAACTGGAGTTGCTCAACAGAGCCCTCAACTACTTTTCTACCTAGAAAGGTACTTCTCCATTTATATTTGCTACTGAAGGTGTGTTTTTGTCTTGTAGTGAAAGCTGTAATGCAAAGATTATAAGACCTGGAGTCCTGAGACCTAGCTCTACCCCTGCCAGCTGCATGGCCATGAACTCTAAGCCTCTATCTTCTTCTCTTTAAAATGGACACAATACTTAACTCAGATGGTTTTGGGGAGGACTCGATAAAATAATGGATGTGAAGATACTCATTATAAAGCACTATATGATTATATATTGATTAATCAGTCAACAAGCAGAAATGACTAATTCCCTGCTTTGTGACAGACTTTGGGTTCAGATCCAGTGATACAAATACAAAAATACTTTTCATGCCACTTTTGTTTATCTCTTAGTTTTGATAACTTAGATAAAACATTTCTGCCGACTCACCTCCAGCCCAACCTTCTTTAAAAAAGGGAACACAATAAAACAAGAGGACCATTTGCCTGCTTTGTGATAACTGAATTTACTCTAACTCCTTCCCTTTACTTTTAAATTAAATTTCCCTTCATAGCTGTCCTTGGGGGACACATTTCTGGAACATTGCTGGCTGTTGTGGATGTGACAACAGTAATATGATGTAGTATTTAATGTTGTCTGTTTTTAATGTTAATTTATCATTTTTCTGATCTTTATCTTCCCTAAGTGTGTATCAAAATACAAATCTTTAAAAACAGGTTCTAAGAGTTCATGGTGGTGGAGTAGTTTAAGGTGAGGAAAGAGTGGGAGTGGCAAAGAAAGCATCTAATAAATAATAGTTTGATAATATAGTGCAAATGTTGTACATACATAGACATTAGAAATGAAAGTATTTTATATATAATTTGTATATATATATGCATATATATATATTCTTTTTCATGTAACATTAATTTTTAAAGCACCTTGGTGATTTATTTTGCATTTTAAATACAGTCAGGGAGGTTGCTGTGAATCCTGAGAAACATTAAAAATTGACTCAGTTTTCAACTCAGTTTAATTTTGGGGAGAATTCACTAGAGGGCAGTGGTAAGCAATGAATGTTTTGTCTTTCTATAAAAGGTAGTATTTCTATTAAAAAAAAAAAACCTCATTAACTTTTTTTCTTCAAAGTTAAATTAAAAAAAAACATTTAAAAGTTGAATCCAAAAGCTAAAATAGCTCTGGGATTTGTGGAATATGTGAAAATCAAGTACATTTTAGATCGATATTTTTGTTTGGATTTCTTAGCATTTACTGAAATTCAACTTGTATACAGAGTTGAAAATGTTAGTTTAGTCATCTAAATGAGAATGGCCTTTTTTCAATCACTTTCTTAGAACAATTTTTAAGGCAAGGTATTATTATTTCTATGCTGTTATTACAGTGATTTTTTTTAACCAAGACTGCATTTATCATTCTCTTAAAATGTCTAATTTTCATATGTGTGAAGATTAAATACAGTCCTTCTAAAAAAGTGCTAAAGGTCTTTATAATGGCATTCATGGATTAAGAGCCCTTATTTACCTTTCTTTTTAAAAAATAGTTTTGAGAGTTTTATATGAGCCTCTCATTTGATGTTACTTTCTGCTGCATTTTCTGCTTAAGAAATTCATTCATTATATTAAATATTGTAGCAAATATTATATATCATCAGCAACACTTAGATTTTGAAATGAAGGTTCAGCAAACCAATTAATTAATGATTAGCAATTTTGAAATGGGACTATTAACTACCCATTACTGCCCTAAGGTTTCTTACTCTATAAAACTAAAGCTTATTGGATGATTTATGTACATATATCCCATGTTCTGCATAATTCTATCAAATATAAATAGAAAATGGATCCTTTTTGAAATAGGATTAAATTAAATAGTGACAAAGGCAAAGTCTAGACATCAAAATACAAAATGCTTTTTAAATGAGAAACACTAGGTTTACTAACAGACCTGAGGGAGAGGAATGTTATAGTTGGACAAATTTTGAACCATTAACTAAGAGCTGTTGAAAACATGAGACAGCAATGCTAGGTTGATATTTTAAACATTTGACATAGGTTATAAATGGATCTTCTGCTCCTATTATAATATCTAGTTTGAGTCAATAGCGACTTTAAAAGGATATGAAATAATTAATATAAAACATTCTTTTACTACATATTGTATAAAACACTGTGTTAGGTGTTGGAAATGCAAATAGAAAAATGACAATTCCTGGAGAGCACACTCCAGTTGGGGAAGACAGCACACATAGCTATAAGTCAGATGTAAAGAAAGGCCCAGTGGTCCTTGATGCCCAAGAACCCCAAGTTGATAGTAAAACATCTTTTATAATGTTGTTTCTATAACATTTCCATAAAAACTATAACAATTAGATGGTGTAGAAAAGTATGACCAAAGTGATGAAAGAGATTGGAAAATGAGGAAAAATGAAAGGATTTGGGTTTAGTCTTAGAGAAATGGTGATTTAATTACTATCATCAGGTGTATGAAAGATTTTCATAAGAAAGTTGTTGGCAATTCCTTTTCACATCTGCAAAGGAGCAAATAATAGGAAATAGATAAGATTTTGATTTGGCTTAACGTTTTGACTTTGAGTGATCAGATGCTGTAGTCACCTCTGGGGGGTTCAATTATATGCCTTTTCCTTGCCTGACTTTAAAAAAAAAACATGACAGGTAAATGTTAATTCTGAATGGTTGCTGACTTTCCCTCTCTCTTCTTTTAGTAAATATATTTTCAGCAAAACTGAGATCTTGTGATGAAGGTTCAACGAGCCATTGTGTAACAGTAATTTAGTTTGTCCACTAATAGTATTTCAGTGATTTATCTTCCTCTCCTCTCTAGATCATCCCTTTTATGTTAGTTACTCTATTGTTCAGGCTCCTAGCCCATCTGCCATATCTTTGCCTGTATGCTCTCTTTTTTCTTTGTATTTCAGTATATTTCCAGTAACTGACTGTCTGGCTGATCCTTATTTGTTTCCTTTGCAGGATACTAATCCATGTCCTGTCTTCTATGTACTTGTATACCACAGGGTTTCTTTCTTTCTACATTCCTTTGATGATCTTATTAACTTCCGTGGGTTTAACTATTACTTCTTTGCTGATGATAGTCTAGGTATCCAATTCTCACGTGTCTCTTGTGCTGTAGTCCAACATCTCTGCTGTTCCGCACTTAAACTGAAATGTCTGCTTATAGGCCTCTCAAACTCAAGATGTGGAAAACAGAATGTATCTATTCCTCCCAACTTTTAACTTTATTTGAAAAGGATTTATCCTATTTTTCATCCCTTAGAGAGTCATCTTTGACTCTTTATTCTCTTAGCCCCATATCTAATAATTTGCCAAGTCCTGTCAATTCTGCCTCTACAGTAAATCTTGCATCTCTTCTCTTCTCTTTACTCACACTACAATCATCCTAGTTCAAGATCTCATCTATTTTCTTTCAATACCTTCTTAATTGGTCTTCTTGCATCCTGTCTCTCTCCTTTCCAACCTGCCCTCCAAATTTATATTCTTGAAATTCAGCCCTAAGTGACTCTTCTGCTTAGGAAGCTACAGTGTCTCTCAGGATATGACACAAATGCCATTTGGCATTCAGTTCATAATATGGCTTTAGCCTAGCTTTCCAGGCTTATTACGTACTACTTTCCTTTCCACAAACTGTATTGTATCCAGAGTGGCCTACCAAAGTGTTCTATCTACATAGAAATCAATCTCATGTCTCTCCATGCCTTTCTTTTTAATGAAATTTTTTTCCCAATTAGCAAAAATATACCCTTTCTTCTGCCCCTTTACTTCCCCTCCATCCCCCCATCATGGTCATTCTGTGCCCTGTGTCTTTTATCTCTTATCAGAAGGATGGACAGCATGTTTTATCGTGAGTCCTCTGGAATTGCGCTTGGTTATTATGTTGATTAGAGTTCCCAAATCTTTCAGTTTTTTGTCTTTTTATTATTACTGTCATCGTATAAATTGTACTCCTAGCTTTACTCACTTCACTTAGTACCAATTTATGCAAATCTTCCCATGTTTCTCTGAGACCATCTCCATTATTTCTTATTATACAATAATATTCCATTAAATTTGTATTACATTTATACGCTATAACTTGATTAACCATTTCCCACCTGAGTCCCAATTCTTTGGCACTGCAAAAAATAGCTATAGTTTTGTATATACTTAAAATTTGTTTTGCTTAGGACTAATCACTCCCTTAATCCACCTTCCCTGTTATTCTCCTCTCTTTTCTTCCCTCTTACTCCTGTATCCCTTTTTCTATATCCAACTCTGTATGTATGTGTGTTCTTCCCTCCTTTGACCAGTTAGGTTTCATTCTTTCCTGGTTGTTTTTATAGTCTACTACTTGTGCACTCCATTTAGGGATGATAATTTCTCCTATTATTCCTTTCACATCCTCTCTGCCCCCAACCCCCACCTCTATCCCCTACGTATTGCTCTTCCTCTCTCTTTTTATTCTTGTCTTATTTTAATTTTAAATTTTTTATTATTTAATATATTTAGTTTTCAGTGTTGATTTTTCACAGGAGTTTGAATTACAAATTGTGTCCGCATTTCTACCCTCCCCCCCACTTCAAGATGGCATGTATTCTGGTTGTCCTGTTTCCCAGTCAGCCCTCCCTTCTGTCACCCCACTCCCCTCCCATCCCCTTTTCCCTTTCTTTCTTGTAGGGCAAGATAAATTTCTATGCCCCATTGCCTGTGTATCTTATTTTCTAGTTGCATGCAAAAACCTTTTTGTTTTTGTTTTTAAACATCTATTTTTTAAAACTTTGAGTTCTCAATTCTCTCCCCTCTTCCCTTCCCATCTACCCTCCCTAAGAAGTCAAGCAATTCAAGATGGGCCACATGCATATCATTATGTATAACCCTTCCACAACACTCATGTTGTGAAAGACTA